>LPNX011224127.1:27188-49957 GCA_001517045.1 Pseudotsuga menziesii | reverse complement strand
TTATAAGGATTCCAGTGCAAAGTTGATGGGATATTTTACTGTGTTTAAGAGTAATATTTTACTATGTTTTTGGCTCAAAAGGGTTAATTAAAGAGTAAAACCTACAGTTTGATAATAACATTATTTATACTTTAGTAATTCTTAGCTCTGTTTATTTAATATTTACCTTAATGATTTTTACAGCTTGTTTTGAAATCTCAGCTAAGAAGGACTAGGGTTTATTACTGCATACTTGTGAATAGGATATATTTATTTTTCAAAACCTAAGTAGTGTATTTAAGTTACTGTAGAGACTTATGTATAAGATTAGAGACACATAGTGTCTGAAAATCAAATGTTATAAAAATGTTTTGAAAAATCTCTTTACCTGGTTCTTAAATTATAGCCTGTTTACTATAATTATGTTTATTTATTAAAATTCATAAAAATTTAAATTTTTTTAAAGTAACATAAAATGTCTTAAGTTGCAACTAAGTAACTGCTAATGGTTAGCAGAAAATGAAACAATTTATAAAAGAACATGGGATTTCTTCTTTACAAGAACTTGTAAAATAATGGATATAATCTTAAACACCTGTGTTAGTACTATTAATTACTTAACAACTTTAGTTCTATCAAAGTTAGAAAAGGACTTGCAGTTTGCTGTTGCTAGAAATACTGATGATTAACTTTTGTCAAGTAGGTAATAATTCTTGTATGAGATCGGGGCTTACTTAGCGTTCTACTAACTCAATTGGACTGCTGGTTCCTTACAGGTTTAGTAGGTAAGCATAAGATCTAGTAGGTGTTAGTTAAAATTACGTCAAGAACTACTTCCATAGCATGATTAATATGCTAGTTTTAGAAATGGTTTAAATATGTTGCTTGTCTTCAAGGAGGTAATGTCAATTCTTTTTCATTGTTATAATACCATAGTTGCATTTATAATTAACACTATAATGAGTTTCTATAAAAAACATAAACAAGGGTTTAAATTGCAAGAGCAAGTACTTACCAAAGTTCCTTCAATCGTATGAAGATTATTCTCTAAAAATCTAAAGAATACGGTTTTGTTTTCTTGTGTTTACAGTACTGGTTATTTATAAATTCCCATAGAGAGAATAGAGCTCAAGGTTTTGGGCTTAAGTTCACTTCAAACTGTTTAGTGATCTCACAGCTATTCTCACTTCAATACTCAAAAGATGTCCTCCTCTTAAAGCATGATCAAGTTACCTATGTTTTTCAATTATAATTTTAACAATGGGTTGTTTAGAATTTTTAACACGAATTCTCCATCATTGTTAGTCTTCAGTTTCTTGATCACTCCTTCATCAAAACAGTATAAAGGCTATGTTTTTAGAATTTCAAGGCTTTTCTTTTTACTATGGTCATAAATTATAATATAACCATCTCATAACTCTTTTCCTATTTCTAAAATTACACCATCTATTCGATTTGTTTGAAAGCATGAAGATATTCTAGGATAAAAATCATATTCAAGTAATAACCTAAGGTAGAATGCCTACAAAACAAACCACTATGATGAAACCAAAAGATGGCAATCATATGTTGTATAGTTTGAAAATGATTGTTGGTTTTGAAATAATGCAAATGTTTGATTGCAGCGTTGACTATAGGTTTAGACCCACGCTTGGAGAAGTATTTGGATGGACACGTGGATAGGTTACATCCACTCGAGGGTTGAATTAAAAACCTTGAAACCCTAATCATTTTCTTTGTGTAGCGAGAGTTTTTCCTTTGTGTTGGTCAAGCTGAGAGCTCGCGGCCATGAGAGGCCTATAACCACCTTCAAACATTTGACATTGCACCTACAAATTCTATGCTGTGACTGTTGGGAGAAGTCAGTAATGGTTTTGGTCTTTCTGAGTGTTGCATAATTATAGTGAGAGTGTGTATTGGCTTTTGTTTGAGTCTCGAAGGTTGTTCTTTCCTTTAACCTGCAACAAAACACTCATGGCTTCTGCCTTCATCTGGTTGAGTCAATTAACTTGTTTTTCCTTCGCAGAGGTTACTTCACATCTTCTTCCTTTTGGCATGGTGCCAAATGTGACCTGGTGTGGCCATCTCTCCTGAGCTTCAACTCCAAGTTTCCACAGGTAAGAACTTACCCTAAACTCCAGTTTAAATTTGTTTTCTTACGAGGTCTTTTACAAATTTTAAGCAAACAAAGTATTTATAATGATACGGCTTGGTTCTTGCAGATCTTTGCTTCCAGTTACAATGCTGTAGGTAAAGGATAGCTCACTCTTCATTTTTTACACGAGCATCCAACTGGTAAGCCCTGGTTCCAATGGGGGTTTCTTCCTACGTGACGTTCTGGTTGTTGGAAGTTGGTTCTTGTGGTTGAAAATATGGCATGACCTCGGTTCTCTGTTAGCTTACATTTAAAATCTTGTTTGTTATTACAAAAGTTTCAAAAACCCTTAAAGGGTACTTCGTGCAGGGTGAAGAAGCCTTTGGAATCCGTGATGGAAAATGGTTTTTATTTGGTTTTTTTAGCCTTATGGCCTGAACAATGTAATTGCTTTTATTTCAAAACAATAGAGCCCAAATTTGAACTCAATGAGGATATCAACCTCTGTCTAGTTAGGTTTGAGTTTTTATAATAGATTTTAGTAGGTGAAGAAAGACTGTGAAATAATCAGGATTGTAAATGGGAACTGGATTTTTCTCCTGTCAATAAATTATGGATACTGTTTGATATATATATATATATTGCATAGTTTGGTTTTGTTAACAGGCCTGAGCCTTGACCTTTTATTTCTAAAGGTTGTAAGCCATTCCTTATTATTTGATTATGTTTTTGCAAATTGTTTATGTAATATTTTTAATTATTATCCTGTATTTTAAGAATTCCAGTGCAAAGTTTATGGGATATTTTACTGTGTTTAAGAGTAATATTTTACTCTATTTTTTGCTCAAAAGATTTAATTAAAGAGTAAACCCTACAGTTCGATAATAGCATTATTTATACTTTAGTAATTCTTAGCTCTGTTTATTTAATATTTACCTTAATGATTTTTACAACTTGTTTTTAAATATCAGCTAAGAAGGAGTAGGGTTTATTACTACATACTTGTGAATAAGATATATTTATTTCTCAAAACCTAAGTATTGTATTTAAGTTACTGTAGAGACTTTTGTATAAGATCACAGACACATAGTGTCTGAAAATCAAATGTTATAAAAATGTTTTGAAAATTCTCTTTACCTGGTTCTTAAATGATAGCTTGTTTACTATACTTATGTTTATTTATTAAAATTCATAAAAATTTAAATTTTTTTAAAATGACATAAAATGTCTAAAGTCGCAGCTAAGTAACTGCTGATGGTTAGCGTAAAATGAAACAGTTTAAAAAAGAACACGGGATTTCTTCTTTAAAACAACTTGTAAACTAATGGATGTAATATTAAACACCTGTGTTAGTACTATTAATGACTTAACAACTTTAGTTCTATCAGAGTTAGAAAAGGACTTACATTTTGCTGCTGCTAGATATACTAATGATTAACTTTTGTCAAGTAGGTAAGAATTCTTGTATGATATCAAGGATTACTTAGCGTTCTACTAACTCAATTATACTGTTGGTTCCTTACAGGTTTAGCAGGTAAGCGTAAGATCCAATAGGTGTTATTTAAAATTACATTGAGAACTACTTCCCTAACATGATCATGATGCTAGTTTTAGAAATGGTTTAAATATCCTGCTTGTCTTCAAGGAGGTAATGCCAATTCTTTTCTGTTGTTATAAATCCATAGTTGCATTTATAATTAACAATATATTGAATTTCTACCAAAAGCATAAACAAGGGTTTAAATTGCAAGAGCAAATACGTACCAAAGTTCCTTTAATCGTATGAAGATTATTCTATAAATATCTAAAGAATATTGTTTGGTTTTCTTGCGTTTACAGTACTTGTTATTTATAAATTCCCATAGAAAGAATAGAGCTCAAGGTTTTGGGCTTAAGTTCACTTCAAACTGTTTAGTGATCTCACAGCTATTCTCACTTCAATACTCAAAAGATGTCCTCCTCTTAAAGCATGATCAAGTTACCTATGTTTTTCAATTCTAATTTTAACAATGGGTTGTTTAGAATTTTTAACAGGAATTCTCCATCATTGTTGGTCTTCAATTTATTGATCACTCCTTCATCAAAACAGTATAAAGGCTATGTTTTCAGAAGTTCAAGGCTTTTCTTTTTACTATGGTCATAAATTATAATATAACCATCTCATAACTCTTTTACTATTTCTAAAATTACACCATCTATTCGATTTGTTTGAAATCATGAAGATATTCTAGGATAACAATCGTGTTCAAGTTATAACCTAAGGTAGAATACCTACAAAACAAACCACTATGATGAAATCGAAAGATGACAATCATATGTTGTATAGTTTGAAAATGATTGTTGGTTTTGAAATAATGCAAATGTTTGATTTCAACGCCGACTATAGGTTTAGACCCATTTTTGGAGAAGTATTTGGATGGACACGTGGATAGGTTACATCCACTTGAGGGTTGACTTAAAAACCTTGAAACCCTACTCATTTTCTTTGTGTAGTGAGAGTTTCTCCTTTGTGTTGGTCGAGCTAAGAGCTCGCGGCCATGAGAGGCTTGTAACCACCTTCAAACATTTGACATTGCACCTGCAACTTCTATGTTGTGACTGTTGGGAGAAGTCATTAATGGTTTTGGTCTTTCTGAGTGTTGCATAGTTACAATGAGAGTGTGTATTGGCTTTTCTTTGAGGCTCGAAGGTTGTGCTTGCCTTTAACCTGTAACAGAACACTCATGGCTTTTGCATTTGTCTAGTTGAGTCAATTTCCTTATGTTTCCTTCACAGAGGTGACTTCACGTCTTCTTCCATTTTGTATGGTGCCAAATGTGACATGGTGTGGCCATCTCTCCTCAGCTTCAACTCCAATTTTCCACCGGTAAAGACTTACCCTAAACTGAGGTTTAAATTTGTTTTCTTACGAGGGTTTTTACAAATTTTAAGCAAACAAAGTATTTATAATGATACGTCTTGGTTCTTGTAAATCTTTGCTTCCGGTTCCAATGCTGTAGGTGAAGGAGAGCTCACTCTTTAGTTTTTACATGAGCATCCAACTAGTAAACCCAGTTCCAACGAGGGTTTCTTCTTGCGTGATGTTGTGGTTGTTGGAAGTTGGTTCTTGTGGTTGAAAATATGGCACGGCCTCGGTTCTCTATTAGCTTACATTTAAAAGCTTGTTTGTTATTACAAAAGTTTTAGAAACCCTTAAAGGGTATTTCATGCAGGGTGAAGAAGGATCTGGAAGTCGTGATGGAAAATGGTTTTTATTTGGTGTTTTTAGCCTTACGGCCTGAACAATGTAATTGCTTTTATTTTAAAATGATAGATCCCAGCTCTGAACTCAATGAGGCTATCTACCTCTGTCTAGTTAAGTTTTAGTTTTTATAATAGATTTTAGTAGGTGAAGAAAGACTGTGAAACAGTCAGGATTGTAAATGGGAACAAGATTTTTCTCCTGTCAGTAAATTATGGATACTATTTGATATATATATATATATATATATATATATATATATATTGCATAGTTTGGTTTTGTTAACAGGCCTGAGCCTTGACCTTTTAATTCTAAAGGCTATAATCCATTCCTTATTATTTGATTCTGCTTTTACAAATTGTTTATGTAATATTTTTAATTAGTATCCTGTATTATAAGGATTCCAATGCAAAGTTTATGGGATATTTTACTGTGTTTAAGAGTAATATTTTACTCTCTTTCAGCTAAAAATGGTTAATTAAAGAGTAAACCCTACAGTTCGATAATAACATTATTTATACTTTAGTAATTCTTAGCTCTGTTTATTTAATATTTACCTTAATGATTTTTACAGCTTGTTTTTTAATCTCACCTAAGAAATATTAGGGTTTATTAATGCATACTTGTGAATAGGATATATTTATTTTTCAAAACCTAGGTAGTGTATTTAAGTTATTGTAGAGACTTTTGTATAACATCAAAGACATATTGTCTGAAAATCAAATGTTATAAAAATGTTTTGAAAATTCTCTTTACCTGGTTCTTAAATGATAGCCTATTTACTATACTTATGTTTATTTATTAAACTGTAAGTTCTATGTTTTATAAAGAATACTAATATTAGAATTAGTTCTATAAATAATATGATTACTAATGTTTTTATATACCTATCTTTTAGTTTTTATCTGAAGTAAATGCATTTACTACAGACAATATTTACTACTTCTTTACAATTGAAATCATAAGCAAACTAAAGTAAAATGTAGTTACAAATTTGATTCAAGTGAAAAGAGTCATCATATTCACCTAAACACCCAGCTGTACTAGAGTACTGCCTGAGCTAGGTGTGGAAAAATACAGTATGGAAATTCTAATTCTATATGTTTCTCATTTTGCATATTTATTACTATTTCTAACATAAAGTGCAATTTACCATGTCTAACATTACACAGTTACTTTTTTCTTCACAAACCCTAATTAAATACTAACATGCCTGTATTTAAAAACTAGTAAACATTTTACTGAGGACGGTAAATAAAAATAACATAAAAAAAAATAGAATGTGTCAATGATAAGATGACAACAGCTTAAGGAGGTTGTTCCTCCCAACCAATCTCCTGGAGAACGCTCAGACAACGCTTCCTCAGGATCCCTGAGCTTGTTCCTAGTCCTCTTGGCAGATTTTTGGGTGGAGAATATAACCTCAAGACCTTTTGTCACCTAACTGGTCCAATTACCTCAGTAATTAAAATATTCTCATAGCAGTAAGAACTTTAGCCTAATAGCTGCAATAAGTTCAGTCTCAGCAGTTAACCCCTCAAACTCACTTCAGTAATCCCCTCCATTGAATTTCTCTTGAGTAAATTCATTCACCCTGAATGATCACCTCTTAGAATGAGTAGCTTTAGCTGTCTTCAATGGGAAATTTTATAGAGATGCCTAGGTCTTCTGGGTCCATTTTCATTTAATGAGCCACTTGCTCCAATTCCACTTTGTTGGGGTATCATGACCAAAAAAATAGGGAAGAAGCCACCTACAACAGTTGGAAGTAGTTTGAGGATGCTGCCACTTGTCAGTGTACTCTCCACCCAGTCTCCTCCACCAATTGACCAGTAAACACTCTTTTGAGAGCTTCCCTAAGTTGTTGTCTCATCATTTATTTATTTATAAATAAAATATTTTGAATTACATTAATTATTCTTGACCACACTGGGTCATCAATTACAAACTTAGCATAAAGTATAACACAATGTTCCTCAATTAACATTAAATTGTTTTTACAAATTAGGGCATGTGACATACACACCCCCTTAAATTATAGCATTGTCCTCGATGTTATTTATTCCTCGTCCTTAGAGTTCCCCTGAAATAGAATTAGATATGCATCCTGCATATGACTTTCGAATTCCTAGGTAGCTTCCTATGGACTAAGGTGATTCCATTGCACCTTCACCTGACCAATGGTGCATTTTCGAAGCAAGATCTCACTCCACTCGAGGATACAATCCGATTCCACCAGAAAATATCCTTCGGGTTCCACCTGCACATCATTCCAATTAATAACATGAGTAGCATCATGTACATATTTTTTTAATACAGAAATGTGAAAAACATTGTGAACTCTTAAATTCGGTGGTAGAGCTAATTGACAGGCTACCTGTCCAATCCTAGACAATATTTCAAAAGCACCACAATATCGAGGTGCTAGCTTGGCACATCTACCATGCCTCAGAGAACTCTTTTTGGGTCTCCCCTTAATGAAAACATGTTCGCCTACCTGGAACTCCTTTGGAGTTCATTTAAGGTCTGCTTGACTTTTCTGTTGATCTTGCTCAATTTTCAAATTACCTTGTACCTGTTTTACAATTAATTTCATTTATTTCAATAATTCAGGTCCTAATACTAACCTGTCCACTGGATTAATCCAAGAGATGAGGGTATTGCATTTCCTTCCATACAGAATTTCGAAAGGACTATACCTAGCTGAAGCTTGATAATGATTGTTGAAAGCAAATGCTACCAGGTGTAAATAATCTTCCCATTTACCTGGATGCTCCTTTACGTACATTCTGAGTAGATCCTCTAATACCTGATTTACTCTTTTAGTCTTTCCATCATTTTGAGGATGGAAAGAGGTACTAAAGCTTAACATAGTATTTAATCTTTCGAACAAAGATCTCCAAAAATTACCTGTAAATTTAGGGTCTCGGTCTGAAATTATCACCTTCAGTATTCCATGCAACCGAAATTTTTTTTTAAGAAAATATCATCAATATTTGCAGCTTTATAAGTAGTTTTTACAAGTATAAAATGGGCTGCTTTAGTCAATTTGTCAACCACTACCATTATTGAGTCATTTAAGTTCTGATTTTTAGGTAATCCAGTAACAAAATCAAGGCTAATTATCTCCCATTTCCAGCTAGGGATAGGCAATGGCTGAAGTAGCTCAGCTGGATGTTGATGTTCAGTTTTTACTTGCTAACATTCAAAGCATCTAGCAATATAATCTGCCAGTTCATTTTTCATGTTTGGCCAGAAATAATCCTTTCTTAGCATGGTTATAGTTTTCTGATAACATGGATGCCTTGAATAAGCAGTTTTATGATTTTTGTTTAAAATTACTAGCTTAATCTTAGGTACATTAGGTACATATAATATGTCTTTATACAGTAATAGTCCTTTTTCATTCAATTTGAACCCTGTATTTAGACTTTCTATTAAATTCTCTTTTACTTTTGCTTGTAACTTTTGGTAATTTTCATCTTGTTCTATTCCAGCTTTAAGTTGTTCTTCCAAATCTGTTGTATACGTGATGATAGCTACTGTAAAATTCAGCTTTGCATTTTTACTTAATGCATCAACAACCTTATTCTCCTATTCTTTGATGTGTTGAATTTCAAAATCGTATTCACTTAGAAAATCTAGCCTCCAGCTTGCCTAATGATTCAAGTTAGGTTGATCTAACATGTATTTCAATCCTTTATTATCCATCATTAAGATAAACTTCCTTCCAATTAAATGATAATGCCACATCTTCAAGGCATGTATGACAACAACTAATTCTAAGTCATAGGTCGCATAATTGTTTCATGAATCTTCAGTTTCCTAGACTCATAAGCAAGGACATGTCCTTCATGAGTCAATACTCCTCCTAAACTGTCTTTGCATGCGTTAGTACATACTATAAAATCTTTATTAGGGTCAGCAATTCTTAAAATTGATGCGATGGTTAATAATGTTTTTAACTTTATAAAACTGTCTTCGCACTTCTGATTCCAATCAAATTTATTCCTCTTTTTTGTAAAGAGGTTATCAAATTTGCAATTCTTGAAAACCCTTCGATGAAACTCCGGTAATAACCGGTAATCCCCATGAATGATTGGATGTCAGTTATGTCTTTTGGGACTGGCCAATCTTCAATTGCCTTTATCTTTTCGGGGTCAACCGAAATTCTTTCTTTAGTCACCACATGACGTAAGTACTGGATTTTATCTTTAAAGAAGTCACATTTACTAAATTTCATAAAAAGTTGATGCTCTCATAACTCTTGCAAGAGAATTTTTAAGTGTTCTTTACGTTCTTCTTCAGATTTTGAATAAATTAATATGTCATCAATAAATATGACCACAAATTTATCTAGATATTTGTGCATTACATTATTGATTAGACACATAAAAATGGATGGAGCATTAGTAAGCTCGAAAGGCATAATGACAAATTCGTAATGTCCATATCGAGTTCTGAAGGTTGTTTTAAAAATGTCTTCATCTTTAATTCAGACCTGGTGATATCCAGACCGTAAGTCAATCTTTGAAAACACCGTGTCTCCACGTAGTTGATCAAACATATCACTTATGCAAGGTAACGGGTATCTTTTCTTAATAGTCATTTTATTTAATTGATGATAATATATACATAGTCGTAGAGTTTCATCCTTCTTCTTAACAAAGATGACAGGAGCCCCCAAGGAGACACACTGGGTCTAATATAATTCTTATCAATAAGTTATTTTAACTATGACTTAAGTTCATTTAGGTAGAGTATATTCATCTGATAAGGGGCTTTTGAGCTGGGCACTGTACCAGGTACCCGCTCAATAGTAAAATCTAATTCTCGTTTCGGAGGCAGTCCCGAAATTTCTTCTGAATATACATCTGAATATTCCTTTAGAATCGATATATCTTCTAATTTTAATTTATCTATGTTGTTCATGTTCTCTTCATTGATTACTGTTACTACATAAGCCTTACAACCTTTCCTAATAGCTCTCTTGAGTTGCAGAGCGGAGATCTGCCTTACGGCTGTAGTGATTTCCTTTACACTTATTAAATTTCCATCATTATTTATGCAAGTAAAGGTTTTATCGAAGTAATTCAAGACCACCCTATGTTGCTCTAACCAATCCATACCAATTAATATATCATATGAACCTAAAGGTAATACATTGAGTTTAACAAAAGTTTCAAACTGATCCATAGTTACTGCACAATTCTTTACAAAGTTAATTACCTTTCTCTTTGCACCAGTAGCTAACTGAAATAACCAAGAACTTGCAAACTTTTGAACTGGAAGCTTACACTTTTCTATGAAATTAGGAGAAATATAGCTTAAACTAGCTTCTGGATCAATTTAAATAGATATAGGTATTTGATTTATCTTACCTTTCACTTCCACCATGGAAGTTTGATAGTCTGCTTGTCGATTCTCTAATGCTGCATTGATATTGGGCATTGTCCTTGCTAGATCACCAACAGTCATCTCTTCCTGTATTGTGTGGATGTTGCTAACAGTCTTCTTCCGATTGGGGCAGACTGATGCATAATGCGGACCATTGCATTCCCAACACTTAATGGGTTCTTTTCGTTCAAAGTTCTTTGTATAGTTAATGTGGTTGTTAGCAGATTCTTTATTCTTTTGATTATTCTGATTGGACTGTGAATTACTTGTATTCCCTTGGAAATTCTTATTAGGAAAATTTCTGGTGTTATTATTTTTAGAATTTCGATTAGGTACAAACTCTTTCTTCTTTTGTTCAAAGTTAGTATTCCTTTTGGCATTCCAGTTGGCTATACTCTTCTTTTTACGATTATGTTCATAACAAAAATTCGCTTTTGTCATTGCTTCTTCTATAGTTTTCGGATTTTCATACTCAATCATGTCCTTTATATGATAAGGTAAACAGCTGAGAAACCGCTGTACCTTATATTTATCATCCACAATGTATTGCACATACCTGAGCAGACTTAGAAATTTACTATTCAGTTCTTTTATTTTCATTGTACCTAGTTTTAACTCATAGAATTCCTTATCCCTTTACTCATAGTACTGTTCAGATAAAAATTTCTTTTTGAAATATTTCTTGAATGTGCTTTAATTTATGTTTTCTCTCTTATACCTTTTACTCTTTTTAAGTCCTACCACCATATATCAGCTTTTCCTGTAAAATTATAAATAGCCATCCTAGCCTTCACTTGATTAGAATAGTTATAAATTTGGAAGTATTTCTTCATCTTGGATAACCAAAATTCTGCTTCTTCCTCCTTGTCAGTTTCTCCATTAAATTTTGGCGGCTTGATGTTCTTGAACTCCCAGGAGATTTCTTCATAAGGTTTATATTTTATTTTCCTAGTATGGTGGTTATCTTCACTACTGTCACTAGTATAATGAGATTTGTGTTTATCACCATATACTTCGGAAGATGAGCTACTTTCGTTTTTAACTTGTTTAGTCTTTTTATACTTATGTTGATAACCTATATCTTCAGACTTAGTTCTTTTACCCTTTTCCTCGGTATGAAATATTTCTATTAAGATCTGATTTAGCTCCTCTTGAGCTCTCAGAATCCTCTTATTTTCTTTCTTAATTGATTCCATCTCTGATTTTAATTCTATAACTATTTGTAGTAGTTTGAAAGAATTATTGGTTATATCTTCTTGTATAGGTTCTATTTGAAGATTATCTCATTTAGTGTAAGGAGATTCCTCATCCGCATATTCTTCTAATCTATCCATAACTATCATTAACTTAGAAACAAATTTCTCTGTGTATATCATTCAAAGAAAACAACATCAGCATAATTATTTAAATTTACTGTTCCATATAAGCAAGTTGAGCTTCATTAAGGCCTATTGTTTGAACCTTGTGCTCTGATACCACATGTAATAATCCAAAAATTCATAAAAAATTAAATTTTTTAAAGTGACATAAAATGTCTAAAGTCGCAGTTAAGTAACTACTAATGGTTAGCGGAAAATGAAACAGTTTATAAAAGAACATGGGATTTCTTCTTTAAAAGAACTTGTAAAATAATGGATGTAATCTTAAACACTTGTGTTAGTACTATTAATGACTTAACAACTTTAGTTCTATTAGAGTTATAAAAGGACTCGCATTTTGCTACTGCTAGATATACTGATGATTAACTTTTGTCAACTGAGTAAGAATTCTTGTATGAGATCGGGGCTTACTTAGCATTCTACTAACAAAATTGGACTGTTGGTTCCTTACAGGTTTAGCAGGTAAGCGTAAGATCCAATAGGTGTTATTTAAAATTACGTCGAGAACTACTTCCCTAGCATGATTAAGATGCTAGTTTTAGAAATGGTTTAAATATGCTGCTTGTCTTCAAGGAGGTAATGTCAATTCTTTTCTATTGTTATAAAACGATAGTTGCATTTATAATTAACACTATAATGGATTTCTATCAAAAACATAAACAAGGGTTTAAATTGCAAGAGCAAGTACTTACCAAAGTTCCTTCAATCGTATGAAGATTATTCTCTAAAAATCTAAAGAATACGGTTTGGTTTTCTTGTGTTTACAGTACTGGTTATTTATAAATTCCCATAGAGAGAATAAAGCTCAAGCTTTTGGGCTTAAGTTCTATTGAAATTTTTTAGTGATCTCACAGCTATTCTCACTTCAATACTCAAAATATGTCCTCCTCTTAAAGCATGATCAAGTTACCTATGTTTTTCAATTATAATTTTAACAATGGGTTGTTTAGAATTTTTAACAGGAATTCTCCATCATTGTTAGTCTTCAGTTTCTTGATCACTCCTTCATCAAAACAGTATAAAGGCTTTGTTTTCAGAAGTTCAAGGCTTTTCTTTTTACTATGGTCATAAATTATAATATAACCATGTCATAACTCTTTTACTATTTTTAAAATTACACCATCTATTTGATTTGTTTGAAAGCATGAAGATGTTCTACTATAACAATCATATTCAAGTTATTACCTAAGGTAGAATACCTACAAAACAAACCACTATGATGAAATCGAAAGATGAAAATCATATGTTGTATAGTTTGAAAATGAATATTGGTTTTGAAATAATGCAAATGTTTGATTGCAATGCTGACTATAGCTTTCCACCCAGGCTTGGAGAAGTATTTGGATGGACACATGGATAGGTTACATCCTCTCGAGGGTTGACTTAAAAACCTTTAAACCCTACTCATTTTCTTTGTGTAGCGAGAGTTTCTCCTTTGTGTTGGTCGAGCTGAGAGCTCACGACCATGAGAGGCCAGTAACCACCTTCAAATATTTGACATTGCACCTGCAACTTCTATGTTGTGATTGTTGGGAGAAGTCGTTAATGGTTTTGGTCTTTCTGAGTGTTGCATAGTTACAGCGAGAGTGTGTATTGGCTTTTCTTTGAGGCTCGAAGGTTGTTCTTTCCTTTAACCTGCAACAGAACATTTATAGCTTCTTCCTTCATCTAGTTGAGTCGATTTCCTTGTGTTTCCTTTGCAGAGGTGACTTCATGTCTTATTCCTTTCGACATGGTGCCAAATGTGACCTGGTGTGGCCATCTCTCCTCAGTTTCAACTCCAAGTTTCCACAGGTAAAGACTTACCCTAAACTCAGGTTTAAATTTATTTTTTTACGAGGGTTTTTACAAATTTTAAGCAAACAAAGTATTTATAATGATACGGCTTGGTTTTTGCAAATCTTTGCTTCTGATTCCAATGTTGTAGGTGAAGGCGAGCTCACTCTTCAGTTTTTACTTGAGCATCCAACTGGTAAGCCCCGATTCCAACAAGGGTTTCTTCCTGCATGACATTGTGGTTGTTGGAAGTTGGTTCTTATGGTTGAAAATATGGCACGGCCTTGGTTCTCTATTAGGTTACATTTAAAAGCTTGTTTGTTATTTCAAAAATTTTAGTAACCCTTAAAGGGTACTTCGTGCAAGCTGAAGAAGCCTCTAGAAGCCGTGATGGAAAATGGTTTTTATTTGGTGTTTTCAGCCTTATGGCCTAAACAATGTAATTGCTTTTGGGCTGATGCACGATCATGGACTTCTTTAAAGACACTTTAGATGCCACATAATACTGGAATAAATGCACAACTATGACTTTAGGTGACAATTAGGGGTACTTCCCTAACTTATTTGAAGATGAAGTGAAAAGAGAAAATATAGAAAATTGAATCAGCTTTCATAATATATAGGATTTATGCAGAGAACATGTGTGTAGATGATTATAAAATTAGTTCCGTGAAAGTGGGTTTTCAAATTTTCAGCACATCTTAAGATATATGTTTTTGCGGGTACAGCAATATATGAGGTAAATGATGTCAATTTGGGATAAAATATTGCAGACATATAAAGGACAATGGGCGTAGTGCAACACTATTTATTCAGAATTTTTCATGAATTGATTTTTTTATTATTATTAATTATTGAAGTCACAAAATCTTGAAATGAAAACCTTATGTGCGGGTGCAACACTTTAGGGGAAAAAATTAATGAAATCCTTGATTTCTAAATATAAGATTGTAGAGCTTGATCTCGTCTAGTGCACCATATAGTTTTATTGGAAAATGGTGATGGAAATCAAAAGTTATATAACAAACAATCAATGTATCTATTTTCAAAAACTGACGTGTGTCATTTAGAAAAATAATTATAAATAAATAAAACATAGTTTTGAAGGAAAAAATTACATATTCAGAATCATAAGATCGTACTCTTCAATATCCTAGATTTTCATAAAAAAATATTGTGTATATTATAGCAAAACACGCCATCTAAACTAAGCATATTGATAGAGTTCTAAAAGACAAGCAATAGCCCTAGTTTATTTGTCCTAGCCAATAGGTTCGGTAGTCTGAATCTATTTCCGAACATAATCCCAAACCTTATTCCCGCCGATTATTTTAATTTTAAAATAACGCATATGCGTTATAGCTTCGTCATATCGCATGTGTGTTTTTTTGCATGTGTGTTTTTTCTTAACTAATTTGGTACAAGAGTAAAAAAGATTAATGGCATCCTTATCCCATTATAATACCATTTAGACAACATTATGATGGACATAAATAATTCCTCTTTTTAACGGTGAACGAAACCATGGGCTGTGCATCCAAGAAAATAGGGCAGTGAATGAAGCCATGGGCTGTGCATCTAAGAAAATAGGGCGGTGAAGGAAGCCATGGGCTGTGCATCCAATAAAACAAAAATTCCCCCCGTACTTTGATCTATTCAGCTTTAAGGGAAAATTTGCAACATTAACGAAGAGATTGAAGATTGATTTATGTCAGCGCTAAAAGGACATTATAAAGTCACAAGAATGCTTGTTTGGTAGCTATTTTGGATGTAAAAAAGCCAGAATGAGTACCGATAAATCAACGTATGCTCTCACTACAAACTGCTAGTGATGATTCATCGATAGGTGATAGGTGACTTTAATCAACATTTTTATAGTTATCATGTTCTTTTAATCATATCCTCATCATCATCATAGTCATCATCCTCATCATCATCATCATAGTCATCATCCTCGTCCTTATCATCATCACCATCATTGTTCATCATCATCATCATCATCCTCCTCATCATAATCATCCTCATCATCATCATCATCATCATCATCATCATCATCACCATCATCCTCCATCATCATCATCATCATTTTTCATCATCATCGTCATCATTTTCCTCATCATCATCATCATCATCATCACCATCATCATCCTCATCATCACCATTGTCATCATCATCATCCTCATCATCACCATCCTCATCATCATCATCATCATCATCACCATCCTCATCCTCATCCTCATCCTCATCCTCATCATCGTCAAACTCATCATCATCATCATCACCATCATCATCACCATCATCATCATCCTCATCATCATCATCATCATCATCATCACTACCCTCATCCTCATCATCATCATCATCATCACCACCACCCTCATCCTCATCATCATCACCAAAATCATTGTCATCATCATCATCATAATCACCCTCATCCTCATCATTATCATCATTGTTCACCATCATCGTCATCATCATCATCATCATCACCATCACCATCCTCATCGTCGTCATCATCATCATCATGACCATCCTCATCATCATCATCCCCATCCTCCTCCTCCTCCTCCTCCTCCTCCTCCTCATCACCCTCATCCTCATCATCATCATCATGGTCATCGTTTCATCATCATCATCATCATCACCCTCATCCTCATCATCATCATCATAGTCATCATCCTCCTCTTCATCATCACCACTGTTCATAATCATATTCATCATCACCCTCATCCTTATCATCATCACCATCCTCCTCCTCCTCCTCCTCCTCATCATCATCATCCTCATCCTCAGCATCATCATCATCACCCTCATCCTCTTCATCATCATCATGGTCATCATCATCATCATCATCATCATCATCAATCATCAACCTCGTCCTCATCCTCATCATCATCATCATCATCAATCATCACCCTCATCCTCATCCTCATCATCATAATCATCATCATCATCATCATCCTCCTCCTCCTCCTCATCATCATCACCCTCATCCTCATCATCATCATCATAGTGATCATCCTCCTCATCATCACCATCATTGTTCATCATCATCTTCATTTTCACCCTCATCCTCATCATCATCACCATCCTCCTCATCATCATCATCGTCATCACCCTCATCCTCCTTATCATCACCATCACCCTCATCCTTATCATCATCGTCATGGTCATCATCATCATCATCATCATCATCATCATCATCATCATCCTCATCATCACCATCATTGTTCATCATCATCTTCATCATCACCCTCATCCTCATCATCATCACCATCCTCATCATCATCATCATCATCACCCTCATCCTCCTCCTCCTCATCATCACCCTCATCCTCATCATCATCATAGTCATCATCCTCATCCTCATAATCATCACCATCATTGTTCATCATCGTCGTCATCATCATTATCATCATCATCCTCATCCTCGTCATCATCATCCTCATCATCATCACCATCATCCTCTATCATCATCAACATCATTGTTTATCGTCATCGTCATCATTGTCATCGTCGTCATCATCATCGTCATCATCATCATCATCCTCATCCTCATCCTTGTCATCATCATCCTCATCCTCATCCTCATCCTCATCCTCATCCTCATCATCCTCATCCTCCTCCTCCTCATCATCATCATCATCCTCATCCTCATCATCCTCCTCCTCCTCCTGCTCCTCCTCATCATCGCCCTCATCCTCATCATCTTCATCATGGTCATCATCATCATCGTCATCATCATCACCACCCTCATTCTCATCATCATCATCATCATAGGCATCATCATCACCCTCATCCTCATCATCATCATCATGGTCATCATCATCATCATCATCATCATCATCATCATCACCCTCATCCTCATCCTCATCCTCCTGCTCATCATCATCACCCTCATCCTCATCATCTTCATCATGGTCATCATCATCATCATCATCATCATCATCATCATCATCACCCTCATCCTCATCATCATCATCATAGTCATCATCACCATCATTGTTCATCATCATCTTCATCGTCACCCTTATCCTCATCATCATCATCATAGTCATCATCCTCCTCACCATCACCATCATTGTTCATCATCATCTTTTTCGTCACCCTCATCCTCATTATCATCATCATAGTCATCATCCTCCTCCTCATCACCATCATTGTTCATCATCATCTTCATCATCACCCTCATCCTCATCATCATCACCATCATCATCATCATCATCATCACCCTCATCCTCATCATTATCATCATGGCCATCCTCCTCCTCCTCCTCATCATCATCATTATCATCATCATCACACTCATCCTCATCATCGTCATCATAGTCATCCTCCTCCTCCTCATCATCATTGTTCATCATCATCTTCATCGTCACCCAAATCCCCATCATCATCATCATCATCATCATCATCCTCATCCTCATCATCGTGGTCAGCATCATCATCATCATCATTATCGTCACCCTCATCCTCATCATCATCATCATAGTCATCATCCTCCTCATCATCACCATCATTGTTCATCATCATCTTCATAAGCATAGATAAATGTAAATTGCATATATTCAGTGAGCACTAAATCGCATATGCGATATATCCCATATGCACTAAATTGCATATGCGATATATTGCATATGCGTTTTGGAGAACATGTAAAAAACCTGCCCGTTCATTAAAAAGCATTGTATCAATATCACATATGCGATATATCGGAGGTGTGTTATATTGCATATGCGATATGTGTTGTATACAAAATGTTGGGTTGCGTGTTGTGGGCCAGGTTTACTGTATCAAAAGACATAATTCGTCTGAACCCGCACACAGAAAATTGTTCAACGTGCAATTTTTAATCATTACTTACATAATTCCAGAGTTTTGTACAGGTTTGGGTGGATTTCAATGGGGAATGTACGTAATAGAGGTCAAAAGTCAGCAAGGAAGGTGCTTACACCGGGAGAAGTAGAAAATAAAAAAGAAAAAAAGAGGGAAGATTCAAGAAATCATCGGCGTTGATTACATGGGCAAATAGTCCCCATTCCCCCTCAATAGATACCTGACGTAGAGGATGAGGAATATAATGCAACATTAAAGGAAGCTGGTTATAGGGAAGTTGATATTATTGATCCATTAGTAAACGAACAATCTTGTGAAGAGTTCAATAATTATGTTACTCTCGATGCAAATGTGACTCAGCAATAACCATGGTCGGTGGTTCAATCTCCTAATCGAAGTTGTCAGCCTGTAGTGGATGTAAACGTCACTCCAGCATTTCAAACAACAACAAATTTTGCATCAAAATGAAAGAGAACTCCTAAACGAATACAAGTGGACGAGAGCATATTGACTTCCATGGAAGGTAAGGTGGCTAAACGCACTATCCTTCGTTATTGTTCTCAAATAATGAAACAATATTTTGATAACAAATCCGAAGCCGATAAATGCCAATTGTTTTTAGCTTTGCTTTAATATAGAAATATGGCAACTGTTAGAAGAAATTTAGGAATAACAACAATGAAGAATATCAAATCAAGTAATCATATTGTTAAATATCTTGCTGTTGCATTCACATCGATTGGTAAAAAAACTTGTTCACAAGACTGTAATGTGGTTTGTCGTGTATTGGCTGAATCAATTGTATGTAGATCCACATGACAATGTCGTTTACTTAAATGCACATCACAAATTGTTCCTTTACATCCAAAGACACTTAAAACATATTCAGTAATAAGACACAACCTTGATGTAGAGGGACAAATGGAAACATTATGGGCATTTAGCGGTAGGTTTCCCCGCAAAGACATGAAGTTAGTCGAAGCAGTGAAGGGCCTAGTGCAAACGTTTTGGCATGATAACACTAGGCCTTCTTCTAGCATGAAGGATGTGTTAAAACATTGTAGGGGTTCTAGAAACAATGAACCTCATGTTAAACATTATTTTGACATGACATAAACTCAACTGTTCGAGATGTTTAAAGTTGCCCACGTAGAGCTAAGGCTCGAGCAAAGATCTTTTGAAAAATGCAAGCCTTGGTATGTTAGAATCAATACCATCCGGAACACTTGTTGTTGTAGATACCACATAGAGTTTGACCTATATTACCATACATTTGCACATATACGTCGTTTTTTGCATCCTAAAAAAATGCATACAGGAATGCTCAAGTACAGTACCGCCAATGTCATCCAGAGATTTCATCCATAGCATAATGTGTCCGAGGCAAGATGGGAAGACACATTACTTAAAACAATGTGTAGAGGGTTCTTGTGACAATTGTGGTGGGCTATCATTATGGTCTGATTGCATCCATGAAAGTGAAGATCAAGCATTCGAAAATGCAATTATCGAGAAACAGAACTATCAGTATGAGACATATCAGCTACATGATGGGAAAGAAAGCAAGAAGATTAAATTGGTCGCTTCACAGGTAAATTGTTGAATATTGACATATGAATATTCATGTACATGGTCATCATATATGTGGTTTATTGACATATTAATATTCATGTACCAGGTACGAGTATGTAATTTTATTCCAGAGTTTCATGGAAAGATCCAATAGTACATTTAACATGTCGATATGGCACGGTGGCAAGATGAACAATTTAGAATATGTTGGGACACCTTCCCTCTTGGAACAATACTATTAGTGGTTGATTTTGCAGAAAATTACACCCTACAACCACAAAATGAAATTCAAAGTCAGTACTATCACTCAGAGCAGATGAGCATAATGGTGCATATCACGTATCGACATGGGAAAGATAGCAATGAAGAGAAACGTGTGATATTAAAAGAAAGTCACTTCTACATAAGTGACGACCAGACCCATGACATTTATTATGTGTAACATTGCTTTAAATCATTCTATGATCATGTGATAGCTATGGATATACCATTTTATCGTCATTTCATTTGGTCAGATGGTTGTGCTCGAAAGTTCAAGAATGCACGTGTATTTGAATGGTTGTGTTTGTTGCACTTAAAATACAAGGTGCCACATGTATGGAACTACTTTGAAACTGGTCATGGAAAAGGAGAGCACAATGGTGCTAGTGGATGCATTAAACTACCCTTCGAAGGGAAGAGATGAAGTTTACAGGTGCTCGCCTTCGAGACGCTGCATCTATAGTCGAATGGTGTGCATCTGTCATGGGAGCACAAGAAACAAGGAAACACTTAGTGTAAATAATATTCTAGGAGGTGACAAATGTGGACCGATCACAAACACATTGGGTGAACACAGTGCATGGAACTCGATAGTTTCATTCAATTAGAAGCTCAGACAACTCGGCCCCACAAATTTGGACAAGATTGAAGGCTTGCTTTTGTAGTTCCTATAGCATCGGTGAATGGGATGATTTTGAGTATACGGATACCATTGATACATGGGATCGAGTGACACTTGGCACCAATTTCAACGGGGTTAATGAAATAAACCATTTGGAAGATGATCAAACACATATTTCTACAGACTATGATCACATATCGGATCTCATACAAGTAGGTACATAAGTAGTACCTAAATAACAAAATGCATTTATGTATTGTTTACTCAACCTATGTAGAATTTAATTTATGTAGAAATTAGAAATGCAAGACCTTATTTACAAAATGTATTGTTAACTCGACCTATTTCCTTTCACATGTCAGATATATGCAGTGGTTTCCCCAAAAAATAATGAATGGGGTTCTGACTATTGGTTGGCACAGTGCTTAGAGGGGAAACAAACCATTCTCAAAATTGTTACAGATGATGAAAATATTGAATTCCCAATCAGCTCGATGGTTATAAAAGGGGAGTACTTGACACTTGCAGCACAACAGAAAAGGAAGGGTGGGTATGTATATCAAGATTATAGACCAGGAGCTATTGTATACCACTTCACCAACCTAGTAGTTGGTATAAACATCAAGTTGCGTACACTTGGTCACAAAAATAGGTCACATGCATGATACTTTCTACCTCATATAGAGCATGAATGTAATATACCTCTTATACCCCATGCCATTATGTGTCATAAAAGGGGGGTGTAATGTAACTACCTTATGCGACCTAAATGCTTTAGAAAAAGAAAGAAAAAAAATCACATAGAGACTTAACCACACAGCCAATTTTTTATTCTGCTCCTAAAGAGTTCAATCTCATATCGGGACATACATATATCTGTAGTAATATTAATTTATGCAGAAAACATATATTGTAAAGGCCATAATTCTATGGGCAATAGTTTTTTTATTTTCATTTCTGTAACAAACCTATATCAGTAAAATAGCATACTTTCGAAGGACTATCTATGTCTCACCTTAAACTGTTTGAGTGGAGATATACTAACAAATTTAACTATTGTAATTCAATCACCAAAACACCATAACATAATTGTAATAATTAGATAATTGCAATCCTTCCTAAGCTTAAGTCTTCGTAATGCTTAGTCTATTAGAAAAGGACCTTAATTCAATAACTCCATCCTTGTTTCCTTCATTTCATAACATTAGTCTCAAAAGATACATGGCATTACAAATAAAAGAGATTTTTCATCAAGTCTTTAAAATCCCTAACTAAAAGGCGGATGGTTGTGTATTGTGAACTTAGACAAAACTCCATCACTCATTCATGATAATGCCATACTAATTACATTAATTTTTCTCATGACATAAATGTATGCAAGGCCTTAATTTTACTTCCTAATTAAAAATATCAACAGTTGAATCAATATGGTACAATCAAGCAAGTGAATATTTTTCCAACGTGTAAGGATCACATGGCATTATGTAAAGTGAATCCACAAAAATAAAAGCACATAGAATGCATTTCATTATGGCGTTATGGAGTTATTTAAATATGAATTATTCAAGGTATTCAATATTTCCATTGTTATTCACAACCTTACAAGCATTT
>LPNX011224127.1:10001-26775 GCA_001517045.1 Pseudotsuga menziesii | reverse complement strand
AATTATTGGGCATGAGAAAGCATTAAACCGAAAATAAGAACCTTAGACAAGTTACCTTTAAGTAAAAACATGAAATCGAAAGCTTCCCAAGCATTAAGTCAACTATTTTACTAATAGCATGGATGGTGGGTTGATCTTTGTTTGTTTAAAACCAAACAGAAGAAAAAACTGCGATGTCACTTCTATTCTGTCCTGGCGCAAAGTAAATAACACGGTTTGTCAGTCAAGAATCGGGTTATGCCAACCGAGTGGGTAGGCTACATAATCCACTCTATTCACGGCTGGGGCGTTTACTGGCCTTTTGATGTCTATAAAACAGGAGCAAGTCAACGATCCCCATGCAAATGCCCTTATCCTATGCCTACAGGTATTTGCACTACGCTTTCCACAAAGGACATTTAATTCATTCAAAAACCAACCAAATACTCACAAGGTAAAGGCCAACTAAGGATAAATTTCCATTTAAAATATGGATGCTGACCTACCACCCACGCTAACAGAAAACATAGTCATTCATTTATATTGCGGACTTGTTTACCTGACCATTCTTGGGTCTGGTTAAATTAAAATAAACAAAAATAATTACTACAGTCACGACCAGGAAATCCCATCGGTGCCGACAATTTCAAAGAAAATAACGTGGCCATTTTTGTGATCAAGATCATACAAACCTAAATCCTCGGCAGACTCAGCCGTATGCACAAATGTGGTGATTTTATTATCCATTAGTCATTATGAAGATGCAAAAAAAACAAGAGCTACAAACCCTATCCCTTTCAATCATGACCAAGTGCATGGCTAACTACAAAATACTAGGAATGTGCTCGACAGAGGATAAATACTCAATGCTGACTAAAACCCGTCACAAAAAATGATCTATACCAGCGATCTTTATGAAAGAACACAATCAAGTTCAGACACTCACCAACACATAAGAAAGAAGATACCTCGATTTCTCATGATAGGTGTAACGCCTTTCCCTTCTTGCCTTGAGCTGGCCCTCTTACTCAATGTGCACAGGAGAAAACTCTGTCAAGCCAGATGCGTCATTGTTTCCCTCCAGTCAAAATGCAGAGGTCTACCCTCCTTTAAACGTAGATATTCTCTCTATAAGAAATGCAGAGAGGACTTCTCCCCATTCCTACACGCAGTGCTTCTCCCAAATAACACCCAGGGAGCATGCCCCTATCCCTTGTGTCTCACGACTTAAATAAAAACCTAAAAGAAAACGGTTATCTGCATGTCGCGCAGAGTTTCCTCAACTTAAGGCAGAAATGTTGCTGTTACCTTTTTAATGAGGTCGGATTTTTCTAAAAAAGCCCGTAATCTAAAGACCATGAGGAGGCATGCAGCCATCCAACAATCAAACTTACCCAAAAATCATTCCACTAATTTAGCGACTATTTTTACTGTTTTTCTTTTTTTTTCAAAAATCCTGCGTGCCATCCTTGTTATTCATGTTCAATACTAAGTTTTTCAAAAACCGACATCCCATCTAAGAGATTCATGTGCTCGATAAACCCTTAGGAATAGTTTAGATGTTCGATGGAGACAAACGCCCATATTTTGTTGCCGTTATCACCCAACTATATTCTATTTATTTATTTCCTACTTCCCGTTAACCCTTCAACTTTTGTGAAGAAAAACATACACATAATCTCTGTCTCTCTTATTTTCTTTCTAAAACAAGAGGCAATGCTTATTTTTTTCCTCTTTTGGAAAATGAAGAAATTATATGATTTTATCATACAATACCCATATTTTCCCTTATCTCAAGGAATTTCATCCTTAACCATCTCTTCTCCCTTTTTTTTTAAGGGAAAACTTAATAACTACATTTAGTTATATGACTTCCTTGTAAATCAAGGATTTCTTCCTTTTGAAGGAGGGGGTGATTGATTATTAACTAACACATGTTATTACATGGAAATATATTATTCATTTAGAAGGGTGATTAAGTATAGGAGTCCCTCTTTTACTTATTCATCTAAAACTATTCAAATATAATAACCTGACTCTACCAGATTACTTTCCATTTTAACCCACAATAGTTAATATAAATGCAATATTCTTTGCATCTCTAGTATATAAGTTATTAGGGCAAAGGGATTATTAGGCATAATAACTTGGGGGTGACAATTGCGTTCTTTATCCGTTGTTAATATCTTGCTTAATTAACTAGTTCTTCTTTTCATAGTGGCGCTACTCCAGTAGGCCATTCAGTTTTTTCGAAGGCTTCTAGATGGTAGTCTGTCCTGATTATTGGGTTCCCCAAGGCTTTGTTAGGCCTCAACCCTTTTACATTTAGTGGGATTCATCAAGAATTATTTGTTTTGGTCGCACACTTTTTTCAAGCGTCCCCCCGGTGTCATATTCTTATCGTAAGGATCGTTAACCATTCTTTTTTTTTACCAGCATTGAGCTGTGTCCATTAGGAACTTATGTCGTATTGATTATAAAGTTTTACTGGAGGGGCCTTGGCCTTGAGCTCCTCCCCAGAAAACTAAGTACAATATTCATAAATCCAAAATATCTAGGGTCTTCAAGAGGGATCTTACATCCTTCCCCCCTTAAGATTAACACCGTCCTCGGTGTTCTTCTTTCGAGCTAATTTGTTTCTTCCATTCTACCGTCGTTCATTCTTTTCATCTGAATCTCTGTTGATCTTTTGGGTTCCTTATGAAGTTGCTATCATTCAAGACCTGTAGTTTCCTGCACACATGTTTGGGTCTAGCCCAACTTTATTCAGTAATCCATGTTCAAAATATTAATTTAAACAAAAGCCACAGATCCTTTGTGTTGTAATAATACCAATCACTTTCATAGCGCAATTCATTCATCAATAAACATAAGTACTACCCTTTTGGGGGGTTGTTCCAACCTTCATCCTCGACCTGAGGAACAATCTTTTCTTCATATTTCACATTAAGCATGTAACAGTTTTAATTACCTAAAAATTCGTTAACACGATTTACATTTGTTACGTTTACAACCATCTCTGAGTTTATTTTCCAATATTGTGTGGACTTACAACAATTTCTGAGGTTACTCTTCCTTTTAACCACTAGTTAAAAGTTTTCCCCTCAGTGACATCAAACAACGTCCTGTCTTTCAGATGTCCAATCTTTTGCCTAGGTCTTTTTTTTTGCCACACCATATGCCTAACACCAATGCGCTCACGCGGCAATCGCTTGCCTAACACCATTGTGCTCTTGCGGCATATATGCCTAACACCGATGTGCTCATGCAGCAATCACTTGCCTAACACCATGGTGCTCCCGCGGCATTCAAATTTTTTCCTTGTTCGTATTTTAGTATTCAATATTTGACTATTCGTAACGCACACTCCTTGGTGCTCATCATGACTTGCTGTCATTGTCCCGATTCATGAATCGGTTACATGGTCAGTCAAAGCATTTATTGATAATCCATAATTTAATTAATCAATTATCATAATTTCATAATTATCAGGCAATTTTAATCGTCATGCATGAGTTATATAACCCTGTAATTCATCTAGAAAAATTACCCCTTACTCTTTTCTAAGCAATTGGGCGTAACTTATAAACACGGGAGGATTCTACACACCACAGTGTACGTCAATTGCATAAATGATCAAAATTTAATGAAGCCTACAATGTCAGCACAACATCATCCACAGTTAATCCTTGGTTTATCAAATTCGAAATTCGACAATTTATAAGGAGTAAGACATCACCCATACTTAACCTTATCATTGAAGGCACTGAATTACTAACAACCAATTCTGGCTGATAGTATTCCTAGCATATCCTGCAATATTAGTATATAACATTGTACAACATTCATCAATTATTTTCAATATCTACATCTTCAGACATTCATGAGTGGCAATGCTAGGGACATGAACATTCCAATATCATTAGTAACTCAAAGTAGAACATAATTCATATCTCAGCTACTTATGTCCTATCGTACAACTTTTCTAGCTCATCCGAATGCGAGCCTTTACATAGGTGCACTCTTACAACCAGTAACATTAGGTACAACACACCATGCTTTTTACCTTAGTTGAGTTATAGGCCAAGTCCATAAGTCCTCAGGTTCCCTTTTGAAGAAATGTTTTAACAAATGTTGTTGTCCTGCTGAAAATGTATTAGAGATCAATAATGCCAATGATTATGCATAAATAGCTGCATGACCCAAATTCTTGCATACTAATGATTACATTTAAAGGATACCTTATAACAGGGGTGTTGTGGTAAATTAACTTGAATTCTCTTCCTAACAACCCTGAAATTCAAGTCCTACCCTTCCTTAGCATCTATTTTGTACGCCAATGGAATTTAACATTCATGGATTAATTCAACAATTTCTGATAAAATAATTAACATTTACTTACTGAGGATTGTTGTTACACACGGGCTCATAAACAAGTAACATTTTCTTCTTTCATCATGGTGTAACAAATAACCATATTTATGAGTTCACGAACACAATTCTTCATTATATGCATTTAGGACCCCAAAGTCGTATCATAGATTACAATCATACATATAGGTAAAAGTGTTTTGTTAAAATCTATTGGACCCAAGCTCTTTGAGAAACATTATCTCCTACCTTGGATCTAAATGCTCAGTCAATAAATTTACTTTGGCTATAGTTATTCATGGACCTTAACCAATTATTTATCAACAACATCTGTATTCAATCGTCTCTGTTCGACTAACATGCATCCATACGATTTACTGCAATCGCTTCATTCCCGGTTTTATATGAAATCCCCAACTATAAGGGGTGCTTCCCTATTTCACATAGTGTTAGTATTGGTAACATTTACTTAATACAATTTTCATTTGTATAATATTGACATTGCAACATATACTTTTAGCATAACTTACCTTTAGCTTAAATCATTTTTATCGTACGTGATATTTTGCGACAAATCTTTTAGAGAGTCTTCAAGGTTAATACAATTACTCTCAAATTATCAATTTATCAGGTTCTCTTTAACCGCTACCTTGATATCTTCAAAGGATGTCTACCTAAGCCTTCTAGACCTAAGTGACTACGTTATACATCCAACATAACTTGATACTCTAGTAATAATGCATGTATAGACCATCTCAAAATTCTATAGCTAATTGCTTCAGAATCATTCTCAAAATGATATAGTTACTATATTCAGGTACCTTTATAAAAAAAAATTTATATTTTCAACCTATCAAATTATTGAAGCTATGTTTTTCCCAAAAGTTCAATATAATTAATCAAATGTTATCGTCTTGGTAACCATCTATAGTAAACAGGAATCATAGATTCAAGATGTTACCTTTCCACTAAGGATTCCATCTTCTTGCCTCACCTGCATGATTTGCTCACAAACTCTTGCCCAGCAATTTAAATATCGTTACAATAGCAGGAACACTTATTTATGAATAATGCGGTATGCATAAATAAATAAAATTAAAAATTAGAAAAAAAATAGAAGATTGATTCATGCAGATTTGAGTCCCAACTTCTATTTCCAGACACATGATCGATGGCTACCAGACCATCGATGCTAATTTATTGAGAACATAACAAAGTCAACTCACATATTTTGTTCAATATCAACAATTTAAACAAATTAAACTATTACCCGCACAGAGCTCGCCATGGAACTCAGCAGGTGCCCATATAGTGGCCACGTAAGTTAACCTTTCCCACTTCAGTGAACTCTTCTGCAAATGACAAAATCAAAATAGAGTATGAACTGATCCCAAGAGTGTATGAACTATCGCGTCACAATTTCTTCCAAATGTAATCCTGCAAAATTGTCATGTTAGCCCATACTTAAGGTTCCAGTGTTGTAGCTGGCTCTGATACCATCTGTAATATACCTCTTATACCCCATGCCATTATGTGTCATAAAAGGGGGGTGTAATGTAACTACCTTATGCGACCTAAATGCTTTAGAAAAAGAAAGAAAAAAAATCACATAGAGACTTAACCACACAGCCAATTTTTTATTCTGCTCCTAAAGAGTTCAATCTCATATCGGGACATACATATATCTGTAGTAATATTAATTTATGCAGAAAACATATATTGTAAAGGCCATAATTCTATGGGAAATAGTTTTTTTATTTTCATTTCTGTAACAAACCTATATTAGTAAAATAACATACTTTCGAAGGACTATCTATGTCTCACCTTAATCTGTTTGAGTGGAGATATACTAACAAATTTAACTATTGTAATTCAATCACCAAAACACCATAACATAATTGTAATAATTAGATAATTGCAATCCTTCCTAAGCTTAAGTCATCGTAATGCTTAGTCTATTAGAAAAGGACCTTAATTCAATAACTCCATCCTTGTTTCCTTCATTTCATAACATTAGTCTCAAAAGATACATGGCATTACAAATAAAAGAGATTTTTCATCAAGTCTTTAAAATCCCTAACTAAAAGGTGGATGGTTGTGTATTGTGAACTTAAACAAAACTCCATCACTCATTCATGATAATGCCATACTAATTACCTTAATTTTTCTCATGACATAAATGTATGCAAGGCCTTAATTTTACTTCCTAATTAAAAAGATCAACAGTTGAATCAATATGGTACAATCAAGCAAGTGAATATTTTTCCAACGTGTAAGGATCACATGGCATTATGTAAAGTGAATCCACAAAAATAAAAGCACATAGAATGCATTTCATTATGGCGTTATGGAGTTATTTAAATATGAATTATTCAAGGTCTTCAATATTTCCATTGTTATTCACAACCTTACAAGCATTTCTAGGGCGCTTCAATCAATACTAAGGTATAGACTAAGATCATCATGGCACCAAAAATAAACCATTAAAGTACATGACAAAACGCAAGGAAAAGAACATTACACATCAGTACCAAGGAGACACCAATATACGTGGTTCGCCCCTAACCAGGGGTTACGTCCACCAACTGTTAATATTTTCATTAAAAAAAATTCCATAAAAATTTACAACACTGCAGTTCCAGTACTGCATCTCCTCCACAAATATCTATTGTAGAGGACAAGACCCAAGTACTAACTAACCATATTCCATCCCTTTCTCTTTTAAGAAATATTATTATTAACTAACTCCAACTATTTCTACTTCGAGAATTCCATATGAAGAAGCTAGAAAACAAACTGCAGGTCATCACTTGGTATAAACAAACTACTCGATTTCCTATCTATGACCATAGGATCTAGGATGTATTGATGCACATTCCTTTTAATAATTTCATATCTATAAAGCGCATAGAGGGACATCACTTACATAACAAAAAATTTATTCTTTTAGAGTGATTACTATGGTTCGTGAGTCCAAGATTGGTTTGTTTTTCTCCAATGATTTACAATACTATGACTGCGTGTGTAGAATTACCTTCAAACTATCAATCCCATGAAATTCATTTCAATATCCTTGGTCATCCTTTTGATTACTTTAATGTATCTTTTAGTTGATCATAAAGCATGACGAGATGTAAATTATTGGGCATGAGAAAGCATTAAACCGAAAATAAGAACCTTAGACAAGTTACCTTTAAGTAAAAACATGGAATCGAAAGCTTCCCAAGCATTAAGTCAACTATTTTACCAATAGCATGGATGGTGGGTTGATCTTTGTTTGTTTAAAACCAAACAGAAGAAAAAACTGCGATGTCACTTCTATGCTGTCCTGGCGCAAAGTAAATAACACGGTTTGTCAGTCAAGAATCGGGTTATGCCAACCGAGTGGGTAGGCTAGATAATACACTCTATTCACGGCTGGGGCATTTACTGGCCTTTTGATGTCTGAAAAATAGGAGCAAGTCAAGGATCCCCACGCAAATGCCCTTATCCTATGCGTACAGGTATTTGCACTACGCTTTCCAAAAAGGACATTTAATTCATTCAAAAACCAACCAAATACTCACAAGGTAAAGGCCAACTAAGGATAAATTTCCATTTAAAATATGGATGCTGACCTACCACCCACGCTAACAGAAAACATAATCATTCATTTATATTGCGGACTTGTTTACCTGACCATTCTTGGGCCTGGTTAAATTAAAATAAACAAAAATAATTACTACAATCACGACCAGGAAATCCCATCGGTGCCCACAATTTCAAAGAAAATAACGTGGCCATTTTTGTGATCAAGATCATACAAACCTAAATCCTCGGCAGACTCAGCCGTATGCACAAATGTGGTGATTTGATTATCCATTTGTCATTATGCAGATGCAAAAAAAAACAAGAGCTACAAACCCTATCCCTTTAAATCGTGACCAAGTGCATGGCTAACTACAAAATACTGGGAATGTGCTCGACAGAGGATAAATACTCAATGCTGACTAAAACCCGTCACAAAAAATGATCTATACCAGCGATCTTTATGAAAGAACACGATCAAGTTCAGACACTCACCAACACATAAGAAAGAAGATACCTCAATTTCTCATGATAGGTGTAACGCCTTTCCCTTCTTTCCTTGAGCTGGCCCTCTTACTCAATGTGCACAGGCGAAAACTCTGTCAAGCCAGATGCGTCATTGTTTCCCTCCAGTCAAAATGCAGAGGTCTACCCTCCTTTAAACGTAGATCTTCTCTCTATAAGAAATGCAGAGAGGACTTCTCCCCATTCCTACATGCAGTGCTTCTCCCAAATAACACCCAGGGAGCATGCCCCTATCCCTTGTGTCTCACGACTTAAATAAAAACCTAAAAGAAAACGGCTATCTGCATGTCGCGCAGAGTTTCCTCAACTTAAGGCAGAAATGTTGCTGTTACCTTTGTAATGAGGTCGGCTTTTTCTAAAAAAACCCGTAATCTGAAGACCATGAGGAGGCATGCAGCCATCCAACAATCAAACTTACCCAAAAATCATTCCACTAATTTAGCGACTATTTTTACTGTTTTTCTTTTTTTTTCAAAAATCCTGCGTGCCATCCTTGTTATTCATGTTCAATACTAAGTTTTTCAAAAACCGACATCCCATCTAAGAGATTCATGTGCTCGATAAACCCTTAGGAATAGTTGAGATGTTCGATGGAGACAAATGCCCATATTTTGTTGCCGTTATCACCCAACTATATTCTATTTATTTATTTCCTACTTCCCTTTAACCCTTCAACTTTTGTGAAGAAAAACATACACATAATCTCTGTCTCTCTTATTTTCTTTCTAAAACAAAAGGCAATGCTTATTTTTTTCCTCTTTTGGAAAATGAAGAAATTATATGATTTTATCATACAATACCCATATTTTCCCTTATCTCAAGGAATTTCATCCTTAACCATCTCTTTTCCCTTTTTTTTAAGGGAAAACTTAATAACTACATTTAGTTATATGACTTCCTTGTAAATCAAGGATTTCTTCCTTTTGAAGGAGGGGGTGATTGATTATTAACTAACACATGTTATTACATGGAAATATATTATTCATTTAGAAGGGTGATTAAGTATAGGAGTCCCTCTTTTACTTATTCATCTAAAACTATTCAAATATAATAACCTGACTCTACCAGATTACTTTCCATTTTAACCCACAATAGTTGATATAAATGCAATATTCTTTGCATCTCTAATATATAGGTTATTAGGGAAAAGGGATTATTAGGCATAATAACTTGGGGGTGAAAATTGCGTTCTTTATCCGTTGTTAATATCTTGCTTAATTAACTAGTTCTTCTTTTCATAGTGGCCCTACTCCAGTAGGCCATTCAGTTTTTTTGAAGGCTTCTAGATGGTAGTCTGTCCTGATTATTGGGTTCCCCAAGGCTTTGTTAGGCCTCAACCCTTTTACATTTAGTGGGATTCATCAAGAATTATTTGTTTTAGTCGCACACTTTTGTCAAGCGTCCCCCCGGTGTCATATTCTTATCGTAAGGATCGTTAACCATTCTTTTTTTTACCAGCATTGAGCTGTGTCCATTAGGAACTTATGTCGTATTGATTATAAAGTTTTACTGGAGGGGCCTTGGCCTTGAGCTCCTCCCCAGAAAACTAAGTACAATATTCATAAATCCAAAATATCTAGGGTCTTCAAGAGCGATCTTACATCCTTCCCCCCTTAAGAATAACACCGTCCTCGGTGTTCTACTTTCGAGCTAATTTGTTTCTTCCATTCTACCGTCGTTCATTATTTTCATATGAATCTCTGTTGATCTTTTGGGTTCCTTATGAAGTTGCTATCATTCAACACCTGTAGTTTCCTGCACACATGTTCGGGTCTAGCCCAACTTTATTCAGTAATCCATGTTCAAAATATTAATTTAAACAAAATCCACAGATCCTTTGTGTTGTAATAATACCAGTCACTTTCATAGTGCAATTCATTCATCAATAAACATAATTAGTACCCTTTTGGGGGGTTGTTCCAACCTTCATCCTCGACCTGAGGAACAATCTTTTCTTCATATTTCACATTAAGCATGTAACAGTTTTAATTACCTAAAAATTCGTTAACACGATTTACATTTGTTACGTTTACAACCATCTTTGAGTTTATTTTCCAATATTGCGTGGACTTACAACAATTTCTGAGGTTACTCTTCCTTTTAACCACTAGTTAAAAGTTTTCCCCTCAGTGACATCAAACAACGTCCTGTCTTTCAGATGTCCAATCTTTTGCCTAGGTCTTTTTTTTTGCCACACCATATGCCTAACACCAATGCGCTCACGCGGCAATCGCTTGCCTAACACCATTGTGCTCCTGCGGTATATATTCCTAACACCGATGTGCTCATGCAGCAATCACTTGCCTAACACCATGGTGCTCCCGCGGCATTCAAATTTTTTCCTTGTTCGTATTTTAGTATTCAATATTTGACTATTCGTAACGCACACTCCTTGGTGCTCATCATGACTTGCTGTCATTGTCCCGATTCGTGAATCGGTTACATGGTCAGTCAAAGCATTTATTGATAATCCATAATTTAATTAATCAATTATCAGAATTTCATAATTATCAGGCAATTTTAATCGTCATGCATGAGTTATATAACCCTGTAATTCATCTAGAAAAATTACCCCTTACTCTTTTCTAAGAAATTGGGCGTAACTTATAAACACGGGAGGATTCTACACACCACAGTGTACGTCAATTGCATAAATGATCAGAATTTAATGAAGCCTACAATGTCAGCACAACATCATCCACAGTTAATCCTTGGTTTATCAAATTCGAAATTCGACAATTTATAAGGAGTAAGACATCACCCATACTTAACCTTATCATTGAAGGCACTGAATTACTAACAACCAATTCTGGCTGATAGTATTCCTAGCATATCCTGCAATATTAGTATATAACATTGTACAACATTCATCAATTATTTTCAATATCTACATCTTCAGACATTCATGAGTGGCAATGCTAGGGACATGAACATTCCAATATCATTAGTAACTCAAAGTAGAACATAATTCATATCTCAGCTACTTATGTCCTATCGTACAACGTTTCTAGCTCATCCGAATGCGAGCCTTTACATAGGTGCACTCTTACAACTAGTAACATTAGGTACAACACACCATGCTTTCTACCTTAGTTGAGTTATAGGCCAAGTCCATAAGTCCTCAGGTTCCCTTTTGAAGAAATGTTTTAACAAATGTTGTTGTCCTACTGAAAATGTATTAGAGATCAATAATGCCAATGATTATGCATAAATAGCTGCATAACCCAAATTCTTGCATACTAATGATTACATTTAAAGGATACCTTATAACAGGGGTGTTGTGGTAAATTAACTTGAATTCTCTTCCTAACAACCCTGAAATTCAAGTCCTACCCATCCTTAGCATCTATTTTGTACGCCAATGGAATTTAACATTCATGCATTAATTCAACAATTTCTGATAAAATAATTAACGTTTACTTACTGAGGATTGTTGTTACACACGGGCTCATAAACAAGTAACATTTTCTTCTTTCATCATTGGTGTAACAACTAACCATATTTATGAGTTCACGAACACAATTATTCATTATATGCATTTAGGACCCCAAAGTCGTATCATAGATTACAATCATACATATAGGTAAAAGTGTTTTGTTAAAATCTATTGGACCCAAGCTCTTTGAGAAACATTATCTCCTACCTTGGATCTAAATGCTCAGTCAATAAATTTACTTTGGCTATAGTTATTCATGGACCTTAACCAATTATTTATCAACAACATCTGTATTCAATCGTCTCTGTTCGACTAACATGCATCCATACGATTTACTGCAATCGCTTCATTCCCGGTTTTATATGAAATCCCCAACTATAAGGGGTGCTTCCCTATTTCACATAGTGTTAGTATTGGTAACATTTACTTAATACAATTTTCATTTGTATAATCTTGACATTGCAACATATACTTTTAGCATAACTTACCTTTAGCTTAAATAATTTTTACCATACGTGATATTTTGCGACAAATCTTTTAGAGAGTCTTCAAGGTTAATACAATTACTCTCAAATTATCAATTTATCAGGTTCTCTTTAACCGCTACCTTGATATCTTCAAAGGATGTCTACCTATGCCTTTTAGACCTAAGTGACTACGTTATACATCCAACATAACTTGATACTCTAGTAATAATGCATGTATAGACCATCTCAAAATTCTATAGCTAAATTGCTTCAAAATCATTCTCAAAATGATATAGTTACTATATTCAGGTACCTTTATAAAAGTTTTTTTATATTTTCAACCTATCAAATTATTGAAGCTATGTTTTTCCCAAAAGTTCAATATAATTAATCAAATGTTATCGTCCACGGGGACTTCACTTAGTGAACCTCTCACATAGCACGTGCGATTGTGGGATATTAAAGAATACCCTTAATTTCTAGTGATATTGCCCCAAATTATTTTTATTGAAACCCCCTCGCAATACTTAAAACCTCCTCCCCACCCATTTTTATACCTCAATCCTTATAAACCACACTACACACCCCCACCTTAAACCCCTCACCCCCCCCAATACTTGCAATATATTGGTTCAATTTTTGATAATTTTAAAACCCACAATATGAACTAACGTGATAGGATATTGGTCACTAAGTGAAGCCCCCGTGTTATCGTCTTGGTAACCATCTATAGTAAACAGGAATCATAGATTCCAGATGTTACCTTTCCACTAAGGATTCCATCTTCTTGCCTCACCTGCATGATTTTCTCACAAACTCTTGCCCAGCAATTTAAATATCGTTACAATAGCAGGAAGACTTATTTATGAATAATGCGGTATGCATAAATAAATAAAATTAAAAATTAAAAAAAAATAGAAGATTGATTCATGCAGATTTGAGTCCCAACTTCTATTTCTAGACACATGATCGATGGCTACCAGACCATCGATGCTAATTTATTGAGAACATAACAAAGTCAACTCACATATTTTGTTCAATATCAACAATTTAAACAAATTAAATTATTACCCACACAGAGCTCGCCATGGAACTCAGCAGGTGCCCATATAGTGGCCACGTAAGTTTACCTTTCCCACTTCAGTGAACTCTTCTGCAAATGACAAAATCAAAAGAGAGTATGAACTGATCCCAAGAGTGTATGAACTATCGCGTCACAATTTCTTCCAAATGTAATCCTGCAAAATTGTCATGTTAGCCCATACTTAAGGTTCCAGTGTTGTAGCTGGCTCTGATACCATCTGTAATATACCTCTTATACCCCATGCCATTATGTGTCATAAAAGGGGGGTGTAATGTAACTACCTTATGCGACCTAAATGCTTTAGAAAAAGAAAGAAAAAAAATCACATAGAGACTTAACCACACAGCCAATTTTTTATTCTGCTCCTAAAGAGTTCAATCTCAGATCGGGACATACATATATCTGTAGTAATATTAATTTATGCAGAAAACATATATTGTAAAGGCCATAATTCTATGGGCAATAGTTTGTTTATTTTCATTTCTGTAACAAAACTATATCAGTAAAATAGCATACTTTCGAAGGACTATCTATGTCTCACCTTAATCTGTTTGAGTGGAGATATACTAACAAATTTAACTATTGTAATTCAATCACCAAAACACCATAACATAATTGTAATAATTAGATAATTGCAATCCTTCCTAAGCTTAAGTCTTCGTAATGCTTAGTCTATTAGAAAAGGACCTTAATTCAATAACTCGATCCTTGTTTCCTTCATTTCATAACATTAGTCTCAAAAGATACATGGCATTACAAATAAAAGAGATTTTTCATCAAGTCTTTAAAATCCCTAACTAAAAGGTGGATGGTTGTGTATTGTGAACTTAGACAAAACTCCATCACTCATTCATGATAATGCCATACTAATTACCTTAATTTTTCTCATGACATAAATGTATGCAAGGCCTTAATTTTACTTTCTAATTAAAAAGATCAACAGTTGAATCAATATGGTACAATCAAGCAAGTGAATATTTTTCCAACGTGTAAGGATCACATGGCATTATGTAAAGTGAATCCACAAAAATAAAAGCACATAGAATGCATTTCATTATGGCGTTATGGAGTTATTTAAATATGAATTATTCAAGGTCTTCAATATTTCCATTGTTATTCACAACCTTACAAGCATGTCTAGGGCGCTTCAATCAATACTAAGGTATAGACTAATATCATCATGGCACCAAAAATAAACCATTAAAGTACATGACAAAACGCAAGGAAAAGAACATTACACATCAGTACCAAGGAGACACCAATATACGTGGTTCGCCCTTAACCAGGGGTTACGTCCACCAACTGTTAATATTTTCATTAAAAAAAATTCCATAAAAATTTACAACACTGCAGTTCGAGTACTACATCTCCTCCACAAATATCTATTGTAGAGGACAAGACCCAAGTACTAACTAACCATATTCCATCCCTTTCTCTTTTAAGAAATATTATTATTAACTAACTCCAACTATTTCTACTTCGAGAACTCCATATGAAGAAGCTAGAAAACAAACTGCAGGTCATCACTTGGTATAAACAAACTACTCGATTTCCTATCTATGCCCATAGGATCTAGGATGTATTGATGCACATTCCTTTTAATAATTTCATATCTATAAAGCGCATAGAGGGACATCACTTACATAACAAAAAATTTATTCTTTTAGAGTGATTACTATGGTTCGTGAGTCCAAGATTGGTTTGTTTTTCTCCAATGATTTACAATACTATGACTGCGTGTGTAGACTTACCTTCAAACTATCAATCCCATGAAATTCATTTCAATATCCTTGGCCTTCCTTTTGATTACTTTAATGTATCTTTTAGTTGATCATAAAGCATGACGAGATGTAAATTATTGGGCATGAGAAAGCATTAAACCGAAAATAAGAACCTTAGACAAGTTACCTTTAAGTAAAAACATGAAATCGAAAGCTTCCCAAGCATTAAGTCAACTCTTTTACCAATAGCATGGATGGTGGGTTGATCTTTGTTTGTTTAAAACCAAACAGAATAAAAAACTGCGATGTCACTTCTATGCTGTCCTGGCGCAAAGTAAATAACACGGTTTGTCAGTCAAGAATCGGGTTATGCCAACCGAGTGGGTAGGATAGATAATCCACTCTATTCACGGCTGGGGCATTTACTGGCCTTTTGATGTCTAAAAAACAGGAGCAAGTCAACGACCCCCACGCAAATGCCCTTATCCTATGCCTACAGGTATTTGCACTACGCTTTCCACAAAGGACATTTAATTCATTCAAAAACCAACCAAATACTCACAAGGTAAAGGCCAACTAAGGATAAATTTCCATTTAAAATATGGATGCTGACCTACCACCCACGCTAACAGAAAACAAAGTCATTCATTTATATTGCGGACCTTTTTACCTGACCATTCTTGGGTCTGGTTAAATTAAAATAAACAAAAATAATTACTACAGTCACGACCAGGAAATCCCATCGGTGCCCACAATTTCAAAGAAAATAACGTGGCCATTTTTGTGATCAAGATCATACAAACCTAAATCCTCGGCAGAATCAGCCGTATGCACAAATGTGGTGATTTGATTATCCATTAGTCATTATGCAGATGCAAAAAAAGACCATAGCTACAAACCCTATCCCTTTAAATCGTGACCAAGTGCATGGCTAACTACAAAATACTGGGAATGTGCTCGACAGAGGATAAATACTCAATGCTGACTAAAACCCGTCACAAAAAATGATCTATACCAGCGATCTTTATGAAAGAACACGATCAAGTTCAGACACTCACCAACACATAAGAAAGAAGATACCTCGATTTCTCATGATAGGTGTAATGCCTTTCCCTTCTTGCCTTGAGCTGGCCCTCTTACTCAATGTGCACAGGAGAAAACTCTGTCAAGCCAGATGCGTCATTGTTTCCCTCCAGTCAAAATGCAGAGGTCTACCCTCCTTTAAACGTAGATCTTCTTTCTATAAGAAATGCAGAGAGGACTTTTCCCCATTCCTACACGCAGTGCTTCTCCCAAATAACACCCAGGGAGCATGTCCCTATCCCTTGTGTCTCACGACTTAAATAAAAACCTAAAAGAAAACGGCTATCTGCATGTCGCGCAGAGTTTCCTCAATTTAAGGCAGAAATGTTGCTGTTACCTTTTTAATGAGGTCGGCTTTTTCTAAAAAAACCCGTAATCTGAAGACCATGAGGAGGCATGCAGCCATCCAACAATCAAACTTACCCAAAAATCATTCCACTAATTTAGCGACTATTTTTACTGTTTTTCTTTTTTTTTCAAAAATCTTGCGTGTCATCCTTGTTATTCATGTTCAATACTAAGTTTTTCACAAACTGACATC
>LPNX011224106.1:48472-97885 GCA_001517045.1 Pseudotsuga menziesii | reverse complement strand
CACCCTAAAAATCAAGCAATTTTAGATCCGTCGCTTAAGCGACACTTAGGAAGCTATCCGTCGCTTAAGCGACACTTAGGAGGATAGAAATTTTAGTGCCGTCTCTTAAGCGACACTTAGGAGCATTGCCGTCGCTTAAGCGACACTTAGGAGGATAGAAATTTTAGTGCCGTCGCTTAAGCGACACTTATCCCCACCATTTCAAAAAAAAATTTAATCTTTCTGATTTTTGGCATGGTTAAAAGAAAAAAACCACGCGCCGTTGGAAAAAACCGTTTGATTTTGGATCAAAATCTAGTAGTGTGATGATCTAGATCTAGTGATGATGTCCAGTGGTGATCCAGATTGAGTGATGATCCAGATCTAAAGATGAAGATGAATTGAAGATGAAGATGACTTGAAGATGACGAGGACTCGATGATGATCCAGAAGATATAGAGAAGAAGACTTGTGCTGAAAATTGTGTCGAAACAATACCTTCCTAGTTAAGAGGGGGTGTTGATGTCTATGTAACTTTGGAATGTATTTCACTTGTATTTCTTATATATTGTAACCCGATGTTTATTCCGGGATGTACTTGAGTCATTTCATGCCCCGATGTTCCTATCGGGAAGTTCTATAATTTTAAACAAGCCATGTCAAGCCATTGTGGGTAACCCTCCTATTGGCTAAGGGTTAAAGTCCCCACCGTTCCAGGGCACTAGGGTTATTAGACTCTCCTAGAGAGGTTGATCCTAGTAGGGTTTAGTCAAGTCAGGAATTAGTATAAATAGAGAGTTGGCCTCTCTATTTATCATACATCTCATACACACTCAAGTGTAGCGCATAGTTGAGGAAGGAGAAGACACTGGGGCTAGACGGAAAGAAGGTTACTATTGTCGGGAGGTCACATTACTGTTTTGGGTTCTATTTTTGGTGTTGATTCTATCTCTGAGGTGCTGGAGACATTTACCACCATACACACTCTTTTTGGTCAAATTGCCCTAGTTAAACCACTATCCTAAGTTTAATTGACATCAGTGGAGCATTAATTGCCATCATCCAGTCACACCCACGCCTACCTACAGTCAAGGAGGCTAACTTAGCCTTCTCCTGCAGTCAAGGAGGCTAACTGGAGCACTCCGGGGGTGGTCTGAGTGATATTAATGTACCTAATTGCTAACTGGTGGTTACAATCAGTTCAACCAGTCAGTTACAGTCAGTTAAGGTGCCTCCATTCATTAAATATATTATTTAATGATTATTTATTATTATTTAATGAACTGGAGTCAGCAAGGCGCCTCCACCAACTTTTGATGGTCAGTTCAGCTTCAGTTAACTTCATCAGGGTTCATTGGAGTCATGCAGGACTAGCACTTGATGGTTGGATTGCTATGACATGTGTTTGATCTCCTTCGGTTGAGATTCAGTCATTTATTGCACTCCGACTTTAGTTAGGGTTTGGTGAGTCAATTAGGGTTTTAGTCAAGTGGTTAACTGAGTGAGATTGCATGGTAAAGAGTCAGTTAAGCTAGAGTCACTCATTGAATTCAAATTGTCCCTTAGGTATTCAAATTCTTCATGGAGTTAAGCCATTGCTTAGCATGGAAATTGTAACCCATTATTGTTTATAAAATATACAGAGAGGAAACCTATTTTGGTTCCGATTATTTTACAATTCATGAGTATTTGTTAATTATTCTTTGATGATTTTGATTCATCATGTGCAAGAATTAATATGGTATCAGAGCATGCGGCGGGACGAAGAACAATCTCTCAAGAACAATATTTTTGACAGATTTCTCCATGAAATTTGAGGAATAGCTCAAAATTCTAGCACTGCACTAGAAGCCAAGGTTTACCACTCAATATCCCAAGTAAAGAACTTGTTGATCAAGCTTGCTTGATTGACTATGCTGGGTGTGACGAAATCCTAAATGTGCAGGTTGTACGACCTTACAGTGCCCTTTTTGTTTTGATTTGTAGGTTTTATCAGGTACAACTTCGAATGGACTCATAAATCCCTCTTCTCACCCCATTCACAAGCTATTCGGAATGGAAGTTGAAGATGATTGCATCTCTGAAGAGACGAGGTCTCTATGAGGTGTCTCTTGGACTTGGAAAAGAGTCTTATGAGAATGAGAATGACTGGCTAAATGACTATGATAGAGCTTTTGGAACAATAGGTCTGGCCCTTGATGATAGCTTGTACTACCTATATTGTTCTGCTGAGCTGAATACCCAAAGGAAGTCTGGAAAATATTGGACAGAACCTTTGGCAAGCACAATGAGGATCATAATAGTACTTTGGAGATCACATCCAGCACCACAAGATTTCTTTACTCAAAATTCTTGGCCTCTACTCTCTCTAATGAATTTGTTCAAGATGAAGATGAAGTAGAACCTTCTACACATTCAATTCAAATTGAAGAAAGTCTCCATGAAGTGACTCCTTCTCCTGATGCTCCGAAAGTTCATGAGATCTCTGATATCTCATCTTCTCATATTTCTGAAACAGAAGAAGACATTCGAATCTCTAATATTGAATAAAAATGCTGCTACACTTCCATGCAAACATTCACCGGTCATTTTCCTTTGAATTCTGTGCAAAATTTACCAGTAATTGCTTCCGAAAGTGAAGATAAATTTGATTTTTCTCCCTCTAATGTTGCTGCTGGTGTGAAAATATGTAATACCTTGGATATTTTGGAAAAAATATCAGATTACAAGAGTGATCAATTCACTTCACATGATCTAGATCTTCCAGCAAATTCCTGTAGGATTGCATGCACCAAAATTCATAATTTTGAAGAAGAAGAACACTGTGCATCCACCATCTCGGTTGACCATAATTTTGGATCTGATATGAACCTTATTGGATATGATATGATCTTATTTGGATCTGATCTGATATTTCTTGGTTCAAAATTTCAGGTTCATAAACCTTCAGTACTGCTTGTAGCTGTTCTCATCAATGGTGTGAAGAAACAAGTACTGCAAATCTCCTACAAAACTGTTGCTGGGGATTTGATTTCATTTCATAGTTTTGGATCTATTGTGAACTTATTTAGATCTGATTTAAATTCTGATCTGATATTATTTTGTTCATATTTTAAAATTCAAGAGCTTTCATTCATGCTTGTAGCTGCTCTCACCAATTCCGGTGTGAAAAATCAAGTACCGCAATTCTTCTTCAAATTTGCTTATGGGGATTTGGTGTTAGTTTCCTCTTATGAGGTTGCTGATATTTTATTTTGTTATTCATTAGCTATTTCAGAATCTATATCAGATTATGGAGCTCAATCATTCACTCTCCAGAGTCCCAGGGATTCTCTACCTTTGGTCACAAGCTCATCTCCTCACAGAACTAGTAAAGAGGAAGACATTCTGCATCCGCTTGGACACTTGCTCCTAAACATTGGGGCTGATTTTACCAATCATGGTTCACTGTTCAGGGCTGCAACATATCAGTTTCTTGAGTGTTCCACACATGGTTCACATCCTCAAGAACCTTTGCTCTCTCTTCAGATGATTTCAGTTGCTCTACATGGGTCCAGTTTTCACCGTGCAGCTGTTTATATTTCTGATTCAGTTGAGTGCATTGTTCTTCTTCCAAAGTGGAAGATTCCTCTAGACATATTCATTTAGTTTGGATTCAGAGGTTCACATGCACAGTCTCAGGATGCTACTGCATAGAAGAAACAAATTCTTGATTTACTGCTTAGTTTGAGGGGGGGTATTTTTCCCATGAGGTTTTCCCCGTTTCCTTGGTTATATTAAGCAGTTAATTTATTGTACAGGTTGACCTATGGCCTTTGTTTCCAGGGCCCTAGAATTTTCATGCATCTATGTTTTCTAACTCTTCCTGAGTATAGCTTAAGGGGGGGTGTTGGAGACATTTACCACCATACACACTCTTTTTGGTCAAATTGTCCTAGTTAAACCACTATCCTAAGTTTAATTGACATCAGTGGAGCATTAATTGCCATCATCCAGTCACACCCATGCCTACCTAAAGTCAAGGAGGCTAACTTAGCCTTCTCCTACAGTCAAGGAGGCTAACTGGAGCACTCCAGGGGTGATCTGAGTGATATTAATGCACCTAATTGCTAACTGGTGGTTACAATCAGTTCAACCAGTCAGTTACAGTCAGTTAAGGTGCCTCCATTCATTAAATATATTATTTAATGATTATTTATTATTATTTAATGAATTGGAGTCAACAAGGCACCTCCACCAACTTCTGATGGTCAGTTCAGCTTCAGTTAACTTCATCAGGGTTCATTGGAGTCATGCAGGACTAGCACTTGATGGTTGGATTTCTATGACATGTGTTTGATCTCCTTCAGTTGAGATTCAATCATTTATTGCACTCCGACTTCAGTTAAGGTTTGGTGAGTCAATTAGGGTTTTAGTCAAGTGGTTAACTGAGTGATATTGCATGGCAAAGAGTCAGTTAAGCTAGACTCACTCATTGAATTTGAATTGTTCCTTAGGTATTCGAATTCTTCATGGAGTTAAGCCATTGCTCAGCATGGAAATTGTAACCCATTATTGTTTATAAAATATACAGAGAGGAAACCTATTTCATTCAAAATATACAATATACAGAGAGTAAACCTATTATAAAATATACAGAGAGGATGCTGCTGCATAGAAGAACCAAATTCTTGATTTACTGCTTAGTTTGAGCGGGGGTATTTTTCCCATGAGGTTTTCCCCGTTTCCTTGGTTATATTAAGCAGTTACTTTATTATACAGGGTGACCTATGGCCTTTGTTTCCAGGGCCCTAGCATTTTCATGCATCTATGTTTTCTAACTCTTCCTGAGTATAGCTTAAGCTGGGGTGTTGGAGACATTTACCACCATACACACTCTTTTTGGTCAAATTGGCCTAGTTAAACCACTATCCCAAGTTTAATTGACATCAGTGGAGCATTAATTTCCATCATCCAGTCACACCCACGCCTACCTACAGTCAAGGAGGCTAACTTAGCCTTCTCCTACAGTCAAGGAGGATAACTGGAGCACTCTGGGGGTGATCTGAGTGATATTAATGCACCTAATTGCTAACTGGTGGTTACAATCAGTTCAACCAGTTAGTTACAGTCAGTTAAGGTGAATCCATTCATTAAATATATTATTTAATGATTATTTATTATTATTTAATGAACTGGAGTCAACAAGGCGCCTCCACCAACTTCTGATGGTTAGTTCAGCTTCAGTTAACTTCATCAGGGTTCATTGGAGTCATGTAGGACTAGCACTTGATGGTTGGATTGCTATGACATGTGTTTGATCTCCTTCAGTTGAGATTCATTCATTTATTGCACTCCGACTTCAGTTAGGGTTTGGTGAGTCAATTAGGGTTTTAGTCAAGTGGTTAACTGAGTGAGATTGCATGGCAAAGAGTTAGTTAAGCTAGACTCACTCATTGAATTCGAATTGTCCCTTAGGTATTCAAATTCTTCATGGAGTTAAGCCATTGCTCAGCATGGAAATTGTAAACCATTATTGTTTATAAAATATACAGAGAGGAAACCTATTTTGGTTTCGATTATTTTCCAATTCATGAGTATTTGTTAATTATTCTTTGATGATTTTGATTCCTAGTTCCTAGATCATGTGCAAGAATTAATATGAGGAAGTTGTGGGGTTTTCACCATTTATGGTTTCCTCGAGGATAAACATTGTGTTCATTTGTCTCTTGTTTTTTATTGGTGTGCTTGTTATTCTCTCAGTTAAAGATCCTAATGTATTGCTAGCTTAATGATAAAAATATAACAAAATTTGTACCTAGAGTAGCGTTAACTTAATTCTACGGTAACATTGTTATTAAACTTGTGATAATATTGTCTCTATAAGGGCTTCTCCTATTGAGAATAAATACATTATTCTTTGGTACACATTCGGCCTCCATCATCTCCCTTTCCAAGAGGACTACCCAATCATGCCAACTATGTTATCAAGTTTCGATCTCAACCCGCTATTTTATTTTGAAAGAAATCCTATTACAAGGATTGCACCCTACTACAAGAAGGATATTTCCATATTTGCAGCTTTAGTTGAATTAAGATCCATACTATTTCATCATGTGATATAAAGAGTAGACCAGTCGAGTTTAGTTTTGAATTTGATACAACCAAACTATAGATGCTTCTATTCTCAAATGACAAGATCCTATCAAAGAAGATCCAATTTCAACCAAGTTTCAAAGCAATAAGTACCTCGTATTATGTTATCGGATCAAGTTCTCAAATCCCAAAATAAGACCTAAAGAACTCAAAATGGATATTGTATGAACCTATCATTCATTAATACAGGTACAACTAGGATAGTGATTTCTCAAAAATCATATATAATTTTGTTCTTGTTTCAAAACAATAAATATCTACTAGTTCATCATCTAGTACCTTCTAAACTGAAAAACCTAATATCTAGTACCTACCAAACTAGAAATTAGAATATCTGGCCTTTTATAGGAATTCAACAATGTCCAATGTAAATATCATTCAAGGAACTTTCCTTTTAGTATTAGACCGAAATGTGTCTACAGTAAACAATGTAGCATTTATAATATTTCTATGCATGATACAATATGTACAATGATTCTTTTCAAGAATATCATTGCTTCTAATGTTTGTGTAATATTGTCATACTTGTCTATACTATGTTTATTTTCAAATTACAAATTCATGTATTTGCAATGTTAAAGTCAAAATAATTTTAACACTTGAAAACTCCATAAAGTAGTCAATGCTAGCATCACTAACTAATAACATTTCAAAAAATCCCTGTATCTCTCTAACTAATGCCAAAATTTCTATGGAAAGTATCATGACCTTTTCCAAAGGTTTTTATATGTATATATAGTTTTTAATGAGAAGTTAAACAGAATGCACCATGAAAACTCTAACGGATAGGCCATACTAGCATGCATGTCATCATAATGATGTTGTGTTAATGCCTTTGCATGTCCAAATTTGATTCCCTACCTCACAATTAGATGAAAATGCATATAATTTGCCTAAAATTAATAAGAAATATTTCTTTAGAGTCCCCATGCTTGTATTGACTCTTTATATATATATATATATTTTGATGACAACAACTAAATTTTGAGATGCAAATGAGACCAACATAAAACTTTCATAAATATTTAGGCCTAAGACACTTACATGACAAAAATTTATAAGTATATTTTAAAATTTGTGTCACATGAAGGATTTGCATGGCTAACAATTGAGATTTGAAATTTATTAACCAACGGTAAAGTTTTCTAGAGGTTTGTATACATTATGTTTGAATGAGATGTTATTGCTTCACTAAAAACCTTTTGTTGTATCTGATAAAAACTTCCTACCTAATGTGTCATCATACAAAAACCATAAGGTGTTGAATCTGTCAACATATGCATAAAATACCATGCAAACCTTAGCATTTATGTCTAGCTACCATGCATGACATCTTAATGATTCTATACATATTATATAGGCCCTATGCATGTCATAATTTGATATTCTATCTTGCACATAAAATAAATTCTTTATAGTCCCATTGCTTTACAATTCAAGTAATTTTATTGACTATTTAGTTGAAACCCTATACAAGATAATGATATACATATGATTGCTAATTTTTTAGTTGCATGTCAAAAAAACATAAAACTTCCATAGGACTGCCAATATCTAGGCTTAACGATATAAGAAACTTACAAACATTATGAGTAGATTTTAAAATGTGCACCATATGACGGACTTGAATGACCAACAAATGAGACATGCCAATTATCCATCTATGTTTGGACAAATGACATAAACCCCTCTATTCTTCATTGTAAATAATTCTAGTGAAAAAGGTTGGTTCCCGTTGATTGAGTTAATCCTATAAAAATTAGGTAAAATTGAACATATAATTTTGTAACTAAATTCTCACCCGATTATTTTAACTTTGAAACTTGATAGTTCCCCATCTTATCCTTATTCCCATAAATGCACTTGTGACAAAGTCCTACTTTTTAATTCCATGCACTAGGAAACCATAATGATCTCCAATGTTGATGTGTACAAGTACTATAGGCATTTCAACGTAGGGAAAAACATGTATGATTTTGAACTCCCTTTGGTAGTGAGATTTGCTTGTAAACATCTTGCTAATTTGGATTCTACACATTGTATAATCTACCCAATCACATGCAAAGTATACATGGGCTTCTTGCTTTGTAATCGAATCAATTTTATGCTAAAGTAGACATGATAAAATTGAATGGATATTTTTTTGAGGAAAAAAATCATGATAAGGATGGATGAGGAAAACACATGCTATGTGGTCTGGGGTGAGATTTTGGGAATAACCTAACAATAAGCTTGCAATGCATATACATATAATTTTCACCTATTAAGTGACCCAAACAACCATTGTTAACATAGTTGTATTGATTGTGTGTTTGACCATGTGAGCTAAGGTTCTCCCTACGAGGAGATCAATGATATGTGTGTGTATCCAGTCATTAAGTAACAACTTGATTGTGCACTTGTGAGGTGGAAACGAAAATTTATAACTTTTCTTCTTTCCAAGCCCCAAGTAAATGATAAATTTAGGATGCCAATTTCTTGTATTTTTTCCTGCTTTCTCTAAATGACCCACTCTAAACTAAGATTTTTGAAGAATATCATTTTCAACACAAATGGAGGTATAGATATGAGTACATTGAAACAAAAGAAACAATATTAAAATCTAATTTCTACTAATATTTTGGTTGAATGAAAGTGGGGTAAGTATGCTTTCTTGCTCGGGCTTCCCATCATTTTTAGGACATGTTGTGTGGGTGCGTGTGAAGAAAAAAATGGATACACATATCTTCTAACATCTTGGAATATCTCTACACCTATAAAATCTCCTCTCCTCTCCTCTAAATACAACTAGTGGTATAAAAGTGAAGAGAAATAAATTTCAAGATGAAAATTGAGACCAATGTGAATAAGATCCCTAAGAGTGATGTAAAACAAGCAAGATAACATGAAAGTTTATATAATGATAAGGAAAACTCCCATGAATGCATTGAGGGAAATTGAAGGATATGAATGAAGGAACCTAATCACACTACCAATATAATGGAGAAATAAATGATTAATATAATCCAACTATCAACAAACCCAAGTTGAAGAGGATCAATATTGGTACATTCACCACCTCTATTGGTCAAAGATAGTGGAATAATTGTCCCATATGGACTAGGTAATGAATAGATTTACATTTTTATTGGGAAAAATAAATTTACTAAAGAATTATATCAATTACATGAGATAAATACAAGATTAAATGGAGCCCCAAATTTGGAGAGGGTATATGAATCCATCATGAATTCACCCTAAACATTAATACGTGTGTGACCTTTTCTGGTGTGAGACAAATCCCTAGAAATTGAATTAGGCCATTATGTTAAGATTTTATTAATTGCTTAGATAATATCTTAAAAAAAATTTCACTAGTAGGATCATTGAAAGAACAACAAGCAAAATAACACAAAAAACATAAATATGTTCTTCAAGGAAACCACAAGGGAGGAAACGCCGCAAAACTTCCTCAGCATAGAACCCAACTAGATCAGTGCAAAACACATACAACTGCTTCTCTCTTATTTTGGGCGCACTTGTTCTTCTCTATTTTGCAAACTTGCTTGAGTGGGTGTGTACAAATGAAGGGGAGAACCTCCCTATTAATATTTGTCACTTGACTTGACCTAGGACCTAACATGGACGACTTGTCTAACTGATAGGGTCGACTTGTCTAGCAAGACACCAAAAATAATATTTATTATAATGAAACTTCGGTACTTGTTGTGAGGGATATCTACCTTATGACTTGAGGTCCCAGGGTGACCAACATACTAGGTTTTAGCTTGCAGAAATAAGGGGATACATAAACATAAATGAGAGAAATAGGATTAATGGAATGTGTACCTTATTACTAGTGGTTGATCCAAGCTTTAACCTTCTTTCTCTAGTTCTCTTCAAGCTCCTAACCTTTTGTACCTGCAAAAGAGATTAATGTTTCTCCACAAAAATCCTGATTGTTATATAAAGAAAGATGAAAAGATTATAATTGCATATAAGAACTAATAGCAATACATTTCATAACTCATAACAAATAGGAACCTGTACAAAGACAATGCGGAAGAAATTCACTCTTTACTCAAAAGTTGTAGGGAAAATTACAACCCTGTATGAGACAAGCCTCTCTGTTGAGCAAGAAACTAAGTTCTCTTGCTCCTATTTCCAATGGATTCCTCCAGCATAACCTTGCTCTTCAACTTGCTTTTCTATCCTCTACCTCCCCCCTATATTTATAATTACTGATGAGGAGGAGTTACAAGGTCTAGGATGGTTAGGGAAGTTGGGGAAGTTATGATTTCGATCCCAACTTCGCTTAACTAATCAAGATTTATTTTTTAAATGTTGTCTTAAGTTATTCACGGGTGCATATATAGGAGGCTCGTGAATGATCCATGACTCTTATGAAGGAAACTAGTGAATCTAACATTTTGGAGTTGACTCTCGAGTTGCATATGAGCATACTCATGAGTCTATCATCTTAGAGATGAAGATGATAGGGACCACGATAACCGGATAAGGGAGTAAAGACCCTTGAATAGTGAGCACAACACAGAGATGAACCATGACAACTTTAGAATTTCAATTGCTACAACTAGACTTTTCCATCATGTAGGAGACATGAACAGATTCTGCATGTATTCAGGACAAGTGGAGGAGTAATGAATCGAAGTGATAGTTGAACTAAGAAGTGAAAAAATGGAACATGAGTACCGGGAGGTTCAAACTAGTGCTTTGTTCAAGGATGACATGTTGTGAACAAACTTATAACCCAAAGAGTGAATTTCTTCCTTTCCTTTATTGTTAAGTTTAAATGAGTGCAAGAAAGTAAACTAGATTCTTTCTTCATTTTTGAGAAGCTTGAAGAAAAGAGAGAACAATGCTTACTTATTTCACTAATCCATAGATTTTAGGGGGTGATTTTTTGTAAATTTAGTCTACCAAGTCCGAAAAATGTGAAAAACAATCCAAAGGAGACCTCTCTTAGCTTCTAAGGAACTAAGGTATACATTTTTTGTACTTATCCAACAAGGTTGAAAAAATAGGTAAACTATCAGCAAACTGACACTCCTTCAAAAGAAAGCATGTAGCTTCAGTTTACGAGTGTGAAGGAAGGAAATATCACTCAGATAGTTCCATTTATTTACAAGAATGGTACTGAAAACAATAAACTCAATGATTTATTGTAATGTTTTAGGAGCATGACAATGACATAAATAATGCTCATAATATTTTTCATGTTTAGGTCCAGAGCACGAAAAAGAGAAAACTAAGCTCGAACATGTTCCTTTTCTGTAAGTTTAGTCCTCCAGGCCCGGAAAAGAGATAAATATATACCTAAAGATACTCTTCTAGATTCCGAATAAAATAGAGTATTCCTTTTTCGTAAGTAATCCACATGGTCTGAAAAAAGGGGTAAACTATCACTAATGTGGATGACCCTTCAATCACTTCAACGAGTCTAAAAGAACAAGCAACTCGGTTATCTAGTCAATTTTAAGGAGTCAGACCAGGGCTTGAAGATAAATCCATAGGAAAGGAGCATTATATGGGAAGGTAGCTCAGTAAAATATGCAAAATGAGGCACATTTTGGTATTAAAAATAGCCACAAAGGCTCCTGAACCCTAGCACAACTACGACATGGGTACCATAAATGACAAGAGAATGTTCTAACTAGGGAACCCATGTACGGAAGGTCCTAACCATGTAAGAACAACGATGTTTGGGAGGTGAGAAGTGGCTATACATCACATTCCATGGATATCAAAGAGATCTTAAGGTTCAACGAAGGATAAAGTATAATGTAAAATATGCAAAGAGGACCAAATGTTACCCTTAATGCAAAGGAGACATGCTTTGATTCATCCATGACCTATTAAAACCTAGGTGAAAAAACATGTAGCATTAGTTCATATTGCATAAAATAATTTCAACTATAGTAAAGTGGGTAAAAATTAAAAAAAATACTATAAATAGAAGAAATATTTTCAAAAAACATAACATTTGTTTTTTACCATATTTGGTAAATTTGACCTCTTAATTTCAAGTGATTGGTGTGATCAATCTGGTGGACCGATATCCATTCCGCAAAGTGCAGGTAATCCACATCTCCCTCTTCATTTTCATGCTTTAATTATTTAAAATTATGCTTTATTTTAGGGTTTTAAATTACCTTAAGGGAATTGTGCAATAACCATGGGTAGCCCATTTTAAATTCATGGTTTCGCAATATAATCATGGTTTGTCCATGAGGAACCCATGAATGGTTCGCATTGTCCTCAATGGATAGTCGTGAATTCTGCATAGAGGGTGTTTTTACCAAATCTAATGGAAAAATTGATAATTGGACAGGTAAAAATGGTGCTAGAATGGCGTGAAAGATAAGATGAGTACATAGACTGAATTGCTATGGGGGATCCCATGACTTTACATGCTCTATGGAGGTGCGGGTTACTCAAATTATACCGCACATCAAACATGAGAGCCCAAGTTCGGCTATTAGAGATATTGGTGCACTTATGAGACCACGATCTTGGTGTGTTTGAACTTCAAGGAGAAACCTTGGAGCTTACCATAAAGGATATATATTTCATCACGGGGTTGTCTCATTGAGGCGAACTTGTGAACATGGAGGATAGAAATTGAGGGGGTGAACCTATTAGTGTAAAAGATTACATCGACACTTATTGTGTACCAGGGACTCAGAAATCGGGGACTCAAGTCTCGATCTCACAGATCACTAGTTTCCCAGTAAAAGTGCTTGTGAGCACTATTATCAAAGTGGCAAGGTCATCTGCTTTGCACTTGGTTGCAAAGATTCATATGCACATAGAAGTGGAGTGCCTACGGGGAGTCATGTATTATTGGTGTTCATGATTATTCTCAATCATGAAGAAACAACTCGCAAACTAAAGGAGAGGGAGGAAGAAGAACTTCAGTTACACAAGTATTCTAGTTGCATTCTTCTTCTTCAAGAGTTCCTGCACTGAGCCCAATAGTCACACTTTCTCTCCTCTCTCCCCATGAGCCTAGGCTTATGTGGTGGGGAGATATATTCCTCTACTAGGGTGGTGGTGGTGGAGTCCAAAGTGGTTATGATGATGACTTCTACTCATAGTGGAGTTGACAGGTTGCTGCACTGGGGTAGTTCCCCTATGCAGGTTTAGACTTTTATGGAGATCCAGAGCTCACTCTCCTTCCTAGGTAAGCATGGGGAGATATGGGTAAGTCTTTTACTTTTTGAATATTTCAATTTTTATGATTTTTTTGTTCATAAAGTTGTATATACATATGTATTCGAGTTTGATACGTTTTTAAATAATATGCAGATATTGGACCTGTCCGACCAGATGGACATTTGAGGACCCTCGTGAGACCTATGGATGGTTCTAGAGATGAATTAATGCTTCATTTTGTAGAGGGGAAGTTGGCCAGGCTGACCCATGTTGTACCAACACTAAGGATGGAGAGAATTCCCATGGCTATGCAAGAGCATGTTGTAGGAGTACCTCCATCCTGGTTATGCCTTCTCCGGAAGGTGACCCAGGTTGTTTTTTGTTATCATGAGGTCATGGAGGAAGGTTCATCTAATGAGGCTGAGGGGGATCCATATCTTGGTATATGATGGATTTTTATCATATTTTGTATTTTGGATGTACTTATTAACTGGATCTTTGGACAAGAAACTCGATGTATACATACATACATACATACATACATACATACATACATACATACATACATACATACATACATACATACATACATACATACATATATATATATATATATATATATATATATATATATATTGGTTATTTACATGTGTTTCAAATGTATCTGTGTATTTTAATTTTAAAATGTGTGTGACAAATTCCAATCTAACATGTAATTCAAAAATGCATCAGTAATAGTATTTTGATTCCTTGAAATATGCTGATATGCAATGTGTTCAAAATTTCTTTCAAGTAACCTAATTCTTAAAAATTGACGTAATAGAGTAGGTTGTATCAACTGGTAGACCCCATTGAGATAAGAGACTACTAACTGGGAGTTAATCCTGACTTCCAGGAAGGTGATACCATGTGAAATAACATGCCAAAGAAGATAAATGACATCACTATACTTATCTACATTGTTAGTTCTAGGACCCAAGAATGTGCCTCCTGAGGCAACTAGTTGTCTTGTGGGTTCATAAATGACCCAAGCAATTGGAGTCAGATTACAAGTGTGACGGATGGCACCATCATTGAACCTTACAAAACACTCCAAAGACATGTGAAACAACACTAGAATACGTAAGAAAAACTAACCACTAATGACCATTTACAAAATTATACAATAATAATACAAGAAAAATCATAGTGCCTAGGAGTAATACATTTTTAGGTAGAGCTCATTTTGGGGCTCTGAAAACTTATTACCATCATAATAAATTAACTTGTATGATCCCTTATTAAGATATTTTGACACAACATACGGGCCTAACCACATAGATTGAAATTTTATTGCCCCCAGGGGTTCCTTGTCCTGGTCCCAGACCAAAACAAGCTCTCCTTCAAAGAAAACCCTAGGTTTTAGGGGCTTTATCATATTGATGTTTCACTTGGTTCTTATGTGCTTCATTTGAATTGAGCATATATCTGCATTACTCATCTAGATGATCTAAATGTAGCAAACATTCCTCAATATCAGTAGTGTCAAGAAGTGCATGAATGACAATTTTCAAGGATGGTATCTCACATTCAACCGACGTGACTGCTTCCACCCTGTGAACGAGTTGGGAGGGTGAAAACCATTTGGAGGTCTTAACATTGGTTTAGTATGCCCAAAGTGTCGGAGACAACATAATATGCTAGTTTGACCTACTATCATTAATAGTTCGTTTAAGAATGGTTTTCAAATTTTTATTGACTGCTTATACTTGTCCATTCGCTTGCGGGTAAAAGGAAGACGAGTGATCTTGCCTAAAACCTAACATAGTGGTCAATTCTGTCACCATCCTGTTCTGGAAGTGAATGTCATGGTCAGTGAAAATATGCTTCGGGATATCGAACCTAGAAATAATATGATTGAAAATGAAATAAATCATCATCTCACCATCGGATTTAAAGGTAGGCATTGCCTCTGCCCACTTCATGAAGTAGTCAACAATGACAATGATATACTTGTCCCCCCTAGCAGATGCAGGTTTGCAATTCATTAAATAAACCTCCCACTTGGTGAATGGTCCTACCACGATTATGGGGAAAATAGGAGTAGGGTGTGACCGCATTTTCCTAGTGTAAAGCTGGCACAAATGACAACGTTTCACTGCTTCTACACAATATTTGAAGATGGTGGGCTAGAAATAACTGACACGTAATATCTTCTGGTCCATTTCTAACCCAAATAAATGAATCCCACATGCTCCTCTATGAGAATCATTTAGGAAAATATCAACCTCCCCATGGGTGAGGCATCGACGCAAGATGGAATCTACCCCACATCTATATAAAGCATCACCAATTATGAGGTAGTTTTTTTCATTTACTCTTAGCTTACGTCGATCTTCCTATGAGAAGGTCGCGGGACATTTCAAAGTCTGGAGATACACTAGGATATCTCTGTACCAAGGATGAGAGGTTGAAATTAAGAAAATGTACTCATCCAAAAATGATTCATCTTCTATCACTACGGTTTCTTCAGTCCGGAACTCTGAAATCAGTTCCACGAATACTAGGGACTTCTTAGATTTAGCGGACCAAAAATCGAGGTCAAACTCTTGGAGAATGGTGATCCATTTATTAAATTCCCCCCTATTATTAGTCGGGGGGGCACTCGCATGAATTTGGTTCCATTTTTTAGTGCCACTTAAGAAATCAGAAACGCACTTCCGAAGTGTAAATAGAGAATGCATATGCATTATTGATGGTACGTTCGGAATAACCCGAGCCTAAACACAAGGCTAAGGTTAGTAATGAAGTATCGCATATGCGATATATCATATATGCGTTCTGTAAAAGTTTAATATCGCATATGCGATATGGAAAACTAAAAAAGAAACAGAGGCTGCGGGCCTCATTTCTCATTTGCACAGTGAAGTTTCGGGAGAGCGATAAACTGCATAGGTGATAAACCACACAAGCGATTTGTGTTTCACCATTTGGAGGTCGATTTGGAGGTGGATTGGATCCAATGGTAGGTAAATTCTCATATCCATTACAATTTATTTTCAATTCTTTATTATTTTTCTTAATTTCATACTTTTTATAATTGTTTAAAACAAATTTAATAAAAAAAATTGAATTGAATCAAAGAATGATAAATTAAAACAATTTGTATTTTTTTGTTTAAATCTTAACAGATAACAGAAATGAGAAAGATAATGTGGAAAACAAACCCAATAATAACCCAGAACCTAACCCAAACATGAACCCAAACCCAAACCCGGAGGGGGAAGAAGATCGAAACTCACAGATTCTAGCGCGTTTGGTGTCAGCGAGGCATCTTAGCTCATTTATTAGAGGGGGGGATCATTTGAGATAGTCTCTAACCAATGCATTGGACACAATAAAAAACAAAATTGCCAATGCTCAAGGAGCTCTGTACAACATTATCTCGTACAGAGAATCCAGGAGGAAATACTACTCTCATGGATTTAGTTATAAAGACAGCAAAGACCTAAACATTGCAAAAGACCAGTTATTTTCATTATTCCAGGACCCTAGAATCGGAATGGTTCCACCCACCAGTCGAGCACACATTTCCATAGACTAGTGTGTGGAACCAAATATAAAGGCCAATTGGATGGATCATTGGTATATGGTCTTCGATGAAGACCCTCATGGGAATAGGGACATCCCATTTTATTTCCTTAGGAAGTTGTATGCAGAATTCATCCTAGGGAAACATGTTAACTATTTTGATAGCTTAGGCTTCCAGGGTGTTGGTCATGGGATGCCCCAAGATAGGGAAGGGCCCAGGACATATCCTAACGTTGTGCCATGCCCTCCACACACACCAAAACCCCCTCGGCTATATCCTCCTGTGGGTCCTGTGATTGAGGATACACATGAGTCCTTATTTGACTTGGCAGATACATTGCTTTAGCATGGGACTGATGTCCAAGGAAATGTAGGCCAAGGGGTTGGCACTTCTAAGGCCGGCCCATCTATAGATCACACAGGAGACACATAGCATTCAGAGCGTCGTGTTACTCCACACCCTTGCACATCATGTAGAGGTATATGCTATGGCACATCATGTCGAGGTATATGCTATGGCCCTGCTTTAGACTTTCGGGACGATGGATTACTTCGATTTGTAAGTAAAACTTATTATTTTCATATTATATTTTGTTTCATATCATAATTTTCAATTGTTTTGCAATTTATTTCTATTTAATTATCTAACAAATTATGTGAACAAATATAAAACTAGTTGATTCACACAGTAATAGAATTCTAGTTGTTGGAATGGAATGGTGATAATTTTAAGGATGGAATGGTGATAATTTTAGCTTATGAGAGTTGATTCACACAGTAATAGCATTCTAGTTGTTGTACCTAATTGTCTACGGATTTCATGTTAATCTTGCCTTCAAGATTCGGTATGTCCAGAATCATTTGCACCTTGAATGGACTGAATTTTTTTAGAGTGTGATCTTGTCGAGGATCCTTTGGATGTTGAAGAAAATTGCATGAGAAACTCATTGAACTGGGTGAAAATTTTGGTTCATTGTTGAGCCAATGATTTTTCTATGAGTTGCTATGTCTTGTTAATTGCATGTCTATTGTCTATTTGTTTAGCCATCTTATCTAAAGTAAAAGGTAGTGTCTTCTTGAATTGCTGAGTTTTCTAGCATGTTTGAACAAGAATAAGTTAGGTATCTTCGATAGAAGTGCCTACACAACTTAAGCTCTGAATATGCTCTGATACCAATGACCCGAGTTCCCAAGTGCACGTTGAAGGATAACATTTCAATTGAATGAATTAAGCACTATTATGGTGGAATCATATTAAAATAAGAAAAGAAGGAAATAAACTACACAGAAAAAATTCAAGAATCTGAACCAATCTCTGCAATTCGATTACTACTCAATTACTTGCTTGTATTTTACAATAGTGTGCATGCTTATATAGGATGTTGAGATGCTTGGGTGACTACCCGTTACATTCCATTAAAAAGAAGTTAAAATGGTTCATAATTTCAAGCATTACAGATGACTAGAAGACAAATAGACAATATGTCATAGTCATGTCGAGAGGTTGGAATCAATGATGCATGTCAATATGTGGAACCTGTCGAGTTTGTATTGACGTTTGGACTTGTCGACATCGATGTTGAACCGGTCGAATTCAAAAAACATGCCAATTTCTAGGTGGATAACACATGTTCACAAATCACACACTAAAAATTCCACTAATGCAAGATTTCTTGATCATGATGATCCTCCCCAGTTTTGAGGAGCCTTCATTAACAACCAGGTTTGTATTTGGATGACTTCAATGTTTGTCCTTTGCGATGCATCAGTGTAATGAAATTTTCTCCCAAAATTTCTTAATACCCATTTTATGTGTTGTTCCTATTTAAAACCCTTCCAAAATCAACCCATTCGCATCATAATAGTCACAAATTCTGGATGCAGAGACATAAGGTGGCCATCTACAACATTTAAAATATGGAATTGGGCATAGTGGACTTATCATCTCTTTTTTGTTTTTTTGAAAATCAAAATTGAAATTATAGGGGCTCATGTTAGTCTTAAAATTTCATTATGTACAACATTGTGACAAATAATTTGTGTTCATCAGATATTGGTATAGTCCATATAACAGAAGTGAGGAATGGGAAGGTGGTCAATATGTTTACCAAAGAAAAAGTGATGATACTCTGGTTGTCTAGTCTAACAAGTGAGAGGGATTATGCTCCTATGAAAGGTTCCCTATATTAGTTTATTCACATGATATGATAATTTGATTGCTTTATGAATTGATCTTGAAGACTAAGAATTCATTTTCCAACATTTCTTGAATGTTTGAAACTAAAATTCATAGTGAAATTTGTTGATGTATATGTAACTTCGGAATGTCTTTCACTTGTATTTCTTATATATTGTAACCCGATGTTTATTCTGGGATGTACTTGAGTCATGCCATGCCCCGATGTTCCTATTGGGAAGTTCTATAATGTAAAAAAGTCATGTCAAGTCATTGTGGGTAACCTTCCTATTGGCTAAGGGTTAAATTCCCTGTAGTTCTAGGGCACTAGGGTTATTAGACTCTCCTAGAGAGGTCAGCCCTAGTAGGGTTTAGTCAAGTCAGGAATTAGTATAAATAGAGAGTTGGCCTCTCTATTTATCACACATATCATACACACTCAAGTGTAGCACATAGTTGAGGAAGGAGAAGACACTGGGGCTAGACAGAAAGAAGGTTAGTGCTGTCCGGAGATCACCTTACTGTTTTGGGTTCTATTTTTGGTGTTGTTCTATCTCTGAGGAAGTTGTGGGGTTTTCACCATTTATGGTTTCCCCGAGGATAAACACTGTCTTCATTTGTCTCTTTTTTTTTATTGTTGTGCTTGTTATTCTCTCAGTTAAAGATCCTAATGTATTGCTAGCTTAATGATAAAAATCTAACATGGTATCAGAGCTAACCTGAGAAGAAGACACTGTGTAGATGTGGGAGCTAGGGATTCCTACTTTGTGGATCTTCCTCCACATATTTTCAGCAAAAGAAGGTTGGATTAACTCTCCCCCTTAGGGCACATCTTTCTATCGAAGCAGAATCCAATTCTGAGGTTTTTCAGTTTTGGACCCAACACTACTACCGGAAATTAAGGCTTTTCACAAAAGAGGAATTTTTCAGTGAGCCTAGGCCTAGATTGATATCCTCCCCAAAGTCTAAGTTAGGGATCAAATTCAAAGCATTTGGTCAGACATAACTTTGGAAAAGTAAAACCTAATCTGCTACTAAACCAGCACTGCAGGATTTCAGCTCCAAATCCAGATCCGACATCTTAACTTGGTAAGATCTAAATATTTTGTATTTCCATTTGAGGTTCTTAGTTAAGATGTCTCATCATACCAAGCTTGATGAAAATATTGAGGGAGCTGATAACTTCTGAGCCTGGAAGTATAGGATCTCCTTGGTCCTGGAAGAAAATGAGTTGGACTCCTATATCAATGAGGAGGTTCCAGTTCTAGAGGGATATGAGGCTAAGGCCTAACATAAGAAGAAGTTGGTTATGGAAAAGAGCATTATTGTTGATTCAATCAAGGATCACCTCATACCATAGGTGTCCTCCCTCAAGACACCTAAAACTATGTTTGATGCCCTAACCAAATAGTTTAAAGGGAAGAACATAAACCGGAAGATGACCCTGAGAAACCAATTGAAGAATGTAAAGATCCAGAATGCTAAGACCATCCAGTATTACCTTACAAGGGTATCTCAGATCAAGGAATAGCTGGATGCATTAGATGAAGAAGTGGAAAATGCAGAGATTGTGATGACCACCTTGAATGGTCTCCCTAGATCATGGGACTCTTTTATTCAAGGGATCTGTGCTAGAAAGAAGTTAGTCAAGTTCAACAGACTATGGGAAGAATGCTCTCAAGAAGAAGCTCGATAGCAGCTCAAGAAGAAAAGATGGGAAGTGAAGATCAAGCTCTCACAACCCACACCAAGAAAACCAGAAGGAACCATCATCACTCCAAAGGTAAGATCTCACACTCTAGAAGAGATCTATCTACCATTAGATGTTACACATGTGATGAGAAAGGTCACATATCCAAATTCTTCCCTAATAAATGGAACTTAATGAAGAAGAAGGAAAACGAGAGAAGACATCATGCTCATGCTACAGAGGATGATGAACTTTCCACAAAGAGAATCAGACAAGAAAGTGATTCTTCAAGTGATGAAGAATATGTGCTGATCTCAGCTCTCACGAGAATTGTTTCACATGGAAGCAATGATTGGCTCATAGACAGTGGTGCTTCCAAGCACATGACAGGATTCAAAGAATGATTTGTGAAGCTATATGAACATGAGTCACCTCACAAGGTGAAACTTGGGGATGACTACCAGTATCTAATAAAAGGTAGTGGTGAATCCTCCTATAAACTAGACTCTAGAAAGTCTATGAAGATGAAGAATGTATTATTTGTTCCAGGACTAAAGAAGAACCTCCTCTCCATATTTGCATTGGATGCAAAAGGAATGAGGGTTGCTTTCATATATGGCCAAGTTCTTATGTGGCCAAAGGGAAAGAATTTTGATGATGCAATAGTGATTGGGGAACAAGAAGGATTTCTATACAAGTTGAAGGGTCAACAAGAACAAGATTTGGTTCATGACTCAGTAGAACCAAATTAACTTTGGCATAGAAGGATTGCACACATGCATTATAGATCACTACCACTTGTAAGAAAAGTTATTGAAGGTCTTCTAGAAATTCAAGCGAAACATGATGGAGTGTGCAAATGATGTGCGAAAGGAAAGAATAAAAAGAAGACATTTCCAAGTAGCAAGAGCAAGGCAAAAGGAATCTTGGAAATCATCCACTCCGATGTATGTGGACCAATGTCATCAAGTTCTCTAAGTGGGTATGCATACTATGTTTCTTTTATTAATGACTTTTCTAGAAAGGCATGGATTTAATTCATGAAGAACAAAGATGAAGTATTCAGCAAATTCAAGGAATTCAAAGCATTGATCGAGAACCACATTGAAAAGAAGATCAAGACTTTTCGATCAGATAATGGCGGAGAATTCACTTCAAATGAATTCAAATAATTATGCAAAGACTCAGGGATTAAGAGGGAGTTGTCCACCCCATATAATCCACAACAAAATGGGATTACAAAAAGGAAGAATAGAACCATCATGGAAGCTGCAAGAGCTGTGCTTCATGATCAAGATCTTCCTATGCATATTTGGGAAGAAGTAGCCAGAACAACGGTGTATGTATAGAACTGTACTCCACATAGAGTGCTCAAGAACAAGACTCCTGAAGAAGTCTTCTCTGGAAAGAAACCGGAAGTCATCCATCTCAGAATATTTGGTTGTCCAGTGTACATACACATTCCAAAAGAGAAGAGGACAAAATCAGATCCTTCAGGAAAGAAGGGTATTTTTGTGGGATACTCTGAAAGCTCGAAGGCTTACAGAATATACTTCCCAGGATTCAAGAAGATTGAAATCAGCAGGGATGTAACATTTGACAAAGTTTCAGCCGACATCAAATCCAGAAATAAACCTGCTGAAGAACCTGAAGAAGCAGAAGCACCCATAATTCATGATACAATCATGAATGAAGAAACTTTAGAAGAAGATCGAAAATTTGAAGAACCACAAAGACCTGTAGATCCACCTCAGGAGAAGAATCCTCACAAGAGGAAACCTGCTTGGGTAAGAGAAATTATCCAAGGTGCGGAAAGATATGGGGTTCTAGAAAAGAATCACACAGAAAGAAAGAGGACCAGATCATGTTCCAGTTATGTAGCATTACTATATGATTTCATTAATAAAGAACCTTCCAATTATGAAGAAGCGGCAGACCGAAAAGAATGGAAGGATGCTATGATCGAAGAGTATCAATCGATCATGAAGAATGATGTTTGGGATGTTGTCCCAAGACCAGAAGAGAAGTCAGTTGTAACTTCCAAATGGATCTACAAGATTAAGCATGCTACAGACAGTAGCATAGAAAAATATAAAGCAATATTTGTTGCTTGTGGTTTCTCCCAGAAAGAAGGAATAGACTATGAAGAAAATTTTGTACCTGTAGCCAGATACACTTCCATTAGATCGGTACTTTCTCTGGCTGCAGTGATGAAATGGAAGATACACCAAATGGATGTCAAGACTTCTTTCTTGAATGGTGTAGTGGAAGAGGAAGTGTATATGGAGCAGCCACTCGGTTTTGAGACACATGACAGGGAGTCTCATGTGTGTAGATTGAAGAAAGTCCTGTATGAATTGAAACATGCACCCGAGACATGGTATGGCAGAATTGACATCTTTCTATCCAGTTTGGGCTTTACCAAGAGTAAAGAAGATTCCAACCTTTACTACAAGGTTGAAGATGGCAACCCAGTGATACTCCTACTATATGTAGATGATATGTTTGTGACAGGTATGGATGGGTTGATTGCTGATACGAAGAGAAAGCTTGCTACCGAGTTCAAAATTAAGGACTTGGGTATGATGCATTATTTTCTAAGTATGGAGGTGTGGCAGAATATAGATGGAATCATCCTTGGACAAGGGAAGTATGCAATAGAGATCCTGAAGAGATTTGGGATGATGGGTTGCAAGGCATTAACCACACCTATGGCATCGAACCTGAAGCTATTGAGTGTTTCTTCATCGGAGTCAATTGATGCCATGATGTATCATCAAATGATTAGGTCCTTGATGTACTTGACAAACACGAGACCAAATATTTGTTTTTCCATGAACACCTTGAGCCAATACTTGACAGATCTGAGACATGTTCACTTGACTACTGCAAAGCACATTCTGAGGTACCTAAAGGGTACGCTTGATTATGGGCTCAAGTGTAAGACTGATCAAAGGATTAACCTGGAGGGTTATGTTGATTCAGATTGGGCAGGCAATGCCATCGATAGGAAGAGCACTTCAAAGTGTTGCTTCAGTATGGGATTAGGAATGATCTCTTGGTTTAGCAGGAAGTAATCATGTGTGGCATTGAGTACAGCTGAAGCAGAATATGTCGCAGCCTGTTCAAGTAGTTGTGAGGCAGTATGGCTGAGGAAGCTACTGTTTGATTTGTTTGATCTCCAGTTAGATGCTACTTGTATATACTATGACAACCAGAGTTGTGTAAAGTTATCAGAGAATCCAATGTTCCATGACAAGTCAAAGCATATCAAGATCAAGTGTCACTATATCAAGGATATGGTGCAGAGACGAGCAGTGAAGCTCCAGTATGTTGCAATGGATGAACAGGTAGCTGATGTATTGACTAAGCCATTGGCTAGGGTGAAGTTTGAGTACTTCAGGGAGAAGCTTTGTGTTCTCCAGATCGAGATTCCTCCCAAGAGGAAGTGATGTGTCCGTGTTGTGCCCTTCTAACATGGTGAGAGGATTGGTTCCTTCCATGGTCAGATGTAAGTGCTGTGCCCTTCTGACATGGTGAGAGGATTGGTTCCTTCCATGGTCAGATATAAGTGTTGTGCCCTTCCGACATGGTGAGAGGATTGGTTCCTTCCATGGTCAGATGTAAGTGCTGTGCCCTTCTGACATGGTGAGAGGATTGGTTCCTTCCATGGTCAGATATAAGTGTTGTGCCCTTCCGACATGGTGAGAGGATTGGTTCCTTCCATGGTCAGATGTAAGATCTGTGACATGGTGAGAGGATTGGTTCCTTCCATTGTCAGATGTATGTGATGATCCCACATCCGACATGAAAAAGGGTTGGCTCTGTGAAGACACATCTAGTATGAAAAAAGACTAGCTCTATGTAGATCCCACATCCAGCATGAAAAAGGGCTGGCTCTGTGAATACACATCTAGTATGAAAAAGGACTAACTCTGTGTAGATCCCACATCCAGCATGAAAAAGGGTTGGCTCTATGAAGTCTCATCTAGTATGAAAAAGGACTAGCTCTGTGAAGACTCATCTAGTATGAAAAAGGACTAGCTCTGGGTAGATCCCACATCTAGTATGAAAAAGGACTAGCTCTGTGAAGACTCATCTAGTATGAAAAAGGACTAGCTCTGGGTAGATCCCACATCTAGTATGAAAAAGGACTAGCTCTATGAAGACTCATCTAGTATGAAAAAGGACTAGCTCTGGGTAGATCCCAAATCTAGTATGAAAAAGGACTAGCTCTGTGAAGACTCATCTAGTATGAAAAAGGACTAGCTCTGGGTAGATCCCACATCTAGTATGAAAAAGGACTAGCTCTGTGAAGACTCATCCAGTATGAAAAAGGAATGGCTCTGTGTAGATGCCACATCTAGTATGAAAAAGGACTAGCTCTGTGATGATATATCCAGTATGAAAAAGGACTGGCTCTGTAGATGTACATCCAGCATGAAAAAGGGCTGGCTCTGTAGAAATTCCTATGACTAGAAGAATCAAGAGATAGCACTCGTGATGATGACCCAGTGCTGATCCAGATCGAGTGATGATGATCCAGATCCAGTGATGATGATCCCGCAGTGATGATCTAGATTGAGTGATGATCCAGATCGAGTGATGATCCAGATCCAGTAATGATCCAGATCCAGTGATGATGTCCAATGATGATCCAGATCCAGTGGTGATCTAGATCCGAAGATGAAGATGACTTGAAGATGATGAAGAATCGATGATGATCCAGAAGATACAGAGAATAATACTTGTGCTAAAAATTGTGTCAAAAGAATACCTTCCTAATTAAGAGGGAGTGTTGATGTATATGTAACTTCGGAATGTATTTCACTTGTATTTATTATATATTGTAACCCGATGTTTATTCCAGGATGTACTTGAGTCATGTCATGCCCTGATGTTCCTATCGAGAAGTTCTATAATTTTAAACAAGTCATGTCAAGTCATTGTGGGTAACCCTCCTATTGGCTAAGAGTTAAAGTCCCCGCAGTTCTGGGGAACTAGGGTTATTAGAATCTCCTAGAGAGCTCGATCCTAGTAGGGTTTATTCAAGTCAGGAATTAGTATAAATAGAGAGTCGGCCTCTCTATTTATCATACATCTCATACACACTCAAGTGTAGCGCATAGTTGAGGAAGGAGAATACACTGGGGCTAGACAGAAAGAAGGTTACCGCTATCGGGAGATCACCTTACTGTTTTGGGTTCTATTTTTGGTGCTGATTCTATCTCTGAGGAAGTTTCGAGGTTTTCACTATTTATGGTTTCCCCGAGCATAAACATTGTGTTCATTTGTTGATTGTTGTGCTTGTTATTCTCTCAGTTAAATATCCTAATGTATTGCTAGCTTAATGATAAAAATCTAACAAAATTTGTACCTAGAGTAGCGTTAACTTAATTCTACGGTTACATTGTTATTAAACTTGTGATAATATTGTCTCTATAAGGGCTTCTCCTATTGAGAATAAATACATTATGCTTTGGTACACATTGGGCCTCGATCATCTCCGTTTCCAAGAGGACTACCCAATCATGTCAACTGTGTTATCAAGTTTCGATCTCAAACCACTATTTTATTTTGAAAGAAATCCTATTACAAGGATTACACCCTACTACAAGAAGGATATTTCCATATTTGCAGCTTTAGTTGAATTAAGATCCATACTATTTCATCATGTGATATAAAGAGTAGACCAGTCGAGTTTAGTTTTGAATTTGATACAACCAAACTATAGATGCTTTTGTTCTCAAATGACAAGATCCTAGCAAAGAAGATCCAATTTCAACCGAGTTTCAAAGCAATAAGTACCTCGTATTAAGTTATCTGCATCAAGTTCTCAATCCCAAAATAAGACCTAAAGAACTCAATATGGATATTGCATGAACCTATCATTCATTAATACAGGTACAACTGGGATAGTGGTTTCTCAAAAATCTTATATAATTTTGTTCTTGTTTCAAAACAATAAATATATACTAGTTCATCATCTAGTACCTTCTAAACTGAAAAACCTAATATCTAGTACCTACCAAACTAGAAATTAGAATATCTGGCCTTTTATAGGAATTCAACAATGTCCAATGTAAATATCATTCAGGGAACTTTCCTTTTAGTGTTAGACCGAAATGTATCTACAGTAAACAATGTAGCATTTATAATATTTCTATGCATGATACAATATGTACAATGATTCTTTTCAAGAATATCATTGCTTCTAATGTTTGTGTAATATTGTCATACTTGTCTATACTATGTTTATTTTCAGATTACAAATTCATGTATTTGCAATGTTAAAGTCAACATAATTTTGACACTTGAAAACTCCATAAAGTAGTCAATGCTAGCATCACTAACTAATAACATTTCAAAATATCCCTATATCTCTCTAACTAATGCCAAAATTTCTATGGAAAGTATCATGACCTTTTCCAAAGGTTTTTATATGTATATATTTTTTTAATGAGAAGTTAAACAGAATGCACCATGCAAACTCTAACGGGTAGGTCATACTAGCATGCATGTCATCATAATGATGTTGCGTTAATGCCTATGCATGTCCAAATTTGATTCCCTACCTCACAATTAGATGAAAATGCATATAATTGCCTAAAATTAATAAAAACTATTTCTTTAGAGTCCCCATACTTGATTTGACTCTTTATATATATATATTGATGACAACGACTAATTTTTGAGATGCAAATGAGACCAACATAAAACTTTCATATTACTGCAAATATTTAGGCCTAAGACACTTACATGACAAAAATTTATAAGTATATTTTAAAAATTTTGTCACATGAAGGATTTGCATGGCTAACAATTGAGATTTGAAATTTATTAACCAACAGTAAAGTTTTCTAGAGTTTTGTATACATTATGTTTGAATGAGATGTTATTGCTTTACTAAAAGCCTTTTGTTGTATCTGATAAAAACTTCCTACCTAATGTGTCATCATACAAAAACCATAAGGTGTTGAATCCGTCAACATATGCATAAAATACCATGCAAACTTTAGCATTTATGTATAGCTACCATGCATGACATCTTAATGATTCTATACATATTATATAGGCCCTCTACATGTCATAATTTGATATTCTATCTTGCACATAAAATAAATTCTGTATAGTCCCATTGCTTTACAATTCAAGTAATTTTATTGACTATTCAGTTGAAACCCTATACAAGATAATGATATACATATGATTGCTAATTTTTTAGTTGCATGTCAAAAAAACATAAAACTTCCATAGGACTTCCAATATTTAGGCTTAACGATATACGAAACTGACAAACATTATGAGTAGATTTTAAAATGTGCACCATATGACGGACTTGCATGACCAACAAATGAGCCATGCCAATTATCCATCTATGTTTGGACAAATGACATAAACCCCTCTATTCTTCATTGTAAATAATTCTATTGAAAAAGGTTGGTTCCCGTTGATTGAGTTAATCCTATAAAAATTAGGTAAAATTGAACACATAATTTTGTAACTAAATTCTCACCCGATTATTTTAACTTTGAAACTTGATAGCTCCTCATCTTATCCTTATTCCCATAAATGCATTTGTGACGAAGTCCTACTTTTTAATGCCATGCACTAGGAAACCATAATGATCTCCAATGTTGATGTGTACAAGTACTATAGGCATTTCAACGTAGAGGAAAAACATGTATGATTTTGAACTCCATTTGGTAGTGAGATTTGCTTGTAAACATCTTGCTAATTTGGATTCTACACATTGTATAATCTACCCAATCACATACAAAGTATACATGGGATTCTTGCTTTGCAATCGAATCAATTTGATGCTACAGTAGACATGATAAAATTGAATGGATTTTTTTTGAGGAAAAAAATCATGATAAGGATGGATGAGGCAAACACATGCTATGTGGTCTGGGGTGAGATTTTGGGAATAACCTAACAATAAGCCTGCAATGCATATACATATAATTTTCACCTACTAAGTGACCCAAACAACCATTGTTAACATAGTTGTACTGATTGTGTGTTTGACCATGTGAGCTAAGGTTCTCCCTACGAGGAGATCAATGATATGTGTGTGTATCCAGTCATTAAGTAACAACTTGATTGTGCACTTGTGAGGTGGAAGTGAAAATTCATAACTTTTCTTCTTTCCAAGTCCCAAGTAAAGGATAAATTTAGGACGCCAATTGCTTGTATTTTTTTTCCTTGCTCTAAATGACCCACTCTAAACTAAGATTTTTTAAGAATATCAATTTCAACACAAATGGAGGTATAGAGATGAGTACATTGAAACAAATGAAACAATATTAAAATCTAATTTCTACTAATATTTTGGCTGAATGAAAGTGGTGTAAGTATGCTTTCTTACTCGGGCTTCCCATCATTTTAGGACATGTTGTGTGGGTGCGTGTGAAGAAAAAAATGGATACACATATCTTCTAACATCTTGGAATATCTCTACACCTATAAAATATCCTCTCCTCTCCTCTAAATACAGCTGGTGGTATAAAAGTGAAGAGAAATAAATTTCAAGATGAAAATTGAGACCAATGTGAATAAGACCCCTAAGAGTGATGTAAAACAAGCAAGCTAACATGAAAGTTGATATAATGATAAGGAAAACTCCCATGAATGCATTGAGGGAAATTGAAGGATATGAATGAACGAACCTAATCACACTACCAAGATAATGGAGAAATAAATGATTAATATAATCCAACTATCAATAAACCCAAGTTGAAGAGGATCAATAGTGGTACATTCACCACCTCTATTGGTCAAACATAGTGGAATAATTGTCCCATATGGACTAGGTAATGAATAGATTTACATTCTTATTGGGAAAACTAAATGTACTAAACAATTATATCAATTCCATGAGATAAATACAAGATTAAATGGAGCCCCAAATCTGGAGAGGGTATGTGAATCCATCATGAATTCAACCTAAACATTAATATGTATGTGACCTTGTCTGGTGCGAGACAAATCCCTAGAAATTGCATTAGGCCATTATGTTAAGTTTTTCTTAATTGCTTAGATAATATCTTAAAACAATTTTCACTAGTAGGATCACTGAAACAACAACAAGAACAATAACACAAAAAAAATAAAGATTTTCTTCGAGGAAACCACAAGGGAGGAAACCCCACAAAACTTCCTCAGCATAGAACCCAACCAGATCAGTGCAAAACCCATACAACTACTTCTCTCTTCTTTCGGGTGCACTTGTTCTTCTCTATTTTGCAAAATTGCTTGAGTGGGTGTGTACAAATGAAGGGGAGAACCTCCCTATTAATATTTGTCACTTGACTTGACCTAGGACCTAACATGGCCGACTTATCTAACTGACAGGGTCAACTTGTCTAGCAAGACACTAAAAATAATATTGATTATAATGAAACTTGGGTACTTGTTGTGAGGGATATATACCTTATGACTTGGGGTCGTAGGGTCACCAACATACTAGGTTTTGTCTTGCGGAAATAAGGGGATATAGAAACATAAATGAGAGAAATAGGATTAATGGGATGTGTACCTTATTACCAGTGGTTGATCCAAGCTTTATCCTTCTTTCTCCAGTTCTCTTCAAGATCCTAACCTTTTGTACCTGCAAAAGAGATTAATGTTTCTCCACAAAAATCCTGATTGTTATATAAAGAAATATGAAAAGATTATAATTGCATATAAGAACTAATAGCAATACATTTCATAACTCATAACAAATAGGAACATGTACAAAGACAATGTGGAAGAAATTCACTCTTTATTCAAAAGTTGTAGGGAGAATTACAACCCTGTCTGAGACAAGCCTCTCTGTTGAGCAAGAAACTAAGTTCTCTTGCTCCTATTTCCAATGGATTCCTCCAGGATAACCTTGCTCTTCAACTTTCTTTTCTATCCTCTACCCCTCCCCTATATTTATAATTACTGATGAGGAGGAGTTACGAGGTCTAGGATGGTTAGGGGAGTTGGGGAAGTTATGATTTCAATCCCAACTTCCCTTAACTAATCAAGATTTATTTTTTAAATGTTGTCTTAAGTTATTCACGGGTGTATATATAGGAGGCTCATGAATCATCCACGACTCTTATGAAGGAAACTCATGAATGCAACATTTTGGAGTTGACTCTCGGGTTGCATATGAGCATGCTTGTGAATGACCTGCGACTTATCAGGAGAAAAGTCACAAATACAAGACAAAAATCTTTATAAACATGGGAAAGACTGAAGAAACAAGTGTGTATTAAGGCTTCTCTTCATCTATAGTGTTTGGGAAACTTCAATCCATATTGTCCTTTTGTGTACCGACGTATTGGGTGTCAGTACTTGGATGAAGAAGTTCCATTTCATAGTATAACAGATGCCCCCTAATGTATGAGGTCAGATGGAAGTGATGAACGAAATACATTACAAATATTTATCATGAAGAGACTCAGTATCAAGGTCACAGAGAGGTACCTGATATAGACAAATCAAGTTCATTTACAAAATCAGAACTGAGGATTCCATGTTCAATAATGTTGAACACTAGTTCCTTCACAAGATTCATTTGCATCATATAATACAAGCAACAAGTCCACACATGATTTACAATGGTGGATCAAAGCCACAATAGTTATGATGAGTATTCAGTAGCTGGAAATAGTGTTGCAGGATCGTAGCACAGTCTTATGTAACTTAGGTTATATAGGGTGTAACCTAAGGTCTTCATCCAAATCCATATAAACCAATATGAATCCTACCATGTGAATATATGAGTTGAATTCAAACATCGAAGGATACCATCTGAGTGTCATTTAAAGGGTTATGCTGACAACCAATGGAGAGGAGTCCACCAATATGGGCAGTGGATCATAAGGTACTATATTTGAAACTCTAGGTATTATTCTGTAGGAGGTACTAATTGGAATTCATTGTGTGAGGAGGAAGGTACTGAATCCTTCAACAGGTCACATGAGTAACTAGTAGATTGGATAAGGTAAGATAGACATAAGATGATCTTAGAGATGAAGATGATAGGGACCACGATAACCAGACAGGGGAGTAAAGACCCTTGAACAGTGAGCACAACATAGAGATGACCCATGACAAATTTAGAATTTCAATTGGTACAACTAGACTTTTCTATCATGTAGGAGACATGAACAGATTCCCCATGTATTCAGGACAAGTGGAGGAGTAATGACTCGAAGTGATAGTTGAACTAAGAAGTGAAAAAATGGAACATGAGTACCAGGAGGTTCAAACTAGTGCTTTGTTCAAGGATGACATGTTGCGAACAAACTTATAACCCAAAGAGTGAATTTCTTCCTTTCCTTTATTGTTAAGTTTAAACGAGTGCAAGAAAGTAAACTAGATTCTTTCTTCATTTTTGAGAAGCTTGAAGAAAAGAGAGAACAATGCTTACTTATGTCACTAATCCGTGGATTTTAGGGGGTGATTTTTTGTAAATTTAGTCTACCAAGTCCAAAAAATGTGAAAAACAATCCAAAGGAGACCTCTCTTAGCCTCTGAAGAACTAAGGTATACCTTTTTTGTACTTATCCAACAAGGTCGGAAAAACGGGTAAACTATCACCAAACTGACACTCCTTCAAAAGAAAGCATGTAGCTTCAATTTACAAGTGTGAAGGAAGGAAAGATCTCTCAGATAGTTCCATTTATTTACAAGAATGGTACTGACAACAATAAACTCAATGGTTTATTCTAATGTTTAAGGAGCATGACAATGACATAAAGAACGCTCATAATATTTTTCATGTCTAGATCCAGAGCACGAAAAAGAGAAAACTAAGCTCGAACATGTTCCTTTTCTGTAAGTTTAGTCCTCTAGGCCCGGAAAAGAGATAAATATATACCTAAAGATACTCTTCTAGATTCCGAATAAAATAGAGTATTCCTTTTTTGTAAGTAATCCACATGGTCTGAAAAAAGGGGTAAACTATCACTAATGTGGATGCCCCTTCAATCACTTTAACGAGTCTAAAAGAACAAGCAACTCAGTTATCTAGTCAACTTTAAGGAGTCGGACCAGGGCTTGAAGATAAATCCATAGGGAAGGAGCCTTATATGGGAAGGTAGCTCAGTAAAATATGCAAAATGAGGCTCATTTTGGTATGAAAAATAGCCACAAAGGCTCTCAAAACCTAGCACAACTACGACATGGGTACCATAAATGACAAGAGAATGTTCTAACTAGGGAACCCATGTAAGGAAGGTCCTAACCATGTAAGAACAACGATGTTTGGGAGGTGAGAAGTGGCTATACATCACATTCCATGGATATCAAAGAGATCTTAAGGTTCAACAGAGGATAAAGTATAGTGTAAAATATGCAAAGAGGACCAAATCCTACCCTTAATGCAAAGGAGACATGCTTTGATTCATCCATGACCTATTAAAACCTAGGTGAAAAAACATGTAGCATTAGTTCATATTGCATAAAATAATTTCAACTATAGTAAAGTGGGTAAAAATTAAAAAAAAATTACTATAAATAGAAGAAATATTTTAAAAAAACATAACATTTGTTTTTTACCATATTTGGTAAATTTGACCTCTTAATTTCAAGTGATTGGTGTGATCAATCTGGTGGACGGATATCCATTCCGCAAAGTGCAGGTAATCCACATCTCCCTCTTCATTTTCACGCTTTAATTATTTCAAATTATGCTTTATTTTAGGGTTTTAAACTACCTTAAGGGCATTGCGCAATAACCACGGGTAGCCCGTTTTAAAGTCGTGGTTTCGCAATATAATCATGGTTTGTCCATGAGGAACCCATGAATGGTTCGCATTGTCCTCAATGGATTGTCATGAATTCTGCATAGAGGGTGCTTTTACCAAATCTAATGGAAAAATTGATAATTGGATAGGTAAAAATGGTGCTAGAATGGCGTCAAAGAGAACATGAGTACATGGACCGAATTGCTATGGTGGATCCAATGACTTTACATGCTCTATGGAGGTGCGAGTTACTCAAATTATACCGCACATCAAACACGAGAGCCCAATTTTGGCTATTAGAGACATTGGTGCACTTATGAGACCATGATCTTGGTGTGTTTGACCTTCAAGGAGAAACCTTGGAGCTTACCACAGAGGATACATATTTCATCATGGGGTTGTCTCATCGAGGCGAACCTATGAACATGGAGGGTACCAATCGAGGGGGTGACCCTATTAGTGTAAAATATTACATCGACACTTATTGTCTACCAGGGACTCAAAAATCAAGGACTCAAGTCCTGATCTCACAGATCACTAGTTTCCCAGTAAAAGTGCTTGTGAGCACTATTGTTAGAGTGGCGAGGTCATCTTCTTTGCACTTGGTTGCGTGGACTCATATGCGCATAGAAGTGGAGTGCCTACGGGGATTCATGTATGATTGGTGTTCATGATTATTCTCAATCATGAAGAAACAACTCGCAAACTAAAGGAGAGGGAGGAAGAAGAACTTCAGTTACACGAGTATTCTAGTTGCGTTCTTGTTCTTCAAGAGTTCCTGCACTGAGCCCAATAGTCACACTTTCTCTCCTCTATCCCCATGAGCCTAGGCTTATGTGGTGGGGGGATATATTCCTCTACTAGGGTGGTGGTGGTTGAGTCCAAAGTGGTTATGATGACGACTTCTACTCATAGTGGAGCTGATAGGTTCCTGCACTAGGGTAGTTCCCCTATGCAGGTTTAGAATTTTATGGCAATCCAGAGCTCACTCTCTTTCCTAGGTAAGCATGGGGAGATATGGGTAAGTCTTTTAATTTTTGAATATTTTAATTTTTATGAATTTTTTTTTCATAAAGTTGTATATACATATGTATTTGATTTTGATACGTTTTTAAATAATATGCAAATATTGGACCTGTCCAACCAGATGGACATCTGAGGACCCTCGTGAGACCTAGGGATGGTTCTAGAGATGAATTAATGCTTCATTTTGTAGAGGGGGAGCTGGCCAGGATGAACCATGTTGTATCAACACTGAGGATGGAGAGAATTCCCATGGCTATGCAAGAGCATGTTGTAGGAGTACCTCCATCCTGGTTATGCCTTCTTTGGAAGGTGACCCAGGTTTTTTTTTGTTATCATGAGGTCATGGAGGAAGGTTCATCTGATGAGGCTGAGGAGCATCCATATCTTAGCATATGATGGATTTTGATCATATTTTGTATTTTGGATGTACTTATTAACTGGATCTTTGGACAAGAAACTGGATGTATATGGACACATACATACATAGATACATACATACATACATACATGCATATATATATATATATATATATATATATGGTTATTTACATGTGTTTCAAATGTATCTGTGTATTTTAATTTTAAAATGTGTGTGACAAATTCCAATCTAATATGTAATTCAAAAATGCATCAGTAATAGTATTTTGATTCCTTGAAATGTGCTGATATGCAATGTGTTCAAAATTTCTTTCAAGTAACCTAATTCTTAAAAACTGACGTAATAGAGTAGGGTGTATTAGCTGGTAGACCCGATTGAGCTAAGAGACTACTAACTGGGAGTTAATCCTGACTTCCAGGAAGGTGATACCATGTGAAATAATATGCCAAAGATGATAAATGACATCATTATACTTATCTACATTGTTAGTTCTAGGACCCAAGAATGTGCCTCCTGAGGCAACTAGTTGTCTTGTGGGTTCATAAAGGACCCAGGTAGTTGGAGTCAGATTGCAAGTGTCATGGATGGCACCATCATCGAACCTTACAAAACACTCCAAATACATATGAAAAAACACTAGAATACGTAAGAAAAACTAACCACTAATGACCATTTACAAAATTATACGATAATAATACAAGAAAAATCATAGTGCCTAGGAGTAATACATTTTTAGGTAGAGCTCATTTCGGAGCTCTAACAACTTATTACCATCATAATCGATTAACTTGTACAATCCATTATTAAGACATTTTGACACAACATATGGGCCTAACCACATGGATTTAAATTTTACTGCCCCCAGGGGTTCCTTGTCCTGGTCCAAGACCAAAACAAGCTCTCCTTCAAAGAAAACCCTAGGTTTTAGGGCTTTATCATATTGATGTTTCACTTGGTTCTTATGTGATACATTTGCAGTGAGCATATCTATGCATTACTCATATAGATGCTCTAAATGTAGCAAACATTCCTCAATATCAGTAGTGTCGAGAAGTACATGAATGACAATTTTCAAGGATGGTATCTCACATTCAACCGACGTGACTGCTTCCACCCTGTGAATGAGTTGGAAGGGTGAAAACCCTTTGGCAGTCTTAACATTGGTTTAGTATGCCCAAAGTGTCGGAGACAACATAATGTGATAGTTTGACCTACTATCATTAATAGTTCGTTTGAGAATGGTTTTCAAAGTTTTATTGATTTCTTATACTTGTCCATTCGCTTGCGGGTAAAAGGAAGACGAGTGATCTTGCCTAAAACATAACATAGTGGTTAATTCTGTCACCATCCTGTTCTGGAAGTGAATGTCATGGTCAGTGACAATATGCTTCGGGATATCGAACCTAGAAATAATATGATTGAAAATGAAATAAATCATCGTCTCACCATCGGATTTAAAGGTAGGCATTGCCTCTGCCCACTTCATGAAGTAGTCAAAAACGACAATGATATACTTGTTCCCCCTAGCAGATGCAGGTTTTCAATTCATGAAATAAACCTCCCACTTGGTGAATGGTCCTACCACGATTATGGGGAAAAGAGGAGTAGGGTGTGACTGCATTTTCCTAGGGTGTGACTGCATTTTCCTAGTGTAAATCTGGCACAAATGACAACGTTTCACTGCTTTCACACAATATTTGAAGATGGTGGGCCCGGAATAACTGACACGTAATATCTTCTGGTCCATTTCTAACCGAAATAAATGACCCCCACATGATCCTCTATGAGAATCATTTAGGAAAAGCTCAACCTCCCCATGGGTGAGGCATCGACACAAGATAGAATCTACCCCACATCTATATAAAGCATCACCAATTATGAGGTAGTTTTTTTCATTTACTCTTAGATTACGTTGATCTTCCTATGAGAAGGTCGTGGGACATTTCAAAGTCTGGAGATACATGAGGATATCTACGTACCAAGGATGTGAGGTTGAAATTAAGAAAATGTACTCATCCAAAAATTATTCATCTTCTATCACTACGATTTCTTTAGTCGGCAAATCTAAAATAAGTTCCACATGAACACTAGGGACTTTTTAGATTTAGCGAACCAAAAATCGAGGTTGAACTCTTGGAGAATGGTGATCCATTTATTAAATTCCCCCCCCTATTATTAGTAGGGGGTGCTCGCACGAATTTGGTTCCATTTTTTAGTGCCACTTAAGAAATCGGAAACGCACTTTCGAAGTGTAAATAGAGAATGCATATGCGTTATTGATGGTACGTTCGGAATAACCCGAGCCCAAACACAAGGCTAAGGTTAGTAAGGAAGTATCGCATATGCGATATATTGTATATGTGTTCTGTAAAAGTTAAATATCGCATATGCGATATGGAAAACTAAAAAAAAAACAGAGGCTACGGGCCTCATTTCTCATTTGCACAGTGAAGTTTTGGGAGAGCGATAAACTGCATAGGTGATAAACCGCACAGGCGATTTGTGTTTCACCATTTGCAGGTCGATTTGGAGGTGGTTTGGATCTAATGGCAAGTAAATTCTAATATCCATTACAATTTGTTTTCAATTCTCTATTATTTTTCTTAATTTCATACTTTTTATAATTGTTTAAAAGAATGATAAATTAAAACAATTTGTATTTTTTTGTTTAAATAATAACAGATAATAGAAATGAGCAATATAATGTGGAAAACGAACCCACTAATAACCCAGAACCTAACCCAAACATGAACCCAAACCCAAACCCGGAGGGGGAAGAAGATCGAAACTCATAGATTTTGTCGCGTTTGGTGTCATTGAGGCACCTTAGCTCATCTATTAGAGGGGGGGGATCATTTGAGATAGTCTCTATCCGATGCATTGGACACAATAACAAAAAAAATTGCCAATGCCGAAGGATCTTTGTACAACATTATCTCATACAGAGAATCCAGGAGGAGATACTACTACGATGGATTTAATTATAAAGACATCAAAGACCTAAACATTACAAAAGACCAATTATTTTTATTATTCCGGGACCCTAGCATCGGATTTGTTCCACCCACCAGTCGAGCACACATTTCCATAGACTGGTGCATGGAACCAAATATAAAGGCCAATTGGATGGATCGTTGGTATATGGTCTTCGATGAAGACCCTCATGGGAATAGGGACATCCCATTTTATTTCCTTAGGAAGTTGTATGCAGAATTCATCCTAGGAAAACATGTTAACTATTTTGATAGCTTAGGCTTCCAAGGTGTTGGTCATGGGATGCCCCAAGATAGGGAAGGGCCCAGGACGGATCCTAACTGTGTGCCACACCCTCCACACACACCAAAACCCCCTCGGCTATATCCTCCTGTGGGTCCTGTGATTGAGGATACACATGAGGCCTTATTTGACTTGGCAGATACATTGCTTCAGCATGGGACTGATGCCCAAGGCAATGTAGGCCAAGGGGTTGGCACTTCTAAGGCTGGCCCATCTACAGATCACATAGGAGACAAAGATCATTCAAAGCATCGTGTTACTCCACACCCTTGCACATCGTGTGAAGGCATATGCTATGGCCCTGCTTCAGACTTTCGGGACGATGGATTACTTCGATTTGTAAGTAAAACTCATTATTTTCATATTATATTTTGTTTCATATCACAATTTTCAATTGTTTCGCAATTTATTTCTATTTAATTATCTAACAAATTATGAACAAATATACAATTGGTGTCCCATGGCACACCATAGTCGCATAGTCCGCCAATCAATGTTGAGAACATTGATGTTGCTGTCAATATTGCATATGGGTTTGGTTCTTCACCATTAGTGGTAAGAACTATACTTGTTAATTTGTCAACTTTATTTACATATTTATAGTATAGAGATTGTAACATTCAATACATCATAATTTTGATACAACATGTTTTATGTAGGGTGATCAGGATGAGTCCATTGAATCTCAGTCTAGTCCCTCTCATGTAGAGGTAGATTCCCAGACACATGTATTATTTTAAATATGCTTTTAATTATGTTTCGCTTTCTTTGGAAAAATCATTTTTCATCCATCATGTATATGTCTCGTTTTCTTTGTATTATTTGACATTGAAATATGTTACGTTATGCAAGCATCCATTGAGCCATTGGTGATTGAAGAGCACCAAAGTGAGGTTGTTACCGACCCACCTCTTCCCTCCTGCCAGGTACATGTATGTTTCGCTTTCTTTGAAAACATCATTTTTCGTCCATGTAGTATATATGTCTATGATTCTTTTTATTATCTGAATTTGACATATGTTATTTTATGTAGGCCTCTATTGAGGCACAAGTGCTTGAAGAGCACCAGATTGACGACCCACCTATGACGAGCCAGCAGGTACATTTGTGTATCGCTTTCTTTTAATTGTGATTTTAATGATTCAACATGTACTTTTTTAATTTTTTGAAATTGTCTAATTGTATCTTTATCCTTTTGTACGTAGGAAAATGAGTTTGATGAATATGTCGAAAAAGCGAGCTTCTTCACTAGTACAAGTAGAAGTATTTTTCTCTCGTTACTAGTTAATCGATCCACTGGTTACACACCTCCTCACATCCCCCATGTATATTTATACATTTCAACTCTTGCTTATATTGCTTTTTATACATGCAAGTATCTTTTTCCTCGTTGCCCCCATTGATATGTATCTTTTTCTTTGTATTATCTGACATTGACATATCTGTTACTTTATGTAGGAATATATTGAGACAGTGGTGCTTGAAGAGCACCAAAGCGAGGTTGTTTTTGACCCACCTCTGACAAGCCAACAGGTAATTTTATGTATCACTTTCTTTCTATGTTTATGTATGGCTTTCCCTGATTTGGTACTTTCTCTTTGTACGTTTTTGTAGGTTTATGTATCGCTTTGACATATGTTACTTTATGCAGGAATCTATTGAGACAGTGGTGCTTGAAGAGCACCAAAGCAAGGTTGTTATTGACCCACCTCTTCCCCCCTGCCAGGTACATGTATGTTTCGCTTTCTTTGGAAACATCATTTTTTGTCCATGTAGTATATATGTCTCTTTTTATTTTCTAAAATTGACATATATGTTACTTTATGTAGGCTTCTAGTGAGGCACCGATGCTTGAAGAGCACCAAATCAGTGACCCACCTCTGACGATCCAGCAGGTATGTTTATGTATCACTTTCTTTGTACGTTTGTGTATCGCTTTCTCTGATTTGGTGCTTGAAGAGACCCAAATCGGTGACCCACCTCTTCCCCCCCAATGTACATGTATATTTGTTGACATTAGCATATATATATATTATGCAGCTTGATAGTGAGCAAGTGGTGCTTGAAGAGCACCCAATCAGGGTCGTTGTTAGTGAGGCACCATGACCCACCATTACTTACTCACGTACAGTAAGTAAAAATGTTATATTGGTTTTGGAATTTGAACAAATGTACATGGAATTTTTATAGGTTGGTAAACTAACTTACAAAATTTGGTTTTTATGTAGTCTCCACTGATGTGACCTATCCCTCTTGTTGAGCGATGGGGATCACCAGTGAGCAGTCGAAAAAGAAATCTAGACTTCTCTGAAGACATTGGCAGTGGCAGCGAAAGGGGGGATACATAGATGTGACTTTTTGTTTTTATACACACAGATGTACATTTTGATCCACTATTTTGTATTATGGCCATGTGGAATGCCAATTTTTGTAACATTATTTCTATACATATATAATATAAAGCAAGGTTCAAATTTATACATATATGGTTGACTTGATCTTGGAACATGATATGTGTGGTTCACATGTGTGATAACTTATGAATTTACAATACTTAAAGGAAGAATTTATGACTCATCAATTTTTTAACATTATGGCTATTCTCAACTTTTTAACATCATAACCATACCATACACTACCTAAATTAACACTAAGTCATGCATGCATGTGTAATATACCATATCATACCCTACAATACCCTATGATACTAACATCATACCATACTAACATACAATAACATACCCTACAATACCCTATGATTGCGCCGAGAGGCGCTCTACAACCCAGTGTGGGGGAGATCTTGTAACGTGATGTAACGTTAGTAACGTTTGTAACATGTTGGCAAAAAATAATAGTGATAATGAATATTATGGGAGAGATCTTGTAACGTGATGTAATGTTTGTAATGTTTGTAACATGTCCGCAAAAACTAATAATGATAGTGAAGTATATGACGAGATTGTTAGTCATTGAAATGAATGCCATATTCTCCAGAGCCTCTACCCCTGCATAAATACACAATTAGCATTCAGAAATATTATGTTGTCTCTGCCTTCTGAAATCTTTATTTCTCATGATATTCATATGAGTTACAACACTGCATGAACTCATTTAAAGAGTAAGGGTACCGAATACAAATGCAGCTGCCCTAATTCTGGCATGCTTGGATGGTGTAGCAGGCCGACCAGCTGTCTGCATACTCCGCCTGTTCATGTATTAAACCACGTTCAGTGCAAAACATAGAAATGAATTAAAAGAAGAAAAATAATATATTACCATTAGGGTAGCTGATAAAGAATGAATGATCTGATATGCGACTTTTTTCGGCTTGATCGAATTTGTTCGAGCTTCTTTGAATTTGAAGGACATTGTTATTGATCTTCGTCGCCTTCCTTTTCACCAGGATTTAACATCCATTATCAAATGGGAGGTCCAGTTTTATCCTAAAGAATTATTACTGCAAGAAAATCCTATGTAACAACCACTACCATATATGGATCAACACAGGGAAAAAAATTTATTTGACCACATTAAAATTACAAATCAAAATCCTAGAAATGATTCTGACTTAGTGTTGTACAAATAATGCAGCATATATATAAGTGGTGAAAATATTGCTCAGGGAAATCGTCATTCTCAATATTGATCGAGTTCCATGATACATAGCGCGCTACCCACTAGAATCTCCATGGGATATGATGAAAGCAACAGGGATCATAATCAAAAGTTAAAACTCCTATAGTTGTATTAAAATGATAAACTGGATTTAAATTTATTTCGAAAATGGATCATGGACACTGCCCATTTTACTGTTTGATTTGAACTTATCATGAAAAAGAAACTGAAAATGATAATAGGGCTGGGTACTTGTGATGGTACTTGTGATTTATCATGTTAAGAATTTGGTGTTTTTTAAATTATCTTAAATTAAAAAATAATATAATTTAAAGTAAATTTAAAATAAATTATTAACAAATTTAAATTTAAATTTAAATATTATTTAATTATATTAAGTTAATAATTATTTAGTTATATAAAATTATTTTTATTAATAAAAAATAAAAAATTTAATTATAAACCAAAATAATTGTTGGCAAAAACAACCTAAAATGGGGGAGATTTTGTAATCTTACTACCTAACAAAACAATAAAAAGTAAAAATTTAATTATCCGCAAAAAAAATGTGAACCACAAAAAAACACAATATGGGGGAGATATTGTAATGTTCCTACCTAACAAAATAATAAAAAACAAAACCATGTGCAAGGCCTTCTAAACAACTCATGGTTTTATTGTACATGGTTTAGGAGTGCCTTGCACATGGTTTTAAAACCATGTGCAAGGCCTCCTAAACAACCCATGTTTTTATTGTACATGGTTTAGGAGGGCCTTGCAAAAGGTTTTAAGACCATCTACAAGGCCTCCTAAACAACCCATGGTTTTATTGTACATGGTTTACAAGGGCTTTGCAAATGGTTTTAAAACCATGTGCAAGGCCTCCTAAACAACCCATGCTTTTAGGAGGGCCTTGCATATGGTTTTAAAACCATGTATAGGGGAGATGTTGTAATGTTTGTTCCTAACAAAATAAAAACTATTATATGTGCCATAAATAATATTAAATATTAATAATAAATATATTATATATGGACCTTAAATAAAAAGATGTTTCTTTTGGTTTGAATCAAATCAATGGCTATATATAGGACACACCAAAGTTGATAGCTCATTAAGTGCAATACCAAATAAGAGGTTTACACCTCGAAATATTTGATCCCTCTCAGCGCTTGATAGAGCCTAGGATTTGGATCTAAGATGGTACTAACATCATACCATACTAGCATACCATACCATTGTAATATACCATACCCTACAATACCATTGTAATTTACCATACGGTAACATCATAACACTAAGTCATGCATGCATGTGTAATATACCATATCATACCCTACAATACCCTATGATACTAACATCATACCATACTAACATACAATAACATACCATAACATGAAATACTAACATTGTACCATACAAACATACCATACCATTGTAATATACCATACCATACCCTACAATACTAACATCATACCCTACAAACCCTAGTTGGTTTTCAATATGTACATACATCCATGTGTTTCTAGTTCCATCTCATAACTTGTAAAGAGGTCACTAAACCATAGTTCCATGTCATAACTTGTCAACCCTAGTGATAGCATGCAAATTGGTGTTCATGAAACCCTAGTTGGTTTCCAATTTGTACATGTCCATGTGTTTCTAGTTCCATCTCATAACTTGTAAAAACCTCACTAAACCCTAGTTCCATGTCATAACTTATCAAACCTAGTGGTAGCATGCAAATTGGTGTTCATGAAACCCTAGTTGGTTTCGAATTTGTACATGTCCATGTGTTTCTAGTTCCGTCTCTTAACTTGTAAAGAGCTCACTAAACCCTAGTTCCATCTCATTATTTGTTAACCCTAGTGATAGCATGCAAATTGGTGTTCATGAAAGCCTAGTTGGTTTCCACTTTGTACATGTCCATGTGTTTCTAGTTCCCTCTCTTCACTTATAAATTGATCACTAAACCCTAGTTCCATCTCATTATTTGTCAACCCTAGTTGGTTTCCAATTTCTAGTTCCCTCTCTTAACTTGTAAATTGCTCACTAAACCCTAGTTCCATCTCATTATTTTTCAACCCATGCAAAGTGGTGTTCATGAAACCCTAGTTGGTTTCCAATTTGTACATGTCCATGTGTTTCTAGTTCCCTCTCTTAACTTGTAAATTGCTCACTAAACCCTAGTTTCATCTCATTATTTGTCAATCCATGCAAAGTGGTGTTCATGAAACCCTAGTTGGTTTCCAATTTGTACATGTCCATGTGTTTCTAGTTCCATCTCTTAACTTTTAAAGAGCTCATTAAACCCTAGTTCCATCTCATAACTTGTCAACCCTAGTGATAGCATGCAAATTGGTGTTCATAAAATCCTAGTTGGTTTCCAATTTGTACATGTCCATGTGTTTCTAGTTCCCTCTCTTAACTTGTAAATTTCTCACTAAACCCTAGTTCCATATCATTATTTGTCAACCCTAGTTGGTTTCCAATTTCTAGTTCCCTCTCTTAACATGTAAATTGCTCACTAAACCCTAGTTCCATCTCATAACTTGTCAACCCCAGTGATAGCATGCAAATTGGTGTTCATGAAATCCTAGTTGGTTTCCAATGTGTACATGTCCATGTGTTTCTAGTTTTGTCTCATAACTTGTAAAGAGCTCACTAAACCCTGGTTCCATCTCATTATTTGTCAACCCTAGTGATAGCATGAAAATTGGTGTTCATGAAAGCCTAGTTGGTTTCCAATTTGTATATGTCCATGTGTTTCTAGTTCTGTCTCATAACTTGTAAAGAGCCCACTAAACCCTAGTTCCATCTCATTATTTGTCAACCTTGGTGATAGCATGCAAATTGGTGTTCATGAAAGCCTAGTTGGTTTCCAATTTGTACATGTCCATGTGTTTCTAGTTCCCTCTCTTAACTTGTAAATTGCTCACTAAACCCTTGTTCCATCTCATTATTTGTCAACCCTAGTTGGTTTCCAATTTCTAATTCCCTCTCTTAACTTGTACATTGCTCACTAAACCCTAGTTCCATCGCATTCTTCGTCAACCCATGCAAAGTGGTGTTCATGAAACCCTAGTTGGTTTCCAATTTGTACATGTCCATGTGTTTCTAGTTCCCTCTCTTAACTTGTAAATTGCTCACTAAACCCTAGTTCCATCTCATTATTTGTCAATCCATGCAAAGTGGTGTTCATGAAACCCTAGTTGGTTTCCAATTTGTACATGTCCATGTGTTTTTAGTTTCATCTCTTAACTTGTAAAGAGCTCACTAAACCCTAACCCATATCATAACTTGTCAAGTCTAGTGATAGCATGCAAAGTGGTGTTCATGAAACCCTAGTTGGTTTCCAATTTGTACATGGCAATGTAATTAAATGTATATTAAACTAAAAACATCAAGAAATGTAAATTTCAACAACTCAAGAGCATGTTATTTTCTAAATTCTATTTGGTGGTGTCTAAAGACATTGTTCTTGGCACCTCCAATGTGTCATAGATGGTGTTTGTATCCTAAGCACATGAAATGCTAGACATTAGTAACATCATAAGAAAAAAAATAGAACCCAATGAAAATGTGCAAACATGATTTATAGATAACTCACTCGAGGTTGTACGATCATGTTTATAATGTCCAGTATCCTCTAAATAATATTATGTCTGTGAATGGTATCGATCAATCACAGGTTTATTACATTGGGAATAAACTAAGGCTAAATAATTGAAATTGTGCTTCAGAATTCACTTTAAAGGTAAAATAACACACTTGACAATGCACTCATAAAATTAGGCCATCTAGATCATCTCTGGTGCCAATGGTGTCCATCAATCTTTCATGCTCTATATGAGGTAGCAAGTATCGTACACGTGACCTATTTTTGTGACCAAGTGTGCGCAGCTTGATATTTATACCAACTACTAGGTTGGTGAAGTGGTATACAATAGCTCCTGGTCTATAATCCTGATATACATACCCACCCTTCATTTTCTGTTGTGATGCAAGTGTCAAGTACTCCCCTTTTATAACCATCAAGCTAGTTGGGAATTCAATATTTTCATCATCTGTAATAGGATCGAGAATGGTTTGTTTCCCCTCTAAGCAACGCGCCAACCAATAGTCAGAACCCCATTCATTATTTTTTGGGGCAACCACTGCATATATATGACCTGTGAAAGGAAATAGGTTGAGTTAACAATACATTTTTTAAATAAGGTGTTGCATTTCTAATTCCTACATAAATTAAGTTCTACATAGGTCGAGTAAACAATACATAAATGCATTTTCTAATTTAGGTACTACTCATGTACATGCTTGTATGAGATCCAATATGTGATTTTAGTCTGTAGAAATATGCATCTGATCATCTTCCAAATGGTTTATTTCATTAACCCCATTGAAATTGGTGCCAAGTGTCACTCGATCCCATGTATCAACGGTATCTGTATACTCACAATCATCCCATTCATCAATGCTACAAGAACTGCAAAAGCAAGCCTTCAATCTTGTCCAAATTTGTAGGGCCAAGTTGTCTGAGCTTCTAATTGAATGAAACTGTTGAGTTTCATGCACTATGTTCACCCGATGTGTTTGTGATCGGTACACATTTGTCACCTCCCAGAATATTCTTAACACTAGGTGTTTCCTTGTTGCTTGTTCTCCCATGACAGATGCACACCATTTCACTATAGATGCAGCATCTCAAAGGTGAGCACCTGTAAACTTCATCTCTTCCCTTCGAAGGGCAGTTTTAATGCATGCACTAGCACCATCGTTCTCTCCTTTTCGATGACCAGTTTCAAAGTAGTTCCATACATGTGGCACCTTGTATTTTATGTGCAACAAACACAACCATTCAAATACACATGCATTCTTGAACAGTCCAGCATAACCATCTGACCAAATGAAATGACGATAAAATGGTATATCCATAGCTATCACATGATCATAGAATAATTTAAAGCAATGTTGCACGTAATGGATGTCATGGGTCCGGTAGTCACTTATGTAGAAGTGACTTTCTTTCAGTATCACACGTTTCTCTTCATTGCTATCTGGCCCATGTCGATACGTGATATGCACCATTATGCTCACCTGCTCTGAGTGATAGTATTGACTTTGTATTTCATTTTGTGGTTGTAGGGTGTAATTTTCTGCAAATTCAACCACTGATAGTATTGTTCCGAGAGGGAAGGTGTCTCGACATATTCTGAATTTCTCATGTTGCCACCATGCCATATCGACATGTTGAATGTACTGTTGGATCTTTCCACGAAACTCTGAAATAAAATCACATACTTGCACCTGGTGTAAAAAAATAACTAGTGTTAATAAACCACATAAAAAAATGTGTACATGAATATTAATATGTCAATATTCAACCATTTACCTGTGAAGTCACCAATTTAATCTTTCTACTTTCTTTCCCATCATGTAGCTGATATGTCTCATATTGATTGTTCGGCTTCTCGACAATTGCATTCCCGAATGCTTGATCTTCACTTTCATGGATGCAATCAGACCATAATGATAGCCCACCATAATTGTTGCAAGAACCTTCTACACATTGTTTTAAGTAATGTGTCTTCCCATCTTGCCTCGGACACATTATGCTATGGATGAAATCTCTGGATGACATTGGTGGTACTATACTTGAGCATTCCTACACATGGTTAGGATGCAAAAAATGATGTATATGTGCAAATTTATGGTAATATAGGTCAAAATCTATGTGGTATCTACAAAAATAAGTGTTCCGGATGGTATTGATTCTAACATACCAAGGCTTGCATTTTTCAAAAGATCTTTGCCCAATCCTTAGCTCTACATGGAAAAATTTAAACATATCGAACAGTTGAGTTTGTGTCATGTCAAGATAATGTTTAACATGAGGTTCATTGTTTCTATCACCCCTACAATGTTTTAATACATCCTTCGTGTTAGAAGAAGGCCTAGTGTTATCATGCCAAAACGTGTGCACTAGGCCCTTCACTGCTTCAACTAACTTCATGTCTTTGCGGGGAAACCTATCGCTAAATACCCATAATGTTTCCATTGTCCCTCTACATCAAGGTTGTCTCTTCTTACTGAATATTTTTTAAGTGTCTTTGGATGTAAAGGAACAATTTTTGATGTGCATTTAAGTAAACAACATTGTCTTGTGGATCTACATACAATCGATTCAGCCAATACATGACGAGCCACATTACAGTCTTGTGAACGACTTTTTTTACCAATCAATGTGAATGCAGCAGCAAGATATTTAACAATGTGATTACTTGATTTGATATTCTTTATTGTTCTTATGCCTAAATTTCTTCTAACAGTTGCCATATTTCTAGATTTAAGCAAAGCTAAAAACAATTGGCATTTACCGGCTTCGGATTTTTTATCAAAATATTGTTTCATTATTTGAGAACAATGACGAAGGATAGTGCGTTTAGCCACCTTACCTTCCATGAAAGTGAATTCGCTCTCATCCACTTGTATGCATTTAGGAGTTCTCTTTCATTTTGATGCAAAATTTCTTGTCGTTTGAAATGCTAGAGTGACGTTTACATCCACTACATGCTGACAACTTCGATTAGGAGATTGAACCACCGGCCATGGTTGTTGCTGAGTCACATTTGCATTGGGAGTAACATAATTATTGAATTCTTCACAATATTGTTTGTTTACTAATGGATCAATAATATCAACTTCCATATAACCAGCTTCCTTTAATGTTGCATTACCTTCCTCGGCCTCTACGTCAGGTATCTGTTCAGGGGGAATGGGAACTATTTGCTCATGTAATGAATGCCGACAATTTCTTGAATCTTCCCTCTTTTTTTATTTTTTATTTTCAGCTTCTTCCAGTGTAAGAACCTTCCTCGCTGAATTTCGAACTCTATTATGTACATTCCCCATTGAAATCCACCCAAACTTGTACAAAACAATGGAATTAGGTAAGCAATGATTAAATTGCACGTTGAACAGTTCTTTGTGAGTGGGTTCAGAAGAATTATGTCTTTTTCTATAGTAAACCTGGCCCACAGCATGAAACCCAACATTTTTTATATAACACATATCGCATATGCGATATAACGCACCTCCGATTTATCGCATATGCGATATTGATACAATTCTTTTTAATTAACGGGTGGGTTTTTACATGATCTCCAAAACGCATATGCGATTCAGTGCTCACTGAATATGCAACTTGACTGATCTATGCTTATCAAATATTAAAATATTAAATATCAAATGCATATCAAACTTGAACTGAAATATGTTAAACTTCTATAACAAATAGTATGACTATGACGCCGATGATTATGAGGATGATGATGACTATGATGGTGATTATAATGATGATGATGATGATGATGATGATGATGACTATGATGATGAGGATGAGGATGATGAGGAGGAGGAGGAGGAGGAGGAGGAGGAGGAGGATGATGACTATGATGATGATGATTATGATGACGATGATTAAAATCAAACGCAATTAAAATGTTGATTAAAATCATGAATTGTTTGAAACTTTGGCTCTATACATGGCAGATGATAAATCTTGTTAAGATATATATGCCATTTGATTGAATTTTGGCCATCCATCCTTAATCAAAGATTAAAAGAACTGGACATCCTTAATCAAGGATTAAAAGAACATGATAACGATTAAAATAACATG
>LPNX011224106.1:35972-43472 GCA_001517045.1 Pseudotsuga menziesii | reverse complement strand
GCGGATGCAAGAGGGGAGCTGATAGTAGTGCTTTTTTCAATGCCTCGAAAGATCGTTCTGTGGCTTTGTCACATAAGAATGGGGTGTCATGCTTAAGAAGGCACATGAAGCCCTTGGTGATCTTGGCATAGTTTATGATAAATCATCAAAGAAAGTTATAATTTATGTGCAGACTTTGCAATTGTATGATGGATCGAGGAGGAAGAAGATTGACAATTGCCTCAACTTTTAAAGGGTTGATTCTTATAGCTTTATTCAAAATAATGAAACTGAGTAATCGGCTAGACTCAATGCAGAATACACACTTATGGGTATTTAAGTGAAGATGATTTGGGTGGTCCTTCCTCTTTTGAGAATGGGTAGGTATATTGTCTAAGTATGGTTCAACAATGTGTTTAATGTCGTGGAAATAAAATTTCATTGCACACTGAAAGGTTGCTCCGACATTTTTTAAGCAAAAAGGCATTTTTTTGTATGCAAATGTACCCCATGGACAAATGAAGGTATTTTTGTGTTGGTCTTCCGATTTGATATGGATCTGGCTTGATATGGATTTGTATGCAAAAACCATCCATAAATGGAAACACCTCGCAACCCACACAAGAATCAATTATCTGATCAATGAATGGTGTCGGGTAATTGTCCTTGGGACAAGCCTTATTTAAATCTCATAAATCTGTGCAAATGCGTATAATCCCTTGTTTCTTATCTCCCTAAACACGATTGGATACCCATTTTGTTAGAGATATTAGGTAGATAAAACCAGCTTTCAGCAACTTTTCCACTTCAGCCTTGACAGTTGTCGCTTTCCGCGGGTTTATAGGTCTATGATTTTATCGAACAAGTTTTACATTAGGGTAAGTTTGGATTCCAAGTTCCACAATTGATGGATCGATTCCTAGCATCTCCTCATATGAATAGGCGAAGACATCACGAAATTCCTTAAATAAATAAGTGTAATTATAAATCTCTTCAGAAGAATAGTTTGCATCAATATGTACATTTTCCATGATATTTGGTTTCACAGAGATATTGATCGAGATAGTGTTGGAGATGTTTTCCATGTTTCCCTCAGCATGGCTTCGTCGGATGGAAAACATCAATAAATTTCACTAGTCTCACATCTAACTCATAATTTTCTATCTTGCTTAGCTTTGTAAGAAAGTAGGACATGTGATGAAGGTATTCACAAATTTTTTCAAGTCCAATCATGGCTTCGTCGGATGGAAAAACCATGTCTAAGAAATTGTAAGAATATGTAGAGTTCTCTACCCATGCGGGAAAGTGGGCTTCATTTGACTCTTTTGAGATTGGAGGATTCATGATGGAATCATTAGTATCATCAAATATAGATTGGTAAGCTACCTTTGCTGGTGATAAAGGAACTTGAGGTTGTTCTTGCAAAGGGAGGACCCACGGATCAGTTCTATCTACAACTGTATAGATATTCTTCCCAACACTCAATGAGCCTAAGTAATTTATGGGAGCGAGTATATCGAAACTTCCCATCAAAAATGTATACATCCCAACTCCCAAGATTTCATTTGTCGGGAGCGATTGATCAATCAAGGGTATGGTAGAATTAGTGGTCTCCAAACAACCCTTCCGATTATATTCCATTTGGTCAACAATAACCAAATTTCCTTCATGTGGGAACACAAGGACTTAGAAAACAGACGATGGAATAGTGCACATCGCATATGTCCAACTTCTCCTCAAAAGAAAATTTTAGTCCAAAGGAGAATCAACTACTTCGACTTCCATGGAGACTTCTTTCCTTACCAATTTTATTTCTAAGGATGGCAAGATACCATGTGGACGGAAATACCTTCCGTTGAAAGCATTCAACAAAGTATTTGATGGGACCAGCTCAGGGGATCCCAAATATTTCTAGCATGAAATTGACATGACACATGTGGATGCACCTTCATCAATCACCATTTTTCTAATGTTTTTTCCACCATGGACAACATCAATAGAAAATGCCACATGGTATGGTAGGTGTGGTTTAACCTCAGAAAGATTAAATTTAGCCATCAGGCTCATGGAATCTATACTGCCTATAGCTGCCAAGAGTGCATCTCCTTGTGAAGGACAACTCTGGATCACTTCCAAGGCCGACATCACACAAGGAGTTTGGGATAAATATTCTACAATGGATTAGTTTGAAGTAACCCTCGCGTTAGGGTTATGAAATGTATTTTTAAAGACACCTTTCAGTATCTTAGGCATAGTATCAACCAGTTTTTCAATTAAGAGTGGGGATGATGTCTCAATAGTTTGTTTATCTTTCCGCTGAGCCTATTATTCATAATATTTAGCTCTTTTTTGTAGCAAAATATGGGATCATACCATATTGATATAAGATTGATTAGTGGTAGGAGCACTTGATGTACCCCCGACATCTTTTGAACTAGAAGTTGCATGTTGTCCTTGTGGAAATGGATCCTTTAGGATGACTAATTAATGTTGATTTAGCTACTTCTTTGTTTGATATATCAAGGGAATTGGTAGGTTAGATGGTCTTATTGGCACAAATTTCAAGGCAATATGACCTTCTTCTCTTTTTTACCCCCCTCAGCATTGTTCATGGGATTCTGCATTCTTTTTATTTCCCTCACCCTTCTTCCCTTTGTTATTTTTCCCATTGGGCTATTGAGTGCCCTTATGGGTAGATTGTGCTGAATAGAAATAAACATTCTTAAGTGAGGGGCTGGTAGCCTTAGACTCCTCCACTGTATATTACTTCATTGACAGTTCGTGGATATGCTTATCCAGTGACTCTATAGTCGATGTGTCTACTGAACCTATCACACCATTGACATGCGGTCCAGGCTTGGGTTTGGAAAAGTCTGTATTAGACCTTGGTGCCTCAGGGATAATTTCATATAGAATCCCAGATTGGGCATATATAAAATCCATTTTTTGGGCCCTGAGAATGGCTTCTTCCTCCGTAGTCACTCCCGATGTGGAAACATCTTTTGAAATATAAGGCAATAATGATTTCAAAAACCATTCCAGTAGGAACTTGGGAGGAATATTGGCTTTGATAATCCTCTTTCTCCTTCTCCACTTCTGAATGTGATCAACTATATGAGTGGCCATGGTCTACCTACAAGTTGATAGAGGGTTTGTACCAGCATCATACCAGACAGGGATTTGAAAATAATTCAAGAAAACGGTTGCTAAATCAAGAAAATTTTTGTATGTGGTCTACAAGAGTTCAATGTACCACTTTGTCGCTACACTATTCGGTGTTTGTTGAAACAACCTCAATTGAATGGAATAATATTTCATTGAGTTGGAAGAGCACCACAAATGGAATGTCGTGACATGGTTACCTTGGTCCTCACCATCTTTCCCTTCAAACTTAGGAATGTATGAAGGTAGTTTAATGGGGACCGATGACCAAGTTAGATCATGGCACATAGGGCCATTCATTAGTTTCACCAAGTCTGGCAAGTTTAAAGTTTCCAAAAAGGGTAAAGGGGGCCAAACCGGTGATTGGTATTAAGGAATCTAACATGAGGAAATGCCTGCACCAAGGCTCCCAAAAGAGAGGTTGGGGTTTCCCCTCGCCACCTATTGTGAAGAACTAGCACGGTTTTGAAAATGGTTCCACCCAAAGGCCAAATGGTTACTAACTTATGGAGTGTGATATTGTGTTTGACTAGTTCTAGTCGAAGTTGGAGTTACAGAGATAGGAGCTGAGATTCCCCCACTAAAAAGTGAGAAAGGAAATATCCTAAAAGGAGCAACCGACACTTGACTAGAAGTTTGGAAGTTAAAACCTGAAAAATGGTTCATACCTCCAGCTGACATGCCAGTATAAGTAGGTGATGGGCCTACATAAGGAGCATATGGAGGGATGTGTTCCATATACCATGGAAATCCTTAGACTAATGAAGTGGACCCACTAGGTCCACTTTGAGCACTCTAAAATATTGGAGAATAAGTGAATGGTACACCAGGTATCTCGGTAACCATTACTCCCGAAGGACTAACATCATTTAAGGGTGTCGATGGATTGACCATTCGGGCTCTTGGAGACACCATATTAGATGAACCAAAGTTTAATGACACTACAGGCACAATAGGGATACTTGGTCTAGGAGCGCTCACCAGTTGGGCTGTTGCAAACTCTTGAGCTTGCAAGTATTCAACTTCCATGAGCGAGTGGTCGATCTAAGTATAATGAAGCTTAGGTTCCCCTAGACTTTAACTAAATCCAATCAATTGAAAATAACCGTATGTATCTAATCTCCGCCTTTCAGGTGGAGGTGGAGGCTCCACTGTGGAAAGTGGAGGAAGGTTTTGCGACCTTCAAGACTTACAGGGAGGTTGATCCTCCACAACTACAGATTTAACTCACACACCTAAAGATCAGACTAGATCACAAGAAAACCACAGAGCACACTACTAAAAAATCCTAGGTATCAAAAACACAGGCAGATAAAAGATATTTCTTCCAAAGGAAAGTTTGGGATGATTAGGGCCGAGAACAAACTAGTGAAGCTCTGAAGAACAGTTACCTGGGGTCCCGTGATAATGTTTCTAGGTGCTAGCATTTGAATCACCAACCTCCCTCCCAAATTATTATTTGGGGTTTTCTCCCAAGTCTTCCCTAGGTATAGTGTAAATATCCTTCCACCGTAACCTATAAAAGAATCATAGAGTCTAGATACTAAGGCTACCAAAATTACAACAAGATTTTGGTGGAAGATTCGTAAGTCTAACTGGTGTGCATGAGCAAAGTAGCTAAGCCTGAAATTATAACATCACCGGCACCTCACAGGGCCCAAAGGTGGTACTGAAAGAATTCCCATACACACAACAATCCTAGTTTATTCTTGAACGAGGTATTAGAGGGTTATCTCCACAACTAATTTCTCACACGACCTTGTGCTTGACTCCTGTGTTAGAGGAGCTTTTCGGTAGATCTCTTGTAGACTTGGATTTACCTAATGATAAGACACTAAGTCTTAGTTCAAATGATCTTGGATAGTTAAATATCTCCTAATCCATAACCTAACCTAAGCTAGCTGATGTACGGCACTGAAAAATAAAGTTTACTAATAAATTTTAATTTATAGCATTCTTTTTAAGGTTAATACTACTCAAAGGTAGCGGAAGTGCAACTCATTGTGTTTTGACTCAACTGAAAACAAATATGATGTAAACATTTTCAAAAACAAATGTTATTCAACATACATTTTTCCTTTTTGAAACAAAATGAAAATGCTTAACTTTGGAAAACATGAGACTTTTTTTATACTTTTTTTTGAAAGCTACTTAAAAACAAGCATACAGAGATCCTATATGAGACTTACAATGCAACTACAAATGCCTTGTTTTATTTTTTCTTTTCAAAATTCAAAATTTGATCATGAAAAACTAAGCAAGCTAGACAACATGAAAATGTATAAATGCAAGAAAGAGTGTTCAGACCTTACACTCACACTTTTGACAAGCAATGCAAAGCTGACCTAAAACCCTACCTGGACTGAATTACTATCTTTTGAAGACAAGTATATCAAAAGGTTGGTAAAAGTAAAAAGGTTCATACTGTCATTAAAGAAATCAGATGCAGACAAGTATACAAGAGATCCGACAAAAGTCAAGAACTCATAGAACCACTTCAACCAAGCAATCCAAGAGGTAAGACCTAAGCAAAATTGCACACAAAATAAAACCTAACCTACTAAATACAAGCCTATAATACAAGTTACAGTGAAATGCATGAAGTAGTAGAGTAGTACTGGCTCAAGAAAGCACCCTATAGGAGTGTTCAAAAAAAAACTCAAAAAAGGGAAAAACCCTAAACTTTGGAGACCTCCTACAGGAAATTGTGATTGTCCAGTGGACAACCCATGAATGGATAGTGACTATTATGAGGACAACCCACGAATACAACTCAAGAATTGTGACTGTTAACACAACAATCCGCAAATGACCCTAAAATCTTTCAAAATAAAAATCAAAGGACAACGGATCCTAAGCACATAATTGTACTGGATGAAACACATATGCAAGAAAATAACCAAACAAACAAAAGAGAGAGAAACTAGACTGAAAACCTAATTGGAAAGGCCCCAACACAAACTATACTCCCCAACAGAGTCACTGGTTCTATTGTGAGGGATATCTACCTTATGAATTGGGGTCATCAACATACCAAGTTTTGGATTGCAGACATAAGGGGATACATAAACATAAATGAGCTAAATAGGATGAATGGGATGTGTACCTTATTACTGGAGGTTGATCCAAGATTTATCCTTCTTTCTCCAATGCTCTTCAAGCTCCTGACCTCCTGTACCTACAAAAGATAATGATGTTTCTCCATAGAAATCCTGATTGTTATATAAATAAAGATGAAAATATTATAATTGCTTATAATAACTAATATCAATACATTTCATAATTCATAACAAATAGGAACATGTACAAAGACAATATGGAAGAAATTCACTCTTCTTTAGAAGTTGTAGGGAACATTACAACCCTGTATGAGACAAGCCTCTCTACTAACCAAGAAACTGAGTTCTCTTTCTCCTCTTTCCAATGGATTCCTACATCATAACCTTTCTCTTCAACTTGATTTCGTATCCTCTAAGCCTCCCCTCTATTTATACTTGTTGATGACGAGGAGTTACGAGGTCTAAGATGGTTAGGGGAGTTGGGGAAGTTATTATTTCGAGCCCAAATTACCTTAACTAATCATGGGAAAGTTAATCACATGTGCATATATAGGAGGCTCATAAATGATTCACAACTCTTATGAAGGAAAATCCTGAATGCAACATTTTGGAGTTGACTCATGGGTTGCATATGAGCATACCCGTGAATGACCCGTGACTTGTCAAAAGAAAAGTCATGAATACTGTTAGGTATAACTCCCAATTGATTGATTATTCAAATGCAAATGCCTATATTTATACATTTCATGAGGCGGTTGATTACCAGCCTTTTCTCCTTCCTATCTATTCATATTCCTATTATTTATTTACAATAATCCTGACGGATTATTCTAACAATCCCCCTCTTAATCCGAAGGGGTGTTCGTAAGTCCAAGCATGTTTCTGAATCTTTCAAACTTTTCTCGTCCAAGCGCTTTGGTGAAGATGTCTGCAACTTGATCATTTGTGGAACAATGTCGAAGATGGACTGTCTTGGCCTCTACATGATGTCAAATCAAATGATACTTTGTGTTGATGTGTTTGGTTCGATCATGGAATCTAGGATTCTTAGCCAGCTTGATTGCAGAAGTATTGTTGACCAATAATGGAGTGGAGTTCTCTTGTTTTTCTTGCAAATCTTCAAGTATCTTCCTGAACCATACTATTTCTTTCGTTGCTTCAGCTGTAGCCACATATTCTGCTTCTGTTGTTGAATCTGCTGGAACTGACTGTTTGCGAGATCTCCATGAAACAGCTGCTGATCCAAGACTCATAGTGTATCCAGAAGTTGATACTCCTGTCTCCTTATCACCATAAAAGT
>LPNX011224106.1:3332-27808 GCA_001517045.1 Pseudotsuga menziesii | reverse complement strand
ATTATTTTATTATTTTAACCATTATTTTATTATTTTAACTATTATTTTATTATTTTCCTTAGGAGGCCCATTTTAGACCCCAAAATTCCTCTAATGCTTGATCATGGATCTTGGATTTTACAGCTTCCATGATAGATCTATTCTTTCTTTTTGTTACACCATTTTGTTGTGGGTTATAGGGAATAGTTATCTCCCTCTTAATCTCATCTTCCTTGCAGTAATCATTAAATTCACTTGATGTGAATTCTCCTCCATTATCTGATATTAATATCTTGATCCTATTTTCAGATAGGTTTTCTAAAAGGGCCTAAAACTCTTTGAACCTTTCAAACACTTCATCCTTCTCCTTCAGTAAATAGATCCAATTTTTGTAGTAGTAGTCATCAATAAAGGAAGAATAGTAAACATACCCGTTTAATGAAGTAGTTTTCATTGGTTCGCATATATCTGAATGATTAATATCTATGATACCTTCTTCTTTTTTGTCACTATTTGGATAAGGGTTCTTAGCATTCTTTCCTTTTGTACATCATTTGCACACTCCTTCATGATCTATCTAAATCTCTGGTAAACCTATCACAACCTTGCTCACAATTGCCAATTCTTTGTAACGTATATGGGCAATCCTTAAGCGCCATAGCTCACATGGGATTATGGTACTAGTCATCAATTTTGAATCTACATGTTCCTTTAATATGTAGAGTCATCCTTCTTCAACTCCAATCACTATTGCATCATCTATAGTTTTTCCTTTTGTCCACATGAGAACTTCTCCATTCATGAAAGAAAATATGAACCCTTTTTTATCTAAGGTTGAGATAGAAAGAAGGTTCTTCTTTAGTCCTAGGACATACATGAAATCCTTCATTTTCATGGACTTTACAGAGTCTAGCTTATAGGAGGTTTCTCCCATTCCTTTGACGGGATATTGGTAATCATCTCCAAGAATTACTTTGTGTTGGGACTCCTTTTGTACAAGACATGAGAGTGAGTCCTACATCATTCTGGACAAACAATTTTTCTATAGGTATAAGGCCTTTGGGAATATAATTACCTTTCAACTAAATAATATCCTTACCCCCAATCATATTTTTCAAATTTTTATGGTCAATGTCTTCATTTGCAATCTGTTCATCATCTTAGATGTTTTTTGAATTCTAATTTTATACATAAACATTTGTATTTACAAAATCATCTGACATTTCTTCAAATCGTTTTATTTGTAAGTCATCCTCAAATACTTGCAGTGTTTAGAATTGTCAGGGACACAAGTTCTATTTACGACTTCAATCTCATACTTTTTGTTGGAATAGATGGGAACCTTAAAATCCCCAACAGTAGTGGCAAGAGAATCAACTACCTAATTTTGTATTCTAGGAAATACCATGACTTTATGTTCAGTAAAAAAAAACCCAGCGTATCCCAAAATTCATTTCTATAGGCTCTCATTCTAGGATGTTTAGTTTGATAACTACCATTCACTTGATTCACCTCTAATTCGGAGTCCCCAAAGAAATCTATTATTTTTGCTTTTAATTCCTTCAAGGCATTTAATCCTATCAATAAAGCCACATGCTCTACTACATTATTAGTACATTCAAATTTTATAATATCTATTTGGTAATCATTCTGGCTTTCTCCATCATTTCTAAGCATTATGGTAATATTTTCTTTATATTCATTGTTCTTCAATAATTCATTGAATGGAATGGAAATATTTATCTTGGAAATTTCATTCTGTAAATTGGAGGAAACAGTTCTGTCACTTTCAATTGGAATTTCTTTTTGTTTTCTTTTAATTCCTCTTTTTTATTCTCTGGAATATTTTGTACAATCTTTTTTTATGTTTTTTTACATTTTGTTGACTACTAGAAGGTTGGTTTGGAGAAGGCCTTCCTTTATTTATAACTACATCTCTACTTATCAAATTCATTTTTTTCTAGAAATCATTTATAGTATTATGATACCCTATTTGGTATTGTTATGTCTCTAATTCAAGGGAATTACAATCATCTTCCAGAGAAAACATATTAATGTTAATCTTATGTAAGATAAATTTCAGAATCTAGATAATCAAAATCGTGAATCTGATTATCTAGGAGATCATTCTATTCTTCATCATCTACAAATTTCTCTGGAAATGGTGGTCTTATCTATTGATCCTCATCATTCCTTGGATTCTTTTGATATCTTTGTCTAATATGAGGAGGAGGAGTAGGTCTTCTAAAATTGGGATTCCTGATCTGTGGCTCAGGTTGATCCCTATTTGGAGGCCTATTATCCAATTCTAATCTATCCATCAACCTCTCCATGGTATTCATCATTATATCAAATTTTGCATCAGTTGATGAGGAAGTGGAGGGTTTGTTTTCTTCCCTAATTTTTCTCCTATCTACCTCCACTTTAAGTTTCATTTTTCCAGAATCCATTAGGTTAGCTTCTACATTCAGAGAATATTTAAACATGGTAGGGATATTGGCATATTTCCTGTCTCTCAGTAATGAAGAAAAACCATTGTCAAATGCATCAGCATAGTGTAATTTAGCAGCTCCTACAAGGGGCTTAATGTCAGTTGGTATTGAATTATAAACCCTCATAAATCTGCTATAAAATTCATGCACCAACTCAAAATTGCATTTCTTTAAATTGTTGTATTGGGATAAAACCTGCAAAGGACTCTTTTTATCTTCCCACCTATCTAGAAAAAGAGTTTTAAAAGCCTCAAAAGTAGCAATAGATCTTCCAGGAAGATATTTAAACCACATTTTAGCTTCCCCAAATAAAATTTGTGCAAACAATCTCATTTTAGCATCATCATAGTCCACCTCTTCTAAACCAATGAAATCATCAAACCTATACATATGTCATCTAGCTGTGAAATTTCCTTCCCCTTCAAATAATAAAATTCTCTGTGAGTAATTCTGTGGTAGGTCATGTAAGACAGCAGGAAAGGAAAGTGGAGCAAACCTAGCAGCCATTGCTCTAGGAGGGTTTTGAATAATGGGAGGACTTTGAACAATACTAGGAATTTTGGGTTCAAGATTTTTTATTGTTAAGTTTGTTTCTTCTATTTTCACAGTATTCTGGAGATTTTTCCAAAGTGAATCTAAAATATATGAATAAAGTATGTTTGGATTAATTTCCACTTGTTTCAAATCTGATTCAGATTTAGACCTTAAAAGAGACTTTTCAAACTTTGTTTCCAAATAAAAATCTTGAAACCTGAGAAATTCTTCTTAAGTTTGAGAAAATGATCTTTCAATTTTAGAAGTACCTTCCAGTTCTTTTCCTTTTCTTTTCCTAATTAGAATTTTGGGATCTTCCACACTATACAAAGTTTCAGAATTAGGGTTACCTCTTGTGTGCGCTCTCCTGAAATCCAAGATGTTGTCTTTGGAATACCATCTTGAAAATTAATTTGGAGTCACCAGGGGAAAAAAAAACCAACTTTGGATGCAAGAACCTCTGTTTTCCCACAAAAATTGTTTCTTCTTGAATAATATTTTCATTCTTTCCAGGGAATATTTGAACTCTCATCCCTGGAAATAGTGCCAAAATGTTAGCACTCAGAATTTACCCTTGATTGTGAAAGGATAATACCAAGGTAACCACACAACCAACCTTGAGGAGGAAAGTTGGATTCTTTCCTTCCGAAGTGGGATCTCTCAATAGATAACATAAAGGCCATATATTTTGAAAAGAAATAAAATTTAATAGTAATAGTGGCTGAAACATGTGTTCATTGGGCATGGAGTCAAATATGAAAAACAATCAATGACAGTTCTTTTCAAAGGATTTCTTAACAGAGGCAAGGTAGTTACTCTTTTACAATCAAAATGCTAGTTTTCCTGGTGATAAGGAAGAATATGAGACAGTCCATTAATATGGGCATCTAAAGATGAATCCAATATTAATTTTAGTGGAAAAAAGTTTGTGAATGCTTAAAAGAAATCAGAGCATAATATTTTGAATTCTAACCCAATATACACTCATTCAAGCATGAAAAGATAACAAAATGGAAAGGTAAACATGAAACACATTCACATAAATCAGTGAAAGTACAGACTGTAAAATAAATAACACAAGAATATATGGCAAAAAACCTACTTGGCTCTGAAATTTTATTAATCTTTGAAGCTCTCTTACAATAATCAAATATTTATTATGGGTTCCAACCCTCAATACATTGTAAAAATTTGTTTAAATACATCAAAATGATCCTTGGGAAGATAATTGTTTCTATGCAAAAAATAGGCAAAAATAAATGCTTAATTACACTTGTCATTTAACTCCTAACAAACTAACTACTCATAAATCTATTACATTTTTCAAAATAAACGTGTCTTCAAAATCTCTCGAATTTCTTTATTGATGCAATTTGTACTTTGTTCTGCCAAAATTCTCTATTGTCTTCCACTGGTCCACAGATGGGAGTTCCATATTCACCATTTATTTCACCAATACTCTCAATTCCACATGATCTACATATGAAATAGGCGGCATCTCGAAACAAATTGTTCTGAGAGTATTGATTATCTCAAAATCTACTGGTAATTTTCCAACCATGGTTTTCCCTGAAATATATTGGTTCATATCATCAAATTTATTATGATCCAATCCACATTTGACCAAAAAATCATGATATTCTACCTAAGACAAAATTTTACCGTCTTCTTCCAAAAAGGAAGGAAAAACTTTATGAAAAAGTGACACAAATGAACCATTGAAAATCTTCACCTGATGTTGCATTATGTCAATCTTTTCCTGCATAGTTTCTATCTGCTGATGCTTTCCCACTATTTTCCTAGCCAAGGTGATCACTATAATTCTATCCTTAATTCCCATTGTTATCAAATCTTCCTCTGATAAAGCATTTAAGAAATTAATTGTATTCTTGGTTGTATCCACGGGGTTTTTATTCAAATCTTCCTTTACTACAGTACAACTTTGTCTAGCAATGTTTTATAACCATTTATTTTTTCCATAATATAATTCAAATAAGGTCTAACTTTAACATATTCAGCAATGATCATGTCCCAGATGAGATGTATGGCTCCCCGCATTGAAAATCATCTAGATAATTGCTTTACTAGTTACTCATGTTTATCCAAAAACTCTCTACATTTGTTCTCCAATGATTTTCTTTCTTCTTCTTTCTTAAGAACTGCATCAGCTAAATTTTTATTTTGGATTTTCAAACCAACAATTTCCAAGTCCCTCCGAATTACTTGAGGCATAGCCTGTACAGTGGATTTTGTACTTGTTTCTGCAATAGGATGTATTATTTGTACTTCATCTTCTTTACTCTTATTTTCTTTCTCTTTTTCTAAGACCAATTTTATTTTATTTAGAACATCATTTTTTGCATTTAAAATACCTTTCTATTTTTCCCATTCCTTATTTTCCTCAACAAGCTTCAATAGCCTTCCCTTATTGTCACTCGGTTCTTTAGCTAGTAGCTCTTTTTCTTTTTCTAATTTTGTCAATTTAGATGCCTGAATTAACTATGTTGCAAGGATTTTTAGCTTATTTTTTAACAATTGAATTGCATTCTCCTTCTCTGTTAGGATTTTCTGTGTGACCTCTCCTTTATTTGCCTCATTGTCTATAGCCATCAAATATCCTTGAATTTTCTTTACCTATTGTTGGTTCACTTTATTTTCCACCTTCTCTTGCCTTAGCTGATTTTATATTTTGGCCTATATGGATTGTAACTTGGACACCTTCAAGGTGGCTTTCATCAAATCATTGTAAATCACTTCCCCAGTCTGTTTGTGCAAGTTGATCATGTCAAGCACTGGGATATCCTTCAAGTTCAATCTCATTTCTGCTATCCTATTCTTAGTGGAAATTGCTAAATTCAAAGTATTCTTAGTGTGGTATTTGATAGTTACTTGTAAGAACTCTTTATTGGATATATTCCTGACATCTGAATATAATTTTGTAAATTCCTTTAAATAAATCTCCCTATCATCCTTGTACTTGTCATATAAGTCAGCTTTGGATTTAAATTTATCACTTGATGTTTCAGGAACCTCTGAGAATTCAGATTCTTGTACTTCAAAAGCTATCCCTTAGACATTTCTTTGTTTTTTCTTGACCTCAGGCTTAGTTACTTCTACCAATTGTCCATCAGCTTCAATCTTTTGTCTTTTAGTTGTTTATGAGCTTTCTTCTTCCTCTATTTCCATGGAATTTGAATAGGTTTTTTTACCTGTTACCTCTGAATTGCTTGCAATGGGAGTGACTACTTGTGTTGCTTTTATCACATCCAATGGATTTTCTTGTGAAACTTCTACAGTATTCATTGGTGATGGATAATCCAACCAATTGAATATTTCAACCAATCCTTCTACTACATGGTGCTCAAAAGCCTTGTTCTTATTTGTTTTCCTTATGTGAGAGATAACATGTTGTGGATCATAACTAACAACAAATGATTTCTTAAAATCCATCTCTTGTAGCATACTTTCAACTACAGGGAGTGCAACTTTAATTTTTATGATAAAAGGCCCAATCACCCATGGAAATTTGATTTCTAAATACTTTTTGAAACTGATAAATCTTGATTTTCTACTATCAACTTATGTCTTACAAGCTCCAAATCAAAAAATTTAGGAGTAAGGAATGTAGGAAAAATATATGGTTCATGAGTGAATCCATACACCCTGATGATAGTGTGTTCTTCTAATAGAAACCAAACCCCTATTTTCTTGTCCGGAGAAAATTGTAAAGCCTCCTGCATTTGTGGTAACACTCTGGATAATTTTTTCTGAAAGAATACTTTGTAAACCTATGACATCAATAAAGTCATGTATTTGAAGAAGTCACTACTAATTTATGTTGGAAGCAATATTTCTAGGAGTTGTATATTTTCTTCATTGAAAAATAGGAACATTTTGATCAAGTATGATTGAAATATGAATTGCCTGGTATTATGGAAATTCACTAGCTGAGACTGAGTGCTTTCAACTAGGAATTCATCAAAGTTAAGGCAAGGAGGTTGGGGGGACTAAGACTCAGACTAACTCATACCAATTTTGAATAAGAGACTCATTAATAACTCGAGAACATATCTATCTGTGTCTAGACCTAAGAATTGGCTTAAGATTGAAATAACCAACTTTGTTTCTTTACTGAACAGGTTAACATCCTAAGGAAAGGGATGGTTGGCAAGGGACACATCAAATCTTAAACATTTGGATAAAAAGGGTTGTTTTTCATTAAGGGTTGCATGCCTGAAGGACTGAATTAGTTCTTCTTCATTGAAGTATTCTTGACTCAAGGTAAAAGTGGGTGGGACTATAAGTGAATCTGGGTCGACATGGGAATTTATAGGGCATAGTATCTTGGTTTTAGCAGCGTCCATAATTAATAACTCAGAGGAAGAGTAATTTGATTCACACCAGAAAATAAAGTATGGGAAACTTAGGGTTTGGTATGGACATAAATAATACAAATGGGACTGGAAAACATTGTGTGGGTCAGTATCCTAGTCCTTAAAATACTCCAGCTTGGTTTTTATTTGGTGAATAGGGCCAAAATATAAAATAGTATAAAAAAACGTTGCCACCTCTATCTTTGAAAACCTCATCTATTTTTTGAAACTCCAAGGCTTGAGCCTCAACTTCTCCTTCACTATCCATTTTTAAAAACTAGTAGGAGGGTGAAAATAGGTGAAAAAGTGTCCTACCTGGAAAACTGACGGCTATAAATATAACTGTCTGACTTGGATTTGTCCACGCAAAAAATACTTCCTTCTCCCAATGCACAAAAGACAAATAATCCTTGAACACACTCCTTTTCCCTTTATAAAGTTCTTGAAATAGTGATTATGGGGTCTAGGGAAGCAGTTTTATTTTCGTTAGTAGAATTATTTGTTAATTCCCATGCATGTCACAAGGGTGGATCCCTTTATGTCTATAGATTCAATCCACTTCTCTTTTTAACCGTTGATCTTGATCAATTGTTAACCCTATTATTCCCTTATTTTGTTGCATAATCTATAGTCTATCCTCCTTGCACTTTCACTTAGAGGTCCATCTAGCCCCCGTAGATCTACTAGACCTTCATTGCCCACCATTGATTTCCTCCACCATTTATTCTGAACCTTTACTTTCTCCTGCCCATTTGATTTGTAAAATAGTGTATAATTCCCTTAGGTGGATCACCTAACAACCATTGATCTCATCCACCATGATTGTAATCGTTGATCATGAAATATTTTTAATAGTTCCACTAATCTCCAACTCATCATTTGTCATGCATGTTTTCCCAAGGGACCCCATCTCCGCCATCGATCTTATCCATCACTAATCTTCGTCATCAATTTAATCCATGCTTTAAACTTTCCTCCATCCCCAATTCATCTTCTTCTGTGCATCTTCCCACAGCAGATTCTATCTGCACCGTCAATATCAGCTCCTTTAAACCTCCATTGTGGATCTAAGTGGGTTTTAAGCCTTTCTGTTGATCACCAAATTTTATTTTTTCATGCAACTTCAATCAGTGGATCCACTACCCTTCATAGATATTCCCGCCTTAAGATCTTAACCGTCGAAATTTTCAGTCTATACCACAAACACTTCTTTTATTTTGTAGTCATTTCCAAACCTTGGCCTATGGTCTTTCATGAAGAGATAAATACCTTGGTCTGCAATTTAGCGTTTTTTCAGCACTCTTCCGTCATATTATCAAATATTTCACATACCATACCCTTATTTGACCTCAACCTTCTCATCTCAATTGTTAACAAAACAGTGCTAACATGGTTGAAGAGGCATAAATTGTAATGGCACCTTGAATGGTATTCCAAGAGATTAGGAATGCTTTATTCGAGGAATCTGTTCTAGAAGAAGACTAACCAAGTTCTGATGGCTATGGGAAGAATGTTTTCAAGAAGAAGAAATAATAGAAACCAGAGAAGAGAAGCTAAATGAAAATGAGGATGAAGCTTTGGAAGTCCATACCAAAGGAAAGAACAAGAGAAAGAGTTATGACCATCCTCCTAGAAAGACTCAAGGGTTTAAGAAGTCCAAGAAAGACTTCTCAAATTATGAATGCTTCACTTGTCATAAGATGGGACACATTGCTATAAACTAGCCCATGAAGGAAAAACGAGTCAAGAAGAAGAAAATATTTTAGGCCCATGCTAGTGAAGAAAATCATCAAGAAGATGAGGAAAGAGCTAAGGAAAATGAAGATTCCTGTGAAGAAACTGTCTTGATCTCTGTACTCATAGGTTCATTCTCGCTAGGGAATGACACCTTTATAGTATATAGTGGTTCCTCCAAGCACATGGCAGGTTACAAGCCAAGAATCCTAAAGTACAACCTAAATAAATGACATTCAGGATCAAAATATTGGAACTGAGGATTCTTTGAAAATAGTGAATCTTTCAAAAAACCTTCCTGCAGAAGAAAAGAAGAAATACATTGATTTGATAAAAGAATTACACTAATGTTTTTACCTAGAGCTACGAAGATCTGAAGGAGTATGACACATCCATTATACAACATACCATTCCTATTAAACCTGGAGAAAAGCCTTTTAGAAAAAATCTTAGAAGAATAAACCCAATTCTATTGCCTTTAATTGAGAAAGAGGTAAGGAAGTTATTCAATGCAAAAATTATTGTAACACTCATGTTTTCAAAGTGGGTGGCTAATCCAGTGTTTGTTAGAAAGAAAAATGGGGAGATTAGATTTTGTGTAGACTTCAGAAACTTTAACAAAGTTTCATTAAAATATAACTATCCTTTTCCTAAAATGGATCATATACTACATAAAGTTGTTGCGCCGAGAGGATTTCTACAATAGATGTTTTTCCTAGGTACAATCAAATAAATGTTCTTCCCGAAGATCAGGAGAAAACAACATTCACCACACCATGGGGAACCTTTATGTATGCCAAAATGCCATTTGGGTTGATGAATGCAGGAGAAAATTTCCAGATGCCAATGGGCATAGCTTTTGCTAAAGAAAAGGATAAATTTGTTGTAATATATATGGTTGATATTGCAATATACTCTAAATCTGACATGGATTATTTAAAACATTTGGAAAAGGTATTTCTAAAATGCATAAGGTGTGGTATCTCCCTCAATCCTAGAAAATCTAACTTTTCCATGAAAGAAGGGAAGTTTTTGGGTCATAATATCTCAAAATATGGGATCAAAATTGATCCATATAGGGTAAAATCTATTTTGAAGGTAGAAATACCAAGAAATAAGAGAGAGATTCATTCATTAATCGGCCAAGTAAATTTTTTGAGGAGGTTTATTCCAAATTTCACAGAGATTTTAAGAAATGTAACAAATATGCTGAGAAAGGACTATGAAATCAAATGGACTATTGAAGCCAAGAAGTCTTTTAATGACATCAAGAAATCAATAACAGAAGCCCTGTTATAGTCAGGCCAAATTTCTCTAAAGACTATTGTTTTCTCTTTTTCTTTTGAGCACACAATAGCTGGAGTATTGCTGCAAAAGAATCAACAGAATGCAGAGCATCCCATTTCTTTATTTAGCAAGATATTGAGAGATGGAGAATAATGGAGCTACCGAGTCTGGTTGATCTCTCAATAATCGAATCTGACTATCATGTTGGAGAATAATATATATTAGATGATAGGATAAAAGATAATATGTTACAATAGTGACCCTGCCTTAAATATGGCTTGGGCATTTGATGTTGAGGAGACGCCTCATTTCATAACCTAACTTAGTTAACCTAATTATTAATTATTTAATTATTATTTATTTTATATTTGTTACATTGCCACTCCCTTTAAGGAAGCTTTGTCTTCAAAGCTTAAGTAATTTCCTAGTGTCGTTCTTCATTCTGACTTGGTGTCGGTATTAGAATCGAATGAGGTCTCTTGCGCAAATACTTGCACTTCCTTTCCATTGATGATTTTGCGTTGTACTGTCTCATTGTTCCTACATTTATGACCAGGGGTCCAGTCATCACCGCATTGACGACATATGTTTCTCTTCCTTTTTCTATTATTAGAGTAACTGTTAGATGACTTCTTTCATTTTTCCATTTCATAGGAATATGATTGAGGTTTGTGGCATTGATGATTGGGTGAACAAGTATCTACATAGTACCTACATTGTGTCTCTTTTTCTTGCCAATAATGGTTATTGCCTCTTGTTTTAATTCCTTCCAATTTGCGTTCTGAAGATTTTGCTTTATGTCTTCCTACTTCTACGTTAGGTATGTCATGCAACTTTAACTCCTTTTGGAGGTATGTTTTAAGACCTCCTAAATAGGTTTCGAGTCTTTGCTTTTCAGACAACCCAAATACTCGTGTCGATAAGGATTCCCACTGATGTGTGAATTCCTCGATGCTTCCAACATGTTGTAATCTAGTAAGTTTACTAAAAAATTCAACTTCTTTGATTCCTTGAAACCTATTAAAAAAATCATTTTTGAACAAGTTCCAAGTGTAGGTTAAATTATCTCTCTTCCACCATAAGTACCAATTATAGGCATACCCTTCCATATGCATTGACGCATATTTCATGTTCTCCTTGTCAGACTCAATATTGTAAATGTCGAATTATTCTTCCGCCTTGTTTATCCAAGCAACGATTTGGTCTTCACTTCCATTGTATTTCGACAACTCTATTTTTGCCTTAGATGGGTACACTTTGTAAGGACAATATTGATCTCCATTTGCCTTACGTTTTATTAGTGTCTTGGAACTACTGGATGGTGCAAGTGCCATATTTGAACTGCTTCATTGTTGGCGGTGATTTTTAGCCTTTTTATTCTCTACTATCTTACTAATAGCTTCTACTTTGTTGTTTAATCGTGCCTCCATATCTGGTAGTACATTTGTTTCTAACTCTTGTTTAAGCGTCGCAGTGTTAATCTTTATTTCTTTTTGCAATTCTTCTTGATTCTTGGAAAGTGTTTCCTGTGTGGAAATATGAACTAATGCCTCTAGCATGTCTGGACTGCTGACTTGGTCTGTCTTTGTAACACCTCGATTAATGTATTATGGTTCTGCATCATGGTGCTCATGTTTTGTGTTAAAGTGTTTATGTTTTGAGTCATGGTACTCATTTTGTCATCCAAGTCTTTTTTTTTCATTCAAGATGTCAAATTTTCTATCCAGCCTTCTTTCTAGTACCAAAACAAGCTTGTCTTTGAGTACTATATTGTTATTTTGCATCTCTTCCTTCAAGTCTTTTTGGTTAGCGATAAGGGACTTGATGTCCTTCTCCATTTTTTTTATTTTCTCTTTCAGTTCTGCCATGATCTGGGACCTTGTATGCGGCGGTGTGTATTTCAACGCTATTTTGGCTTTTGAGGTGAATTTTGAATAATAATATATTAATTAATTATTATTATTGTTATTATTTATATAATATTTAATTTTATATAGTAATTTATAAAAAATAAATATTGTAATAATAATATTATTATTATATAATATTTTATTAAAATTGGTTTTGTTTTGTTTTTATTGTAGGTTAGCATGGAGATGATGGAATTCGGTGCGCGCAGGTAGGAGAGGCACTGCGCAGATTTGGGCTGGTGGGAAAAATGGATACAGTTGGGAGTTGGGAAGGAGGCAAGCGATGGCAGTTGGAGGTGGAAGATGGAGCACAGGTGGAGGAAGGGACAGTGGCGGTGGTGGCAGTTTGGAAGGGGGGTTGAGGGTTGACAAGGAGGATAGTGAGGTGGTGGACATGTAGAGGGAATCCTGGCGCGCCGGTTGGAGTGTGGTGTGGATGCTTTGGATGAGGCTGCAAGAAGAAGAGGTTGTGAGAAGATGGGGAGGTAGCATAGAGGAGGCACATGTGGAGATGGGGAAGGAGAACAATGCGAAGAAGGAGAGTGGAGGAGGTAGCACAGGAGGAGAGCGGGTATGAGAGCAGGTAGCGTGGAGCAGCTGCTAGCGGGGGTGGAGAGGAGGGTGAAGGTGGCTTGGATAAACAAGCACAGGAGTGCACGCAGGAGCATGGGGTATGGAAGACGCGCATGAGAGGGAACGAAAAATAGTGGGAGCGGCCCAAGGGAAAACGTGGTGTGGGAGGGAGAAAGGGAACTGGGAGTGCAGGGTAGTGAATGAGAATGAGAATACAATAATGGAAGTGAAGGGCAACAGAGCGGAGAGAGATATGGGTGAAATGGAGCAGTGAAGAGAGATATGGGTGAAATGGAGTAGTGGAAGAAATCAGGAATTGATGAGCCGATTTCGAGCTCAGAGTGCAAGAGAGAATTCGCTCTAATACCAAATGGAGCAACCTAGTCCGGTTGATCTCTCAATAATCAAATCTGATTATCATGTTGGAGAATAATATATATTAGATGATAGGCTAAAAGATGATATGTTACAATAGTGGCCCTGCCTTAAATATGGCTTGGGCATTTGATGTTGAGGAGACACCTCATTTCATAACCTAACTTAGTTAACCTAATTATTAATTATTATTTTATTTATATTTGTTACAAATAAAAATATGACATTATGGAAAAGCAGGCCTATGCATTGGTTAAATATTTGAAATATTTTAGGGTGTATATTTTATATTCTCATATTATTGCTTATGTTCCCAACAATGTGGTGAAAAAAATTCTTACTCGGCTCGATTTAGAGGGAAAACAAGCAAAATGGATAGCAATCTTACTGGAGTATGATTTAGAAACTAACCCTACAAAGTTGGTGAAAAGATGGGGATCAACTAAGTTGATGACCGATTCAAACTGTGAATCATTGCAATTGAAATTTTTATCTAATTTTTCAAATCTGTTGGATTCAGGTTTACAGTTGAACACATACTTCACTTTATCTCCTTGGTATAATGACATTGTGTATGGTTTGCATAATTTACAAGCACCTCCTAGATTAAGTTAAACGAGAGCCAGGTTAGTGAAGCTAAAGGAAACAAAATTTTGCATTATGAACCAATATTTATATTGGAAGAACCCATGAGGTGTCTTGTTGAATTACTTATTGGATAATGAATCCCAACAGACTATGAAGGAATTTCACGAGGGAGTCTGTGGAGGGCATCACTCTTGGAAAGTCACTGCTAATAAAATTTGAGGGCTAGTTTCTATTGTCCTAGCATGTTTTCTAATGTATATAAATATTTCACAACATGCCATTAGTGTCAAATCTTTGATGGGAAGAGGAAGTTAATGCCATTTCCACTTAATCCTATTTTAGGAGAGGCACCTTTTTAGCAGTGGGGGTTAGATTTCATTATAGATATTAACCCAAATTCCTTTGGTCAACATAAATGGATCACAACTGAAAATAATTACTTTACCAAATGGATTGAAGCTATACCTACTAGGAGGGTTACTGATGTTGTCATTATGTATTTTCTGAAAACAATATTTTGTCAAGGTTTGGATGTCCCATGAGACTTGTAATTGATAATGCACAAGATTTCAAGTCTAATAAAATGATCAATTTTTGTCACAAATATCATATCAGCTTAAATAATTCCACTACATATTATCCTCAATGAAATGGGATTACAGAATCCTCAAATAAAATTTTAGTAAGGATAATCAAGAAGTTATTGGAGGAGAACAAGAGAGCCTGGAACACAAAATTGAAGTATGCTTTATGGGAAGATAGAATGAGTACTGAAAGAGATATTGGTATGTCACCCTTTTAATTGATATATGGAGCAGAGGTGGTATTTTTAGAGTCTTTAGGTTTTCCTGTAATGAAGCTGCTACGGGAATAGGAGGAAGAGCCAAATCACATGCAGAGGAGGATAAATTAAATCATTGAATTAAATGAGGTAAGGGAAAAATCTTATGATAGTGCAAGTATGCCAGGAGAAAATGAAGAAAACCTTTGATAAGAGGGTTAAACAAGAACCATTTCAAGTTGATGATCTAGTTTTAAAGTGGGATGCAAGGAAGGAAGAAAAACACAGGAAGTTTGATCATTTATGGAAAGGTACATATATCATTGTTTCTTTTAGGGGAGACAATTTTTTTATTCTACAACATCAAAATGGGGTTCAACTTAAAGGAGTCCCTATTAAAGGAATATTTCTGAAGCATTACTTGTCTTAAGTATGAAGGTATTTTTTATATTGGCTGTATATATTTGTTTTAAATTGAGAAATGAGTACAAATCACAAATGGAAGGATTTGAATCCTAGAGAGAAGGCCCTAAGAACTGAAATTTTGTCATTCTCTTTGACATATAAAAAAGAGAGAAAAGATTAGAGTTGTTAGTTTTTTAGATGAAGAGGTTTTGTACATAGAATAAAATTGGCACCAGTATGCAAGTTCTTTGCTACCTCACAGGGAGGATAGCATCCCCAGTTGGAGCCAATTGTTAGCATTGTTTTGGTTAACAATTGAAATGAGCAGGTATGAGGTGAAATAAGAGTATGGTATGTGAAATTTTTGATAATATGACCGAAGGGTGTTGAAAAAATGTTAAATTGGAGACCAAGGTATTTATCTCTTCGTAAAAAACCATAGGCCAAGGTTTGGAAAGGGCTACAAAATAAAATAAGTGCTTGTGGTATAGACTGAAAATTTTGATGGTCTAGATCTTCAGGAGGGAAGGCCTATGATGGGTAGTGGATCCGATGATTGAAGTTATGTGGAAAAATAAAATTTGGTGATCAACGGAAAGGATTACAACCCAATTAGATCCACGATGGAGTTTTAAAGGAGTTGAGATCAATGGTGCATATAGAATCCATCATGGGAAGATGCACAGAAGAAGATGAATTGGGCATGGGCAGAAAGGTTAAAGCATGGATTAAATCGACGATGGATAAGATCGATGGTAGAGATGGGTTCCACTGGGAAAAAATGTACGACATATTATGAGTTGGAGATCAATAGAACTATTAAAAATATTTCATGATCAATGGTTACAATCACTAGTGGATGAGATCAATGGCTATTAGGTGATCTGCCTAGAGGAATTGCGCACTTTTTTACAAATCAAATGGGAAATGAAAAATAAAGGCACAGAGTAAATGGTGGAGGAAATCAATAGTGGGCGGTGAATGTCTAGTAGATATACGACGGCTAGATGATCCTTTAAGTCAAAGTGCAAGGAGGTAGACAACAGGTTATACAGGGAATAAGGGAAGAATAAGGTTAACATGTGATCAATATCGACGGTTAAAAACATAAGTGGATTGAATCTATAGATAGAAAGGGACATTCCCTTGTGACATGCATGGTAATTAACAAATAATTCCACTAACAAAAATAAAACCGATTTCCTAGATCCCATAACCACTATTTCAAGAATATTATAAAGGGAAAAGGAGTGTGTTCAAGGATTATTTGTCTTTTGTGCATTGGGAGAAGGAAGTATTTTCTATGTGGACAAAGCCAAATTATACAGCTATCTTTCCAACCGTCAGTTTTCCAGGTAGGACATGTTTTCACCCTCCTACTAGTTTTTAAAAATGTATAGTGGAGGAGAAGTTGAGGCTCAAGACTTGGAGTTTCAGAAAATAGATGAGGTTTTCGAAGATAGAGATGGTGACATTTTTTATATTGTTTTATCTTTTGGACTTATTCAGCAACTAAATACCAAGTTGGAGGATTTTAAGGACAAGGGTACTGACCTACACAGCATTTTCCAGTCCCATTTGTATTATTTTTGTCTAGACCAAACCCTAAATTTCTCAGACTTTATTAACTGGTGTGCATCAAATTACTCTTCCTCCGAGAGAGTAATTCTGGACTCTACTAGAACCAAGATCCTATGACCTATAAATTCCCTTGTCATATGAGATTCACTCATAGTCCCGCCTTCTTTTACCTTGAGATGAGAATATTTCAATGAAGAAGACCTAAATCATTCCGTTAAACATGCAACCCTTGAGGAAAACAACCCCTTTTCACCAAACATTTCAGATCTGATGTGTCCCTTTCCAACTAGCCCTTTTCCTTGGATGTTAACCTGTTCAATCAAGAAACAAAGTTGGTTGTTTCAATACTAAGTAAGTTCATAGGCCTAGACACAGATAGATATGTTCCTAAGTTATTAATGAGTCTCTTATTCAAAATTAGTATGAGTCATTCTGAGTCTCAGTCCCCCCAACCTTCTTGCCTTAAATTTGATGAATTCCTAGCTGAAAGAATTCACTTTCAACTAGTGAATTTCCACAAGACCAGGCATTTCAGATTTCAATGATACTTGATCAAATTGTTCCTATTTTTCAATCAAGAAAATATGCAACTCCTAGAAATGGTGCTTACAACATAAATTAGTAGTGACTTCTTCAAATGCATGAATTTATTGATGTTATAGGTTTACAAAGTATTCTTTCAAAACAAATTACCTAGAGTGTTACCACAGATGCAGGAGGCTTTACAATTTGCTCCAAACAAGAAAATAGGGGATTGGTTTCTGTTAGAAGAACACACTATCATTAGGGTGTATGGCTTCACTCATGAACCATATATTTTTCCTGCATTCCTTACTCCTAGAGTGTTTTATTTAGAGTTTGTAAGAAAGAAGTTGATAGTATAAACTGAACATTTTATCAATTTCAAAAAGGCTTCAGAAATCAAATTTTCATGGGTGATTGGTCCTGTTGTCATAAAAAATAAAGTTGCACTCCCTGTAGTTGAAAGTCTTCCACATGAGATGGATTTTAATAAATCCTTTGTTGTTAATTATGATCCACAAAATGTTATCTTACAAAGAAGGAAAATGAATAAGAACAAGGATTTTGAGAACTAGGTAGTAGAAGGATTGGTTGAAAGAGTCAATTGGTTGGATTATCCATCACCAATGAAGAATGCATAAGTTTCACAGGAAAATCCATTGGTTGTGATAAAAGCAACAGAAGTAGTCACTCCCATGGAAAGCAATTCAAAGGTAATAGGTAAAAGAACCTATTCAAATTCCATGGAAACAGAGGAACAATAAAGCTTAGAAACAACTAAAAGACAGAAGATTGAAGCCGAGGGACAATTGGTAAAAGTAATTGATCCCGAGGTCAAGAAAAAGCAAGGAAAGGTCAAAGGGCCAACTTTTGAAGTACAAGAATATGAATTCTCAGAAGTGCTGAAACATCAAGTGATAAATTTAAATCCAGAGCAGACTTATATGAAAAGTGCAAGGATGATAGGGAGATTTATTTAAAGGAATCTACAAAATTATATTCAGATGTCAAGAAGATATCCAGTAAATAGGTCTCACTGGTAACTGTCAAATACCACACTAAGAATACTTTGAATTTAGTAGTTTCCACTAAGAACATGATAGAAAAAATGAGATTGAACTTGAAGGATATCCCAGTGCCTGACATGATACACTTGCACAAGCAGACTGGGGAAGTGATTTACAGTGATTTGATGAAATCCACCTTAAAGGTATCCAATTTATAGTCCACACATCCCAAAATAGAAAATCAGTTAAGGCAATAGAAGGTGGAAATAAAATGCACCAACAACAGATAAAGAAACTTCAAGGAGATTTCTTGGCTACTTAGGCAATGAGGCAAATAAAGCAGAGGTCAAACAGAAAATCCTAGCAGAGAAGGAGAATACAATTCAATTGTTAAAAAAGAAATTAAAAATCCATGGAACATAGTTAATTCACGCATTTGAATTGAAAAAATTAGAAAAATAAAAAGAGTTGTTATCCAAAGAGCTGAGTGACAGTAAGGAAAGGCTATTGAAGCTTGTTGAGGAAAAGAAAGAATGGGAAAAAGAGAAAGGTCTTTTAAATACAAAAAATGAAGTTCTAAATGAAAGACAATCAGTTTTAGAAAAAGAGAAATAAAATAAGAGTAAAGAATATGAAGTGCAAATAATCCAACCTATTGCAGAAACAAGTACAGAATCCATTGTACATGATTTGTCCCAAGTACAGGGTAATTTGTTATCAGAGAAGTTGATAAGTATGGATGAGGTGTGAAGGAAAGGCCACAACTAGTTTTAGGTCTAAGGACATCCATAAAACTATTATTCTTAGTACATAACTTCCCTTTTACAGTTCCTACCGCAAGAGAGGACTACTACATGTGTGACTTATTTCTATTACAACTCTCAAATCTATAATATAATTGTTCCATTGGACCCATCGCCCCATATTGTATGAATAGGTTACCATGAGTATTGATGCCTCATAACTATTTATTATGCCCTCAAAAACTAGTACATGATGTTGTTGCAGGGAAATTTTAGAAACAACACCTAAGATTTTAACTACTTGTTCATGCCCATGGTTCTTTGAAGGACAAAAATGCATAGAATGGCATTTTCCCATACATCGACACTCATGCAAAATGCGCGACAACAAGTCAAATAATTGTATTTTAAAAAAAATGGTTAAATTAATTTTGAATGGCTCTTAGTTTGGAATTTACAAAACCACTAAGTCTGGACAACTTAGCGAAATGCCATACTAAATGCCATTGTTTGGCATACCTTTCAAAATGAATTATTCCATCCATTGAAAGGATACCATATGGAAAAATTCACCAACTATGGAGTCAACCTTGGTTTATGTGTTGCATTTTAGCTCTATCATGCATCATGCACATCCAAGGAGTCACTCTACATTTTTTAGAGATTATAAATTCCCATTAGATTTTAGCATTCCTAGTGACTCCTCATCCTCATTGAGTTCTTTTTTTTTTATCATTTTCAACCTATAATAGGTGTACACTTTCAGCAATGGAAGACTAGATTGCCATAGAGATGTTGGTTTATGTTGAAGAAATTGAACCTTCTTTAGGCTAGTCGTAAATGTGCACTAGAGGGATTGGTAATTCCTAGAGGCATATTGATCTATTTTAAAAAGAACTTAAGGTACCCTCAAAGATGCTTAGCTTCCTGAATTACTTTATTACTTATGAATCTAATTATTACTTGGATCTAGGTTGTTTAAAAATAAGTACTCTTTTGTATTTGAATATACAATGTTTATAATTGATGCTTGTAATGATTATGCTTGTATATAAATCCTATGTGTGTGTGGATCGAGTTTATTTCTGTTGTATATTTTTATTATGCATTTGCACACACATTTTAAATCTCATGAATTTAAAATATTGCTATGGCGCAAAATTTTGAAGCCCATATTTAGTTCGCGTCCCTTTTTGTTGGTCGGATTGATGGACATGGATGTGACACACCTATTGGTGTGATACATAACTATTCTCATTATGGAATGATTTAGGGTTGAGAATCAATGTTTATTCATATCTTATTTGTTATAGGGTTAAGACAAAGTCCTCAATATCTTTCTTGGACTTTGTAGATTTTTGTTTTTTGTTTTTTTCTTGTCTTGGGATTGACATTTGAAGGTCACAAGTTTGAGACCTGCATAGACCGAGCACTCAATAACTAACATGAAGGATTCAACTATTGTTTTGGATATAGTTGGAGGTGTTCCCACTGTTAGATGAACTTGGTTGAGTAGGTCTTTGTTTTTATTTAGCATTGTAATTCAAGGCAAAGTTATGGCAGTCTGGGTGTAGTAGGCACACAAAGGTCATGCCTTGGGCTGTGGTTGAGGCAGGCCAGTGTCACATGACCTCAAGAGCCAAGATGAGCATGAAGGGTGCTCAAGTTCAAGAAAAGATTAGGTAGGTTGTAGCGATGTGACACCTATTATCTAGGAATATCTACAACCCTTACTATATCATGACATGTATAGACCTTTCTATCTTTAGTATTTAGGATATCCAAAAATTTATTTCCCAAGTTGGACCAATGTTTTACCTATATTTGAAAAAATTAATTTACAATTATTATAACATAAATAACTATATGTTAAACAACATTATTTATAAAAATTAACGAACTCATTATTATGAGTTATTTTTTTCCTTATAATTAAAAAAAAATATTATCACATAACTAACCATATTTTTATAACTTTAAAAACAATAAAATAACTTACAATGACTTGTTTTATTTTTCTTTATAATTAAAAAAACTAATCAATATAAAAACTCAAAATTACCAACTTAAACACCTCTCAACATATAGTAAAAACATTCTTTAGCATTAACGCCAAACGATAAACTTTAACATAGTTAAAAACTTATTATAAATATTTTTATATATAAATAAAAAAAAATATTACTTCAACTTAAAACATTATCACTTGATCTTTTTTAATTAATCATATTACACTCTTAGTATTAAAGAAGAAACCTTGCATAATGGTGGGACATATGTGCATAAATATTTCAAATAACCATTGCATCATGAAAATAACTTAATTTAATATAATTTAAAATTAATGTATGTTATATATTTTTGCATAGAAGAGGTGCATTTCACAACCCAGTAAAAAAGAGATGTATAACTCTTTTCGTGCTCATCCTAGAGTTGACAAGTATTCTTTATAAAAAATAGAAAAATATTATTAAAAATAACATGTTGACTTAAATTAATTTAAAATATTTAAAATTATATATATATAAAATAACATAAATTAGATAAATTAAAATTATAAACATTGGATCACACCTTTCCACTCTAAAAAAGATTTACAACTTAAAAAATTAACATAAAAGATTTACAACTTAAGAGATTAATATTACACATATAAGTTTTAGTTTATAAAGTAAAACAAATAGCATTAAAGTGGACAATATATTCAAGACAAGTCCTTTCAAATACAAGACTGAAAACTTGGTTTAAATGATGGGTGTAAGGCTTGACCCACTTGAATCTCCAAAAAGAAAGCAACAAAGATTGGCAACAACTCCATGTGTAATGTAAATAATGTGCGCTTCTTAATGACTCAAATCCTTGAAAATATAACAAATTTAAGCTTGTGTGGCATGAACGCCAAACAACCCCATTACGAATACAACTATCAAAACCATTGATACCAGTAAAATCTAGAAATATTAAGACCAAGAATCTGTCTTCATTGTTGTTCAAGAAATACCCTTCACAAAACCAACCAGAAAACTCCATATGACTAAAAGTTCCAATAAAATTCCATGGATATTGGAGGATGTGTTGCACATTTTGAATCTTCTTAACAAGCTATGCTCTGTATGAGACCCCATTACTTATTGCAGGATTTTAGAGACTTTCATTGAGGCGAGAGAATTGGTAGAAGGAAATGATATTGAAGGAGGCATTCCACATCTTGAATCTTCTCAACAAGCAATTCTTTGTATGAGACTCCGTTACTTATTGGGGAATTTTAGAGACTTTCATCGAGGTCAGAGGATTGGTAGAATGAAAACACACCCATGGCCACATGATAAAAATTGGGTTCTAACCTGATGTTTATTTGGCTCCCAAGCTTGGCATCATGTGTTCCTAGTTTGGTTGTATTGAAGATGCATGCCAAATGTTTGACAAAATGCACGCGCACAATTTGGTTTCATAGACTACTATGATAGTGGGATACCTGCAACATGGTTATGGTGGAAATTTTTGGTTACTCTTTTGCTTGATTGTTGCTAGGGTTTTCACCCTAGCTTGTGCGAATGAGCACCTACTAAGGAATATGGATTCCTTAGTAGCAGTTCAATGATATATGAATTAAATAATGATAAACTGAAACGAAAACTAATCTAAATACGTTCTTGAAGCTAAAACAGTAAAAAGTAAATAACATGAAACAATACGGTGAAAAGTAAATAATATAAAGCAGAAACAGTAAAGAAATAAATAATGATCTTTATTGATGTTACCTCCAATGAGGAGGTTGATAGAGTCCGTTGCGCTGGTCCGATGTCGGTGGCTTCGAGCTCCAAGCTGCCTCTTCCCTTTCTCCGGTGGTGGAAATGGGCCAAAAAGAGTTCTCAATGGTGAAAATAGCTTAATGGTAAGCTAGGGGTTCAAGAATAATTTCGGCAGAGGGAGGATGCTTATGATAATGGATATGGAATAATGGGTCTCCATCACTTATTTATAAAACCATGTGGTTTAGGTCAGCTTTTCAGGGTTTTAGCTGTTTAGGGTTTCAGCTATTTAGGGCTTCTTCTTTTTTCCTCATTATTTTATATTTTTTATTCATTTTTGGATATTTTTGGAGGAAAAAAGGATTTTATAGCCTTTTGGAGGCAATTTAAGCTTTTTGGCGACCTTTTAGATGGTTTTATGGGTTTTTGATGGAAATATGGTAGGAAAGTGGACAAATGAGCCATGTAATGGGGTAGATGAGGTAGTTAACCATTTTTGGGTGTTAACAGATTGCCCCTTGATGTGTGAGGGCAGGAGCTCATCGTATGGCCGATGGACATCATGAGTCATATTTGTTTTTTTTTTCTTGGGGTGTGGAGAAGAGAAGGAAGCAACTGAAGTCCGGGACACCGATCTCGAACCACCTGCAAGGACTAAAAAGTACATAACCTCAATAATGGATGAGGGATCATCTGGTAATATGGGCGAGGCGGGCATTCCCATGCTCGCTTCAGAATATAACATAGCAATATAAATGGTCCTCAAATACTGGATGAGGAAAAATCTCAATATATGGACGAGGCGGGCATTCCCATGCTCGTATCAAGATACATAAAAATAACTGTGTATATCATGAGAGTCCAGAGGGGACCCAAATCTGGAACATACTGCTGGGCTGACCATGTCTGAGCTGAAGAACTGATGCACTGGAATGACAGAAGTGATACTGAATGTGGTTCCGAAGGAACTAATGAGCTGCAGGATCAAAGTGACAACGGTCATACGTGCAATGGTACACTGAGCAGGAACTGAACTGGGTACTCGAGGAAGCATGGAACTGGATGGCTTCCGAATACAATCGCCAACGCAGCTCGGACATCCACAGGAACATATAACTAGGCGTTCCGAAGTGACTCACCAATGTGCTAGAGTCAGGGGAAATCCGAGGTCTTCGACAAGCAACGGAAGTGATATAAACCCTGCGCGATTCTCAACGATGCGATTAGGGTGCTGAAGTCGAGCATGTGAGAAACAACTATTCGGAGAGACAATGATGACTCCTCCCAAGATGGTCCGTAGGCACTCACCACAGATGGTGATGAGTCCAAGACGCAGGGACCTCTAGGTCTATCCTCTGGAATAGAGGGGTTGTCGTCGACAGAGGGAGACCTGCAACTATCAAGGCAATGATGTTTCCTTGACAGGAGCACGATGTGAAGAACCGAACGAAGATAATACTGGTGGCAGGGATGATAAACTGGGGGGGAAAACTGGGCAAGCAGAGTGGATGGACTCAAACTTCCTTTGTTCAGAGTATGATGGCGGGGATGATCGGGCAACATATGAAACTGACTTGGGGTAAAGGGATCATAGCTATATAGGATCTGAGGGTGACTAGGTTGAGGTAAACTGAAGCTGTGGTAAAATGGTAGGAAACTGCAGAATACTCTGAACAAAGGCGACCTGATCGGAGGTGCTGCCGAGAGGATTGATCATAGCGCCAAGATGCGCGGGGGGACTTCTTCATGGGTTAGTGAACTAGAAGAAGTGTGGATATAAAATGGTACTGTCATGTGGATTTTACGAGCCCATGACAGTTCATGCTCGTGGTTTATTTCA
>LPNX011224085.1:17378-28225 GCA_001517045.1 Pseudotsuga menziesii | reverse complement strand
TGCTTGTTCAAAGAATCATAATAGCTTGCCACAATTTCATCAAATTTCAAAAAGAAACCCACCACTTTGGTTCACCTCTGCATTGCATCTATGCTACAAACATGTTTTTCTTTGGATATACCCAATGTAAAGTGACAACAAAAATTTCCATTTCACCTTCACATTTTTTAGTATCAATTATAGGTCAGTTTCAATATCAATATTTTCACATAGATATAACAACCATCATCTTGTTTCATAATCTCTTTCAATATCTTGTTCAAAGTAACAATGGGGACTAAAAAATATTGTTGCATTGGATATAGGTAAATATGTAAACCTATCATTGAGACAGTCAACAATATTTTTGATAAATTCTTTTCCTAAGTGAATTCTACATTCCATAGTACCAAACCCAAGTGAATTTGGTATAGATTCAAATCTTAATCAATGGACATGTTGTTGGAGTCATTTACCCAACATGCACACTTATTTGGTCAATTTTGGCCTATTTACCCATTATCCTAAGTTTAATTGACTTACTTGGCATCAGATGAGCACACTATGAAATCAGCATGAGCACACCCATGCCCTCATTCATTCAAGGAGGCCAACTAAGCCTTCTCCTTCATTCGAGGAGGCTAACTGGGCTTCCTCCTTCAAACAGAGAGAATTTCTAGGGTGATCTAAGTGTCATAAATGCACCTAATTGCTAACTGATTGTTAGAATCAGTTAAGCTGAATTATGAAGGCACCTCCATTCATTATTTGATTGTTTTTTGTCATTATTTATGAACTATATCTAACACATGTGCCTACAACCACTTCAGATGGCACGTGTCACTTCAGTTAACTCTCCATCGGAGCTACTTGGAGTTATGGATGTGATAGCTCCTTCAATTGGACATGTAGTTAGATGTGATGAGTCACTTTCAGTTAGAATCAGTCATCTATTTCACTCTGATTCAGTTAGGACTTAGTGTGAGAGTCAGTTATTGATTAGTTCTGTGGTTAACTACGTGTGCCGATTGTGGCTGAAATTCAGTTAAGATGCATGCCTTCATTCAATTCGAATGAATTCCTTGGGATTTCAAATTGTCTTGGCATTCATGCATCCTACATGACCATTGTATTATACTGTATTTTATTGATTATACAAAGCTGCAACATTCTATTGTAGCACCATTATGCCATTTTCATGATTAATTGTCTAAAATATCTCATGAGACTGTGTTTTAGTCCCCAGATTACTATGATAGATTAATATGGTATCATATCTCACAGTGGGACGAAGCTCATTCTCTTCAAAAACATGGTTTTTGATGGATCTTGCATGAAAAATTAAGCAAAAGCTCAAATTCCAACATTGCACCAGAAGCCGAAGGTTTACCACTTAATACACCAAGTAAAGGAATTGTTGATCAAGATTGCTTGATCAATTATGTTGGGTGTGATTAAGACCTGAAATGTGTAGGCTATTTGACCTTATGGTGACTTTATTGTTTTGATTTGCAAGTTTTACAGGCTCAATGCATTCACTACAATAGTTTGATATGGCTTCTTCCGTAGATATTTTGACTCCGTTCAATTTCCATCAATGGAAAGGAGACATGGAGATCCAGCTACGTGCCAGATGACTCTACTGGGTCATTATGGACACAGAAGAAGAGCCTACTCATGTTATATGGCAAGGATATATTTTTGAATAAGAAAGATGAAGCTTTCAGTTTCTTGTGTCTCTCTATCTCCAAGGATCTTCTATTCCACCTCTCGGGATTGAAGACTCCAAAAGAGATTTCAGACCAAATTTTCTCCTTATATGGAAAACATGATGAATTGAGGGTTTATCAGCTTGAAAGTTAGTTGATGTCTCTTCAACCTAGCAATTTTGATACCCTTAATTATTTTTTCACAAAATTCAAGCATATAGTCCTTCTACTGAAGCAGTGTGACGTGAAGAAGGAGGATGATCAGCTCATCCTTTCCATTCTCTCAAAACTTGGAGCTGACTATTCAAATTTTTTTTTTACGTTCCGTGTGGGGAAGCTCACAACCCCTGGATGGAATATGCTTTCACTCAACGCCTTCATTGAGTCCCTAACAAGCGAACATGATAAGCTTGTACAAATGGGGATCATCATATCCTCCCGTGATCAAGCCCTCTTTGCTTTGGGACCCAAGGATCCAAAGGGGAAAGGAAAGCAACAGAAGAATCCAAAAACCAAATTCCTAAGGCTAAATTTCAAAATCATCATCACGAAGAGCCTTCTGGCTCGAAGAAGAACAAAAATAAAGGCCACCATGGGAAGGAAAAATTCAAGTGTTCATACTGCGAAAAGGGATTCCACCTTGAACATGCCTGCATGAAATAGAAGCTTGATGAAGCTACTTCTTTCCTTGAGAGAAATAACATAAATATTTTGGAGGAAAGAAAATCATGATCGGGAATATCAACCTAAAAGAGGTCATGCCCTCATGGAAAGCACTTCGAAGTCCACTACTCTGCTCATAGATTCTGGAGCTTCGAACCACATGATGACCAGCAAAGAATCTTTCTCTTCTCTCGACACCAACAAGAGAATTCCCATCCACATGGGAGATGACTCTACCATCATCTCAAAAGGACAAGGTATAGTAAATCTTGAGCAAGGTTATTTTTCCAATGTTCTGTATGTACCATCTCTTGCATCAAAACTCCTGGGTGTCTATCAAATGAAAAAAAGTGGAGTTCCTGAGAGAGTATCCTTCAGCCAAGATTATGTAGAAATTACTGAACTTGCATCCGGGAAACTTGTGGCAAAATGCTCTACAAATCATCATGCAAAATCCTAAGAGTTTTCCCATTTTGTAGAGGATGCAAATCCCATAGCTTTGCTAACTCATGGAAATGAGGTTAGTAGGCTCTGGGATGAGAGGTTTGGCCATCTAAACTTCAAATACTTGCAGCAATTACAGAATAATTCCATGGTTGAAGGCCTTCCAGTCATCAAATCTACCACCAAAATTTGCAAAGGTTGTATTTTGGTAAAGCATCCTAAGCATAAGTTTGATCGGGGGAAGGCAAGCCGAGCATCATAAATTTTTGTGCTGATTCATTTCGATATAGAAGGACCAATTCCCATCACATACTTAAATGGATCTTGGTATGCTCCTACTCTTTTACATGATTTTTCTATATATACATGGGCCTTCTTCATCAAGAAAAAGTTAGATGTCTTAGAAAAGTTCATTGAATTAAAAGCACTAATTGAGAATGCATCTGGGAAAAAGATCAAAACTTTGAGATCTAATAATGGAAAGGAATATGTCAGTAATGAGTTTTTGCATATTTGTTTTGATAGTGGCATTCAGATCCAACATTCAGTTCCCTACACTCCCCAGCAGCACGGTGTAGCGGAGAGAAAGAATTGGTTTCTCAAGGAGTTGACCACTTGCATGCTGGAAGCCAAGAAGTTCGCTACAAATTTGTGGGCTGAGGCCATGAATGCTGCTGTATACATTCATAATATATTTCCTCACTCATCCATGAAAGGGATACCCCTTTCAAAGACTACTTTGGACACAAGCCAGATGTGTCGAATATCAGGGTGTTTGGGTGCACTCCATGGGCTCGAATTTTGCATGATAAGAGGAAAGATTTGCAACCACAAAGTATTGAATGTTTGTTTATTGGATATCTATTATCAACCCAAGTGGCACTTCTCCATCTGAGTGCCGAAATTCCTTATGTTGGTACACAAAAAGAAATTTTAGGATTGAAGTTTTCCAAAACACTATAGATGGGCATGACATGAGATGCATTTACCCTTCAACCAGCTTGCCATATTATTTTTCTAAGTGATGATTGGAATATGCGACTATATTCATTGAAAATTGCATACGTACGTGACTATTCCAGTAGACAACTCACGTACTGTATGCGACTATCTCCATTGCAACCCGCGTACATCAGCATATGCGGGTTTCCTTTAAGCAACTTGCGTGTCATACACGGGTTGCCTATATTAATAGTTGCGTACATCTCCATTCAACATTAAAAAATATAAATCACAATTAATGGATATTATTTGGGCCTTAATCATTAACTACCCCAAACTTCTCAACCTCTTCAACCTTCTAAACCACTCTATTTCCCAAAGTATAAGTAGAGGCCTTGGGGACGACATTAATCAATCAATTTTGGAGAGCAAAGTTATGCTGGTGGTATATCTTCAGAAGTCTTGGAGCAGTAGAACTCAAATTCCTTTGGTTGCAGAGGAGTCCCTGTCTCAGGCATTGGGTTGTACTCTTATCTCATTCACTGATTGTTAATAAAGAGAATTCTTCTTCCAACATTGTTTTGAGTCTCTTTCATGTATTATGGTTGATGACTATATTTTATTATGCACTAGATATATTGTTTATCTAAATTTTCATATATACATGTATAATATTGTACTTGGATAATTTTATCTTTGTAGGTGAAGAAAGTGCATCCCTGAAAGATTTGGAGAGAAGCAGAGGGAAAGAAGATCGAGCTTGGATCAACCGTCGGTTTTCGGGTGAGTCAAGTATTTCTTCCTATTTCCTTTCTATAATTTATTAAAGCTAATTGTCTTCAAGGTTAGAAGTAAGTTGGTAACCCCGGACCCTAGGCTACAAGGGTGTTTAATCATGAACAACAGAACTGGCAACTCTGTTGGGGAGCCCAGCCTGCTGTGGGTTAACTCTGTAGATCCTTGCCCAGTATTTGCTTTGATTCATTGTGTGGTGTTGTGTCTTGGTTTAGACTTATAGTGGTGTTTGAAGGCCTTTATAATTTTTCTTTTTTGTTGAAAAATTTTACTCCTGTACACGGGTTTCTGTACTACATAGTCATGTACAGAGGTCTGTGTATGTGGGTTGTTGCATTAGAAAATCATGTATAGTACGCAGGTTGCTCTTGTGAACAGTCACGTACAAGTCTGAGCAACATAATTTTTGGGGTTGGGTTGCTTGTCCTTGTCCTTTTGTGGATTTTGGTTTTCTTAGTGGTCTTTAATACTTGCATTTCAGTATAGGTTTGATAGCCCTATTAACCATACTTTGTGCTTTTAGGTAAGCCCTTGGGTTTTTATTGGTTGGATTGTATTTCTTTTAGCAATTTGAAGTGGATTTTCCTGTTGGGTAATAGGTCAAAGTGTTGGTTGTATGAATGAGTGCTCAGGGTTCTATATACCATATATCCCATTCTATTTCTGAATAGTGTTGGTTTGTCACTTGCCTTTGATTGATTTCAGTGTTTTCTATTCATTGTGTCTTCCCAGCTGAGTGTTTTCCAAGTCTTCTGTAGGTGGTTGATCTTTGGTTTTTATAAATCTACTTTACTTCTTTTTTCTTACTTTATATAGTTAGGTTATTCAAGCATACTCAAGAATTTTTCATTTAGGTGCATAGTAATCTTTGAGGAATTTGAAAAGTGAAAAGAAAAGCATTGGAAACATTTGCATTCGAATTGCATATGGTAGTTTTACTTTTAGTTTTTAAATAAAATCTCAAAAATTACAAAATTAAGCCTTACTTTTCTCTTTCTTAGTTGCATTTTCATTAGTTTATAATTACAAAAAAAAAAGAAAAAGAGAAGCTTGTTTTAAGTAGTTGTTATACCAAAATCCTGTCACCATCATGTGATAAGACATTTGACATACCTACTTGCCCTAAATCCCAGCTTTTGGAGTGGAAAATAAATGGTTTTTCATCAATCTTACATTAGAGGAAATTTCGGGTCTAAAATGGGCCTTATAAGAAAATGTGCCAACAATAATTTTTGTGAGTTGGAATTCAAGAACCAATAGAATTTAAATAAAATGAGTCAACCATAATTGTTGAATTCACATATTTGTCATAAAAGAAAATTACTTTTTTTGTTTGTATTTTCGACATATCTCCCTGTGTTTTTACTCAAATTTAAGTAGGAGAGCTTGTTGTATGCGGAATTTAATTCTGCATCAAATGAGTACCCACAATGCATACTTTTGATGGACCTTTCTACCCCAAAAACAAGAAATACCTGAAAAAACGTGATGATGATGTTATCATCACATTTTTTTCAGGTATTTCTTGTTTTTGGGATAGCGGGGTCCATCAAAAGTATGCAGTGTGGGTACTCATTGGAAGCGGAATTAAATACCGCATCCAACGAGCTCTCCCACTCAGAATTTGAGTAAAACCATGGGGAGATATGTCGAAAATACGAACACAAAATGAAGTTTTTTTCATTCTTCCTCCAAAATTAATAACTATTATTTTAATATTTTAACTATTATTTTATTATTTTCCTTAGGAGGCCCATTTTAGACCTCAAATTTCTTCTAATGCATACAAATTCCCAACACCGCGCATGCCCCTTTGTCCAAGAGCGGTACCCTTGTTCGCACCACCCATCTCTTGTTGCCTATAAGCGGTGCCACTGCTTGTTGCCCTTGGTCTAGAAGTGGTTATTACCAGAACCACTGTGTCATAGAAGGAGAAATGCAGTACCTTGGGTAAAAAGGGAAAAAGAGAAATTTCTTGAGGCTTCTAGATGATAAGCCTCGTGTCCTCCCTTAACCCTACTGTTGTGGGTTGGTTGAGCTCGAGATCCCTCATCCTAGGATCTTAGAGGCCACCTCACCCACTAATTTCTTAACCTACTCTATCAATTAAAGCCCTATAAATATGAGATCATAGCCTTGGTTGAAGAGATAACATTGAAGGTATTTTTATGATGTTGGATTGATCCTTGGCCCGAGATCATTTGAAGAGAGCATAGAGAGCTAGAGTTGTATCTTTTGGGGATGAGAATTTGGTTTCATGGAGATGCATGTGAACACTAAGGCTTGGTTGTAAACGTCTTCATATTTCATTAATGCAAGTTGATTTCTATCCCACATATGTTGTTGTTGTTTTGATTTCACATATATGTTGCTAGATTCTTTAGTCACTAGCATAGATTAGTAGATCATATTCTGGTTTCTTTGATCTATTTCGTGTTGATCTTGATTGCAGGTATACAGGTGGACTATCAAAGCGTTGTATTCCAAATATCTACAACATCTAGGGAGAGTCTTCAACCTCTGTCCTCTATTTGTTATGGATCTAAACCATTTAGATCAGTGGATCACCTTGCTGTCCGCAAGAGGTGAAATATTCCAGCTAACAAATCTAGCGACTCCGTTGGGGATTGTCGTATCAGTTGTTTTAATCTTCCTCAGTCTGCAACTCTTGTTCAAATCCAGGCTCCATTTTTCTTCAACTCTCTTCAATCAAATCTACTTTCTGACTTGCATTATTTGGGTTTGAAATTTCTAGATATGTTCAGATTTGAGTCATTTCAGTGTTTTATGCTTCGTTTCCATACACAATTCAATAGTATTTTCCTTGATCTAGTATTTTTCTGATCTTATCCATCGTTCTTTTTTTGTTTTGTTTTGTCCATCTACAGGGAACCATGCCCATGTTGTGTATGAGGAGTGGTGCCACCACCTGAACAAAGTGAGCAGTAAGCGATGCCACTGCCTGTAACCCATTTGCAAGGAGCGGTGGTGTCTTGGAAACGCTATGTCAAACACCAACGAAGCACGGTGCTAGGTAGGCATCATCCTAAAACACTTTTTCCTCATTTTTCTTTGCAAAAATTTGGATTTTGATTGCTTTCAGTTCTATTATCAGGCGTTTGTTATTGAATCTGATGTGTGTGGCTTGCTAATTTCATGGTTTAAGACTGATTTGAGTGGAATTTGAAAAGTTTGTTTAAGTCTTTTTGATTGTTCATCCGCTTCTATCCTTCATTGGTTGTGTTTAAAGAAGGATTCCTTGTTTTCTGAAACGTTTGGGGTGTTATTGAAATCTCTTTTCATTGCATAAACTGAAAGAAGAACACTAGATTAGATTCTAGGTTTCATTTCTTACTTGCATAGTAAACTTTTTCCTTCCTTCAAAAAAGAAAAGTTTTAACTGAGACTAGGACATCATCTTTGAGCATTGGATTTGAGTTTTCTGATTGGCTTCACAAGCTTTCAAGACCTTCATGATCTTCTGTCTCTCATGCATCTAGGACTATCTCAATAAAAAAAAAATGGTAGTTTTAAGTTAGATTTGCTTATGTTTTTGAGAAAATTGAAAAGATAGAGTGCATTTGCATGTGGGTGTGCCTTTTGTTTTTCTTTTAGGAAAAGAGATCCTCACCCTTCTCATTTGCTTTTGAAAAGAAGAAATTAGTTTTGTAAAAGTGTTTGCTTGTCTTTGATTTGATGTTCGTGACTGTTGTTTGGAAGTATTTTTGGTTTTGAAACAAAAATAAAACACTCTCTTCCCTCCCATAAGTAGGCATACTGAACGATAAAGTGAACATTTGCACAAGCATATTGCATGGTTTTACTTTTGTGTCAAAACATCATGCATTCACTTAACTGTACAAGTTAAAATTAATGGTAGTTGTAGGTTAAAATTTATGTAGTAACCTGAGTGATAGTTTAGAGACGTGCTTGAGCATCGTTAAGCGTAGGAGCTGTCATTATTTGTTTGCATTACATTCTGGGACTCACGTGGTTCTTCCATGTACCGTTGGTATATTGAATGGCCTTTCACGTACCCTTGAGGTATATAGAAAGGTACTTCACGTACTTGGTTGTATATTGGAAGGCCCTTTGTGTATGGTTATGCATTAGATAGCACTACTACCGATTCGAGATCCCACATACCTTGAGCATATTGGGAGACCCCACTAGGGTACCTTATCCATCTGAGAAAATCCCTTTGGTCGTCTTGTTTGGATCCATACACTGAAAACAACATTCAGGGAGATTACTACGCACGTACTCTCGAGGTATATTGTGAGTGGCGCCTTCTTGACAATCCTAGCGAGAGACCTGGCTTTTTGAACTCCTCCTATCATTTAAGTCTGCTTGTTTTGACCTATGGTTTGTGTAGGGAAGTCTTTTAGTGTGTTTTTCTAGATTTTCAGACCCTAGGTTAGATAGGAACTATACAAACTGGCTGAGCTAAGATAGTCCAGAAGAGTATGGGGCTTGCCACCTGATTTTATTCCTTGTTCAAGAGAAAATCCTATGGAAGCTATCGACTAAGGAGCTGCTACCACCTCCCTTGTGGGAGATAATGTGGTTGTGGAAAGTGGAGTACCATATTCTTCACACTCACCTCCCTTGGTCCAACAACCTTATCTGGAAGATTCATTGTTCCATTCTCCTGTGGAAGGACGTGTTGATGATGTTGCTCGCCCAGATTTTGGTCCCAATGCTTCATTGTGGGAAACCCCTGTAGGTCAAGCCATTGCTTCATTTGGAACCCGTGGAATCTCTTTTGAAATTGAAGAAGAACGTAGTCAATACCGTTCTTCCATTCTCCACACAAAGGAGATTGATAGGCAGATAGATGAAATATTATGTCCAAAACTACCAAGGTCCACATCTATTCCTAGGGGATATCATTCACTCGCTAAATATATGAGACCTATTGAACCAATTATAGATCATCCATTGACAACCCGCAACCCGGTTCAAGATACCACGCCTATCACCTCTCATGTTATGTCTATCCCTAATATTCCCAGGTCTTCTACACCTGAGATTCAACCTTCAATTCCTATTACGTTTACATCTTCTAGTGCTCGGGGGCAACCCCCAGCACGACCTACGTTATCTAACACTGAAATTGTTGCTAGTCAAAGACATACCTCTAACATAGAACCATCTACAGTTTATGTCCCTCCCACCCATACTAATGTGGAAAATCCCCCATCTAGTTCAAGTCAGCCCTTAGGGGCACAACCTATTATCATTCAGTATTCTGGAGGTTATGGTTATCAAATATCTATAGGTAATCATCCATCTAATCCTACAAGAATGCATTATGTTGGAATTCCATACCCTAATAACACTTTTACGCCATGGGGGCAACCCAGCTAGTCTTGCATGCCAGCTATGGGAGGGATACCTATACATACTACAGGAGTTGTGGGAGGACCTAATGGCCTCGGAGGATCTAAAAACTTTCCTCCTTATGGTCCTTATGGTCCTAGTGGTCCTGGGGGACCTAGTGGCTTTCCTCCTTTTGGCTCTGAATGGTCTGGTGGCCCTCGACCTAGTGGTTCCGATGGCTCTAGAGGTTCAGCATCTCCTGGAGGCTCCAGAGGGTTTGGTGGTCCACCTCCTGGTGGTCTTGGTGGACCTGGTGGCCTTAGCGGTCCTCCTCCTAGAAGCCCTGGTGGTCCTATCCTTCCTAATTTCAAAAATCAACTCCCCATGCCCGGATCTTTTGGTGGTTCTTCCCCACAACAACCTATTTATCAGTCTACCTATGGTCCTACTAGTAATTATATTCCATATCAATATTACTAGTATGTGCAACCCAATAGATAGTTACCTTTCCTAGAAACTTTGGACTTGCCTGATTTGTCCAAGTTGATTAATGAATCCATTTGACATAATCCCTTGTGGCCTCCCATTCCAGTAAAGTTACCATCAGATATTCTGAAATTCGATGGAAAGTAAGGTGAAGATCCGTGAAACCATGCTATGAATTTTCATTTATGGTGTTCTTCGAACTCCCTCATGGATGATTCCGTTTAGATATGACTCTTTCAATGAAGTTTGACCGGTATGGCCACGAAGTGGTACATTAAACTCCCACAACATTCATTTGTGGATTTTGGCTCATTGGAAACCATGTTCCTTACACACTTTCAAATCCATATTCATTATGAAATGGGCACTAAAATTTTAACTTCTTTGCGATAGAACATGTCCACCCACATTTCTGATCATATTCATGAATGGAGAATACGGAGAAGGATTATTAAGGCCTTGATTTCGGATCAGCTGTTAGCTAATTGGTTCACTAAGTCCTTGTTT
>LPNX011224085.1:0-15359 GCA_001517045.1 Pseudotsuga menziesii | reverse complement strand
TAATTTGTTTATAAAATAAATAAATGTTATTAAAGGAACTAGTATTGATAAAGAAATCACAATAGATTTATATTATAATAATAATTATTATAATATAAAAAAAATAATTTTACAACTGTAAAATAGGTTTAAAAACCCTAAACATATAAACCTTGCGGCTAAGGAATAAGAAATCCAAAAATTTAGACAATTAATCTCTACAGCTGCTTTATCTTTTAAACAGTATTAAAAGTCTGCAAGTTACCTAGTTATTATGGGTTCTAAACAAATAATAATACTTAAAATAAATTAGAAGTATATAACTGGACCAAAAGCAAGGATACAAGCACATAACGCTCAATCATGGAGCTTAAGCATTACAAAATTAAGCAATAGCATAATGAAACAGTTATAACTGTAAATGCAAGGCCTACGGCCTGTAAAAACAAAAAGAAATGTATTACTGTAAAAGTAAGGCTCGCGACCTGTGAAAACCTTTTTACACAAAAGTAACGCAACGGCCTAAGCGTGTAAATATTATTTACAAAAACCCTGCAGTATTTAAAATCCAGTTTACATCCACGGCCGTAGCCGGAAAACTATTTATAGAGTTAGGGTTATACCCTCAACGTAAACATTAAAACTAACAGCTCAAAAACCTCAAGAACTGAACGGCCGAAGTAGAAACCTTCGCCATTCTTAAGCAGAGGCAAGTATGTAAATACAGCCTTGGCCTAGATCTGTACATCTATTTCATCGCAGGGATTACCCTGGTAACACTATTTTAAATAATCTACAGCTAGGTACGATAGCAGAGAGCCAAGGTAATCACGGAAGTGCACCCTGTCATCACAACCAGCAAGGAGATGTGCATGTTGGGACCAGGCTTACCGGTGGAGTTAGAAGCCAAAACGTTGAGCGTTCCATTCTGCATCATGGAGGTCGATTCTACCAATAAAAGAAACAGATACGGGTTAGAAACCCTAGCATTTGATTGCGTAATGTTGTTATATAATCTAAATTACAAATCGAGAGTTTAGGACTGTAACTTACCAGCATTTCATTGGAGACGAACCGCCACCGAAAAGCAATCAAGTGACCAAGAACCGGGGTAACCAAACCCTTCCTTTGCTTACAAGAACGAACTGGCAGTGAACCAAGGATCTTCTCCCAAATGGAGACGCAACTGATAAAATGTCGAAGGTCTCATATGTAAGCCGTGACAGAAAAAAATCAATGGAGCTTAGCGAAGTAACCCTAAATCATGCCAACGTTGTAAATACTGCTAACGACCGGGCCACAACTACTGCACAGAACTGCAAGGGACGCAACGAGTGAGAACTACCATCGAGCAGCAATGGAGCAAGGAATCGACCATAACAAACCACCAGGGTTTGCAGAGCTCAAGCCCGAAGGCGAAGGAACGACTGAGGTAAGAAAAAGGGCAAGTCAACTTTATAACCATCCAATGCATGGCGAGGAGACAGCCACGATAGCGTTAAAATAATTTCCATTGAGTGGGTCGATTTGTTATGTCACAAAATCATTTGGATGGAAAACCCAAATCATAGTATGGATATTTCCATAGAAGGTCGTAACCTTGACCTTACCTGCACCACAATGTTAACGATGGAATGTTAGTCGCAAACATATAAACTTGGCATTGCAAAAAATATAACTATAATATGTCTATGGTATTGATAAACTTAGTTTGATGTTATAGCAAAGACCTCGTTTGAGGGTAGACCTTTACACTTTACATAACAAAATGAACCTTGTGTTACGAAGGTTATAAGAACTTGGATGTAGAGTCAAATTAATATGGTTCATGAAATTTTTATGCCAATTGGTTAAATACTCTAGTGTATTATTCAAAGACAAAAGAGACTAACATTTCTTTTTAAAATTAAATATTGTTTATATAAGATAGCCTCTAAAGATAGACCTTGGACAAAATGAGAGTTGTTCTTGCTTATAAGCTAGTTTATATGAAATGGTTATGTCCTTTAATAACAAGAGGGACTATGTTTAATTATGTGTTTTAGGTGTTAGCAAAGACCAAAACAAAGATGACTTTAAAATTTATAAGAACTTCTTGTTAGTTCCCAGTTCAGGTGGTAAAAAGAACACTTATAACTTTTATTCTATGCTAGTATTACAAGAATTTTATAGGCGATAGCTAGACAAGAAATTTATGCAAACTGCCATCTTTATTTCTTGATGATTGTTCAATCTGGAAGTTCATAGTATTATGGTCTTGATGCTACTTGATTATTTCGGAGGCGTACATGGATTTTTAATTTATTCTTGATCATTAAAATAAAGATATTTTCCATCACTCCAAGATCTTGAATTCTTACTAAATAAAGGCTTATAACTAACAGGAAATCCTGTAGATGTTGGGGTAAAGCATCTATGAACTTTACTTATTACAATCCTTTCTGCAGTCAAACACTTTATACACTGGGCATAACATGTTAAACAGTAGATAGATAAATGAAGTGGAATCAAACATGATAATCCAAATCTAAGCTATGAAATAGAAAAATGATAGTATGAGTACACTACAATAAACTCATTAGATTCAGATTTCCATAAAGATATTTTAATATTACTAATGTAAATGAAAATGGTGATCTATTGTTCTCTAGTATCTTTAAAACTATATCTCCTTGAATTTATTCTTTATCGAAAGTAGAACAAGGAAAGCTTTACCTGTAGGAAGCTGAATAGTCTGGCTAACAAGCATTATATCTATATTTATTTACTGAATGATTTTGGGTAACAGCATATGATTTTATTACTTTAAAAGATCTGATAAGCAGCAATCCCAAAACTTTACTTGGATATCTGTAACAGAAGGAAAACTGTGTGCGTTAGCTTAGCAGCTAAGTAATCCCAGTATAACATAGCATATCCCCTTGCTGTTGCAAACATAAAATAATCAGAAGACCGACAAGAAACTCTACTTGTATTTCTATACATACATAAAGTCTATTTAGTTACAAAACTAATAGCATTAACTAATCAATATTTAATTATTGCATTAGTGTGAGTTTATGCTATTTATAAAAGTTTAAATTTTTTTGAAATTTTAGGGTTTTGACATGTGGTATTAGAGCATGGTTCAAACACTAGGCCTTGATGTGGCTCAAATACTTTCCGCATAACAGTAAAATACTGTACTAATCTGTATTTTGTTTTATGTGCAAAACAGAAAAATTATTTTTTTTGTTCTTCTTTCTAAATCTAACAGGCAGGAATGGATAATTTAGGAGCTTATGCTACAGAGGAATCTCCTAATACTGAAAACAGACAAATGTCCAGGGAACCTGAGATAGAGGAGGTAACTGTACACTCCTCAGAATTGATGCAGACCATAAAAGGTCTGAAGACTGAATTAGAGTCAGTTAAAAGGGACAACGAAAGGATTATAAAAACCCAAGAGGAGTTAAATCAGATGTTGATAGAAAGATTTCAGACAGAAGGAAGGAACAAAAGGTCTGAATCTGAAAGAGCTAGTCAACAGAAAACGTCCAAAAAGATGAAATTTGCTAAATTTGATAGCAGTTCCTCATCGGAAGGCCTTAAGGAACAACATAGCTATTATTCTACCAGTGATAGTAGCGAAGCAAAGGAGTATAAGAGAAAGAAAAAGTACAGACCTTACGAAGAGATCTCTGGGGAGTTCAAGAAAATAAAACCCCCAACCTTCAATGGAGAGACGGAAAAAGGAGAAGAGGCAGAATCCTGGTTATCCGGGATGAGAAAATATTTTCAAATTTATAATTACTCAAACCAGCTGAAGGCGAGAATGGCCATATATAACCTTTCAGGGAAGGCAGATATATGGTGGCAAGATTTGAAGAGGGTTAAAGGGATTAAAGAAAAAGAGGTCAACTGGAGTACATTCAAAAGGTACTTCAAGAAGAAATTCCTATCTGAACAGTACTATGAAGAAAGGGCCAAGGAGTTTTATGAGTTAAAGCTTGGGTCCATGACAATGAAAGACTTAAACATCAAGTTTTCAAGTCTGTTGAGGTATGTGCCGTACTTAGTTGATGAGAAACCGAAGGTACAGCGGTTTCTCAGCTGCTTGTCATACCATATAAAAGATAGAATCAAATATGACAATCCCAAAACTCTATAAGAAGCTATGCGAAAAGCAAATTTCTGTTTTGAACAGAATAAAAAGAAGGAAGGAATAGCCAATTGGAAGGCTAAAAAGAATGGTAATCAGGCTGAATACAAGAAAAAGGAGTTTACACCTCAGAAAAATTTTAAGAACAGCAAGAACAGAAACCATTTTAATGGCAAGAACTTTCAAGGAAGAAAGAATGGTGCTTCAAATAACTCCAACAACTTCAAGGGCAGTAAGGAGAATTCTAACAATCACGGAAATTTTACAAAAAATTTCGAAAGGAAGGAACCTGTTAAATGTTGGGAGTGTAATGGCCCACATTATGCGTCATTTTGCCCAAACCGTAAGAAGCCAAACAGCAATATTCATACAATTCAAGATGAAATGACAGTTGGACACTTTGCAAGGACCATGCCCCGGATTAATGCAGCATTGGAAAACGGCAAGCTGAATACCAAACTTCCATGGTGGAAGTAGAAGGTATGGTTAACGAAACTTCTGTAACTATTTTGATAGATCCAGGTGCTAGCTTAAGTTATATTTCACCACAGATAGTAGAAAAGTGTCATCTGAATGTTGAAAAGTTTGATAACTCTTGGCTGGTTCAACTAGCCACAGGAGCAAAAAGGAAGGTAAATTGTTATGTTAATGATTGTATTTTAGATATGAATGGTTTTAAAACTGTTGTTAAATTAAATGTGCTGCCCCTTGGTTCTTATGACATACTTATAGGTATGGACTGGTTAGAACAACATAGGGTAGTGTTAAACTGTTTTGATAAAACATTTACCTGTGTAAATAATGATGAATAGCCTGTAATAGTTAAAGGAATTCCTAGAAAGACTGTGGTTAGACAGATTTCTGCTTTGCAGCTCAAAAGAGCAGTCATGAAAGGATGCAAGGCCTATGCTGTAATTATTACAGATGAGGAAAATAATGTTGAAAAAGATAAAACAAAAATAGAAAATATTCCAGTATTAAATGAATTTATTGATGTTTTTCCAGAGGAAATCCCAGGATTACCTCCTCGGAGGGAACTGGATTTCACAATAGAGCTGGTACCAGGTGCTGTACCTAGCTCGAAGGCTCCGTACCAAATGAATATTCTAGAACTTAACGAATTAAAAACGCAGTTAAAGGAACTAATTGATAAGAAATATATTCGTCCTAGTGTTTCCCCCTAGGGAGCACCAGTGATTTTTCTTAAAAAGAAGGACGGTACTATGCGACTTTGCATAGATTACCGTCAGCTTAATAAAATGACAATTAAAAATAGGTATCCGTTGCCCCGCATAGACGATCTGTTTGATTAGTTGCGCAGAGCTACAATGTTTTCTAAGATAGACCTGAGATCATGCTATCATCAAGTAAGAATTAAAGAAGAGGACATATTTAAGACCGCTTTTAGAACTAGGTATGGACATTATGAATTTGTCGTAATGCCCTTCGGTCTTACTAATGCCCCAGCCGTCTTTATGTGTCTAATGAACAACATAATGCATAAATATTTAGACAAGTTTGTTGTCGTATTCATAGACGACATCTTGATCTACTCTAAAAATGAAGAGGAACATAAGGAGAATTTACGGATAGTCTTACAAGAACTAAGAGAGCAACAACTCTATGCGAAGTTCAGTAAGTGTGATTTCTTCAGGGATGAAATCCAATACTTAGGTCACGTGGTGACTAAGGAAGGGATTTCAGTTGACCCTGAAAAGATCAGGGCAATTGAAGATTGGCCAGTACCTAAAGATGTAACAGATGTTAGATCTTTCATGGGGATCACCGGTTATTACCGGAGATTCATAGAAGGTTTTTCTAAGATAGCCAACCCGATCACTTCTTTGCAAAAGAAAGGCAAGAAGTTCGATTGGAACGTAAAATGCGAAGAAAGCTTTAAGAAACTAAAAACTTTATTAACAACTGCGCCAATTTTAAGAATAGCGGATCCCAATAAGGATTTCGTGGTTTGCACAGATGCTTGTAATGACGGTCTAGGCGGAGTATTGACTCAGGATGGGCATGTCATTTCCTATGAGTCTAGGAAGCTAAATATCCATGAAAAGAATTACGCTACTTATGACTTAGAGCTGGCTGCTGTTATTCATGCCCTAAAAATGTGGCGACACCACTTAATAGGCAGAAAATTTACTTTAATGACTGATAACAAGGGTTTAAAATACCTTCTCGATCAGCCTAACTTAAATGCAAGGCAAGCCAGATGGCTAGCCTTCCTAAGTGAATACGATTTTGAAATTCAACATATAAAAGGGAAGTAAAATAAAGTAGCTGATGCTTTGAGCAGAAATGCGAAATTGAATTTCACAACAGCAATCAGTACTTATAATTTTGATTTAAATGAAAAGCTAATTGAAAGTATAAAATTGGATGAAAATGATCAAAAGTTACAAGCTACAGCTAAGGAAGAACCCATAGAAAGTTTAACTAAAGGTTATAGTTTAAATAAAGATGGATTTTTATTATTTAAGGACAGATTATATGTGCCAAAAATGTCTAAAATTAAATTGCTGATTCTGGATGAAGTGCATAAAACCCCTTATTCAGGACATCCAGGCAATCAGAAAACTGTCACTATGTTGAGAAAAGATTATTTCTGGCCTAACATGAAATCTGAAACAGTTGAGTATATAGCTAGATGTTTGGACTGTCAACAAGTAAACACAGAACATCAACATCCAGCTGGATTATTGCAGCCCTTACCCATTCCTAGCTGGAAGTGGGAAATAATCAGTTTAGATTTCATCACTGGATTACCCAGAAATCAAAATCAGAATGATTCAATTATGGTGGTAGTGGATAAATTAAGTAAAGCAGCACATTTTATTGCTGTTAAAACCACTTTTAAGGCTGCAAATATAGCAGACATTTTCTTAAAACAGATTTTTCGACTACATGGTGTGCCGAAGGTTATTATTTCAGAAAGGGATCCTAAATTTACTGGGAATTTCTGGAAATCTTTGTTTAAAGGACTAAACACAACATTAAATTTCAGTACTTCTTTCCATCCTCAGACAGACGGACAGACTGAAAGAGTTAACCAAGTGTTGGAAGATCTGTTAAGAATGTATGTTAAGGATCAGCCTGGTAAGTGGGAGGATTATTTGCATTTAGCAGAATTTGCATACAATAACAGTTATCAATCTTCAGCTAAGTTCTGCCCTTTTGAAATTTTGTATGGGCGAAAATGTAACACTCCAATCTCCTGGAATAATCCAGTAGATAGGTTAGTGTTGGGGCCCGAATTATTAAAAGAAATGGTCCTAATGGTCCTAGTGGTCCTGGGGGACCTAGTGGCTTTCCTCCTTTTGGCTCTGAATGGTCTGGTGGCCCTCCACCTAGTGGTTCCGATGGCTCTAGAGGTTCAGCATCTCCTGGAGGCTCCAGAGGGTTTGGTGGTCCACCTTCTGGTGGTCTTGGTGGTCCTGGTGGCCTTGGCGGTCCTCCTCCTAGAATCCCTGGTGGTCCTATCCTTCCTAATTTCGAAAATCAACTCCCCATGCCCGGATCTTTTGGTGGTTCTTCCCCACAAAAACCTATTTATCAGTCTACCTATGGTCCTACTAGTAATTATATTCCATATCAATATTACTAGTATGTGCAACCCAATAGATAGTTACCTTTCCTAGAAAATTTGGACTTGCCTGATTTGTCCAAGTTGATTAATGAATCCATTTGACACAATCCCTTGTAGCCTCCCATTCCAGTAAAGTTACCATCAGATATTCTGAAATTCGATGGAAAGTAAGGTGAAGATCCGTGAAACCATGCTATGAATTTTCATTTATGGTGTTCTTCGAACTCCCTCATGGATGATTCCGTTTAGATATGACTCTTTCAATGAAGTTTGACCGGTATGGCCACGAAGTGGTACATTAAACTCCCACAACATTCATTTGTGGATTTTGGCTCATTGGAAACCATGTTCCTTACACACTTTCAAATCCATATTCATTATGAAATGGGCACTAAAATTTTAACTTCTTTGCGATAGAACATGTCCACCCACATTTCTGATCATATTCATGAATGGAGAATACGGAGAAGGATTATTAAGGCCTTGATTTCGGATCAGCTGTTAGCTAATTGGTTCACTAAGTCCTTGTTGCCTCCTATTGCTTGAGATGTGGCTATGGGAAATGTTGTTGCCGAAGAGCAGGCTATTAGTTGCGCTCAGTACCTAGCCTTGGTCTATTCCCAGTTAGGAACTCTTTATGACCTAATTCCTCAAGCTCCTCGCACCAGCACTGACCCTGTAAGGCCACCAGTATAAGTACCTGTTGATGGGTTTGTTGGTTCAATCCAGTCCCTGTCCGTAGTGAAACCTGCCAAGCAAACTGAAATTGCTACTCCTTTGTCTCCTAAGGTTTCCTCCAAGGTCAATTCTATTCAAAGTACTCAAAGCTAGGGTAATAAAAAGAAAGGTAAAAATAGAAATAGAAAACCTGGAAACCAACAGGAGACCCCATGATCAACCAATAATGACAATGACAAACGGAAAATGAAGGCTAAATATCCCTGTCTGTTATGCGGTGGTGACCATTTTTCAAAGGAGTGTCCCTGTTGGGATGGAATCTCCTAGTTTCTAAAGTCTAATCCTACACCTGCAGTACTTACAGATCCCTTTCCCTCTCAACAGCAACTGGTCGACCACATGTCTAACCACGGTAACTGTCACATACCCCAATTTTGTAAAATTATGTGAATTGTTTTATTATATTTTGAGACATTATGTTAAACTTAATCCTAAGTAGGGATTGATGACTCAGCAGAGTCAATAGTTATGGAGTGTAATTCAGAATATTTTATTAATAATAAATAAATTGTGGAGACAACAGCATGGGAGAGCTATTAAAAAGAGGTTACTGGTCAAACTGGTGGATGGAACTAGGTGGAAAGGAAAAAGACAAGTGGCAGCATCCTCAAACACTTCCTAAGTTGCAGGTGGCAACTTCCCTATATTTGGGGTCATGATTCCCCAAGAAAGTGGAATGTGAGCAGGTGGCTCATTAAATTATAGTTAACCCAACTAAGACCTAGGCAATCTTTAAAAAGTACTCAATGAAGAGAGCTGAGGCTGCTCATTACTTCGATTCCAGAAAGAATTCATTCAGGTCAATGTGATTCAGGAATTTCGTTGAGGAAAGAGGGAAAGACAGTAAGGAAGTGTTTGGAGTGAGTGTTTGCAGTAACTTGATTCTGATTACAACTGTTTGAGCTGAGAGAACTGACTTATAGTTCTGAGTTGATACTGAATTGAAGACTGTATCTGTTTTGCTGCACCTAGTTCCAGCCAGGGAGACTAGAGCAAGCTCGGGGGTCCTGAGAAGTCGTTGTCTGAGCGATCTCCAGGAATTGGTAGGGAGGAACGGCCTCCCATTGTTGTTGTTGCCCACAGCATTAAACAGGTTTTTCATTCATTTCTTTATGTCTTTCTGAGTATAAATGGATAGATGTTATAAATATTTTACATGTCTGAATAATTGTTTAAACATCTGTAAAAATAGTATCTTGGAATGTTAGTAGAAAAACCTGTTAGTATCACTGTGTTTTTCCACATCTGATATCATCAGATAGTACTCTAGCACAGTGTCTCAGTGTTTAGAAGAAGTATTCTTCTGAACTGAGTTCTCTAATTTACTTACAGCTATCACAAATATCTTCTGTTTAATTTATCAGCTATCTTTCTACAACTTTTAGTTAATCTAGAACTGTAACTCTGTTTCTCTGAAATATTAACTGTGCATGGAAAATATAGAATAAGTATGCTTACAGTATTTTTTTTAAGTAGTCTGGTAGTCTGTGTTATAGTAGAGAAGGCTTTTACCCAGATTTTTGTATACTCATGTTGTTTTCAGCTCGGTTAAAACATATTTCACAACTGTTACTTTTCAAATAGATGCTATTTTATATTTAAGTGTTTATATTGTTATTATACAGAGTTTACTTAATTATTATATAAGTACTATAAGAAATATTAAAATTTTCAGAACCAAATAATAAGTATATGACATTAAAACAATACTCTTAATAACATCAAAGTAAAGTAATGTATTTCAGTAATTACTATGTAGCATGATGTTATATAAGTAATAATCACATACAAATAAAAATCTAGTTTATTAATATACAGAATGTAAATAATATAATATTTATATACTAGTCTTTTAATTTGTTTATAAAATAAATAAATGTTATTAAAGGAACTAGTATTGATAAAGAAATCACAATAGGTTTATATTATAATAATAATTATTATAATATAAAAACAATAATTTTACAACTGTAAAATAGGTTTAAAAACCCTAAACATATAAACCTTGTGGCTAAGGAATAAGAAATCCAAAAATTTAGACAATTAATCTCTACAGCTGCTTTATCTTTTAAACAGTATTAAACATCCGCAATTTACCTAGTTATTATGGGTTCTAAACAAATAATAATACTTAAAATAAATTAGAAGTATATAACTGGACCAAAAGCAAGGATACAAGCACAGAACGCTCAATCATGGAGCTTAAGCATTACACAATTAAGCAATAGCATAATGAAACAGTTATAACTGTAAATGCAAGGCCTATGGCCTGTAAAAACAAAAAGAAACGTATTACTGTAAAAGTAAGGCTCGCGGCCTGTGAAAACCTTTTTACACAGAAGTAACGCAACGGCCTAAGCCTGTAAATATTATTTACAAAAACCCTGCAGTATTTAAAATCCAGTTTACATCCACGGCTGTAGCCGGAAAACTATTTATAGAGTTAGGGTTATACCCTCAACGTAAACATTAAAACTAACAGCTCAAAAACCTCAAGAACTGAACGACCGAAGTAGCAACCTTCGCCATTCTTAAGCAGAGGAAAGTATGTAAATACAGCCTTGGCCTAGATCTGTACATCTATTTCATCGCAGGGATTACCCTAGTAACACTATTTTAAATAATCTACAGCTAAGTACGATAGCAGAGAGCAAAGGTAATCACGGAAGTGCACCCTGTCATCACAACCAGCAAGGAGATGTGCATGTTGGGACCAGGCTTACCGGTGGAGTTAGAAGCCAAAACGTTGAGCGTTCCATTCTGCATCATGGAGGTCGAGTCTGCCAATAAAAGAAACAGATACGGGTTAGAAACCCTAGCATTTCATTGCGTAATGTTGTTATATAATCTAAATTACAAATCGAGAGTTTAGGACTGTAGCTTACCAGCATTTCATTGGAGACGAACCGCCACCGAAAAGCAATCAAGTGACCAAGAACCGGGGTAACCAAACCCTTCCTTTGCTTACAAGAACGAACTGGCAGTGAACCGAGGATCTTCTCCCAAATGGAGATGCAACTGATAAAATGTCGAAGGTCTCATATGTAAGCCGTGACAGAAAAAAATCAATGGAGCTCAGCGAAGTAACCCTAAATCATGCCAACGTTGTAAATACTGCTAACGACCGGGCCACAACTACTGCACAGAACTGCAAGGGACGCAACGCGTGAGAACTACCATCGAGCAGCAATGGAGCAAGGAATCGACCATAAAAAACCACCAGGGTTTGCAGAGCTCAAGCCCGAAGGCGAAGGAACGACTGAGGTAAGAAAAAGGGCAAGTCAACTTTATAACCATCCAATGCATGGAGAGGAGACATCCACGATAGCGTTAAAATAATTTCCATTGAGTGGGTCGATTTGTTATGTCACAAAATCATTTGGATGGCAAACCCAAATCATAGTATGGAGATTTCCATAGAAGGTCGTAACCTTGACCTTACCTGCACCACAATGTTAACGATGTAATGTTAGTCGCAAACATATAAACTTGGAATTGCAAAAACTATAACTATAATATGTCTATGGTATTGATAAACTTAGTTTGATGTTATAGCAAAGACCTCGTTTGAGGGTAGACCTTTACACTTTACATAACAAAATGAACTCTGTGTTATGAAGGTTATAATAACTTGGATGTAGAGTCAAATTAATATGGTTCATGAAATTTTTATGCCAATTGGTTAAATACTCTAGTGTATTATTCAAAGACAAAAGAGACTAACATTTCTTTTTAAAATTAAATATTGTTTATATAAGATAGCCTCTAAAGATAGACCTTGGACAAAATGAGAGTTGTTCTTGCTTATAAGCTAGTTTATATGAAATGGTTATGTCCTTTAATAACAAGAGGGACTATGTTTAATTATGTGTTCTAGGTGTTAGCAAAGACCAAAACAAAGATGACTTTAAAATTTATAAGAACTTCTTGTTAGTTCCCAGTTCAGGTGGTAAAAGGCACACTTATAACTTTTATTCTATGCTAGTATTACAAGAATTTTATAGGTGATAGCTAGACAAGAAATTTATGCAAACTGCCATCTTTATTTCTTGATGATTGTTCAATCTGGAAGTTCATAGTATTATGGTCTTGATGCTACTTGATTATTTCGGAGGCATACATGGATTTTTAATTTATTCTTGATCATGAAAATAAAGATATTTTCCATCACTCCAAGCTCTTGAATTCTTACTAAATAAAGGCTTATAACTAACAGGAAATCCTGTAGATGTTGGGGTAAAGCATCTATGAACTTTACTTATTACAATCCTTTCTGCAGTCAAACACTTTATACACTGGGCATAACATGTTAAACAGTAGATAGATAAATGAAGTGGAATCAAACATGATAATCCAAATCTAAGCTATGAACTAGAAAAATGATAGTATGAGTACACTACAATAAACTCATTAGATTCAGATTTCCATAAAGATATTTTAATATTACTAATGTAAATGAAAATGGCGATCTATTGTTCTCTAGTATCTTTAAAACTATATCTCCTTGAATTTCTTCTTTATCGAAAGTAGAACAAGGAAAGCTTTACCTGTAGGAAGCTGAATAGTCTGGCTAACAAGCATTATATCTATATTTCTTTACTGAATGATTTTGGGTAACAGCATATGATTTTATTACTTTAAAAGATCTGATAAGCAGCAATCCCAAAAATTTACCTGGATATCTGTAACAAAAGGAAAACTGTGTGCGTTAGCTTAGCGGCTAAGTAAGCCCAGTATAACATAGCATATCCCCTTGCTGTTGCAAACAGAAAATAATCAGAAGACCGACAAGAAACTCTACTTGTATTTCTATACATACATAAAGTTATTTAGTTACAAAACTAATAGCATTAACTAATCAATATTTAATTATTGCATTAGTATGAGTTTATGCTATTTATAAAAGTTTAAATTTTTTTGAAATTTTAGGGTTTTGACAGTAACTCTAGTTCATCAGAGGAAATTCATATGATGTCCTCAGATACCATCCATCTGCAAACTCAAAGATAGAAGTATGATAAACCTGCAAATAAGAAAGAATATCAATCCTCTTCAGGGAAAGTTCCCTTTGCTAGTTATTCGAAACCCTTGTCTATTGTCCCTTTATCTATCAAGAATCCTACTCTCGACATGATTTTGTGCCCACGAAAGAGTACTCTTCAGAAGGTTGTCTTTAATCCCAGTTCCTGAGCTGCTCAATTCTATAATGTGGTTGAATATCTCTCTCAGGCACCTTGTGCGATGTCTACACTAGAAGCACTCCAAAGTTGCCCCACACAGTGCAAGAACTTGTTGACAGCTTTAGGAGCTGTGGACCTGGATAAGACTAACTTGATTCATTTCAATGTTGAGAACTATAAACCTAGATTACTGCATAAACTTGCTTTTCAGATCATTACGAAAGTAGTGGGAAAAAAAGTCTTTTGAACGATACTAGATGAAGGAGCTTCGACCTCGGTGTTATCTCTGACTTGTTGGAAAGCTCTTGGCTCTCTCGATCTTGTCACATCACCTACAACCCTTAAATCCTTTGATGGATGGGGTTTCCAACCCCATGGTCTCATATCAGCCCTTGCGGTCGAGCTGGAGGGAAAAACTATTTCCATCCAAGTAGAAGTGGTAGATGCCCCTTTAGATTACAACCTCATTTTAGGAAGGAATTGGTTCTATGCCATGACTACTGTTGCTTCAATAGTATCTTGAACAGTCCAATTCCCATGCCTAGGGAGAATTGTTACTATTGATTAGCTTGATTTCTGTACGTTGACTGTTACTATCTCCATGGCTAATAACATCCCCATGTTAGGCGAGTGCCCTCCTCCTTACCATTCGATTGGGGTAGGCATGCTGAAGGACTCATCCCTTATGGGGATTTTTCTATCTACTCCTCCTACCATGGATACCTTGACAGTACATATGATCACCTCATCTAATTATGAGCCTAAGGAAAAAAATGTTGTTGATCCCACCTCGTTGAGTCCTCATGAATCTATGTATGACATCATTCAAAATTTTTCTGATGATCACACTGATGACCTTCATCTAGTGCCTTCAGATCCTTACCATTTACCATACTAGTTAGAACCTTCTCTTTCAGTTCTAGACTATCTCTCCAAGACTTTTCCTTCCGATGAGTCCATTACAGAGATCATGAATACAGATGAACCCATTTGGGAGGATCACCATCATAGATCCATGTTCCTCCCCAATACCAGTTCGGGTAGCCATGATTTTGAATCCTTGTTTCCTACTGATATTGTCAACATTCTGCAAAGTCCTATATTGTTGCAAGATAAACATTCTAAAGGAAACCTTTGCAACATTACTCAGACGAACCCAATTGACATATCAGCCAAGCCCGATGTTATTGAGCATGTTCATGTTGGGCAGGACCGCTCCACATATGAATCTAAATCATAAAAGGCACTTTTTAAGGAATTCCATGATATTTTTTCCTGGTCCTATGAAGAGATGCCAGGAATTGACCCTTCAACACATATTTCATTAAATTTGGAAATATTCTATTACAAGGACTTCATCCACATTGATTTTTTTTGGAAATCTCTAAATACATATTCTATTAAATCTAGAAAAATCAACTCAAAGAACTATTCCATTAAATTTGGAATAATTAATCCAATAAACTACTTTCTCAATTAATATTTTTTATTTATTTCAAGTAAAACTTTAGTATTCAACTATTCAAAAGGAAATATTACATCTGAATTAGAACTAGAGGAAATATTACATCTCAATTACAACTAGATGGGTCAGATCTAAAATTTAGAACTTTTTCTAGATTGAGTTCCTTCAAACTGAGGAAAGTCATAGCCTTTGAATCCTACATAATTTATATTAATATTATTTATAGGTTGTATTAGATGTTAAGTTTATTAAATTATTTTA
>LPNX011223984.1:87811-119150 GCA_001517045.1 Pseudotsuga menziesii | reverse complement strand
TAAGCGCCGTCACTTAAGCGACGCTTAAGAAATTATTAAATAAATGGGCAATTTAACCGCCGTCGCTTAAGCGACGCTTAGGAGGATATCCGTCGCTTAAGCGACACTTGCAACCCTAGGTGTCGCTTAAGCGACGCTTATCCCCACCATTTCAAAAAAAAAAATTATCTTTCTGATTTTTGGCACGGTTAAAAGAAAAAATCCATGCGCCGTCGGAAAAAACCGTCGGATTTTGGATCGAAATGTAGTAGTGCAAGTCCACCTAGGTCGGGGCCAGCCTTAGTTTGAATGTGAGAACGATCTGTCCAACGGCAAGTAGAACTGTCACCGTGGTTGCACAAGGCATTAAAGGACGACAACACCTCCCGCAAGAGAATATTATGGTCCCCTCCTCAAGGATAGTAACCTCGGTTTCCATCGGGTCAGCCAAAGGCCCCACCGCTAGCTCAAAAACTCAACCCCTCACCATGAGGTTTGAACATGAGACCTCATGAGGACCAAACCCCACAAAGGCCAAATATGCACTTGTTTTGATGGCTCTATCTTAACAATGATGTGAAGAGGCCAACTAAATACAATTTAAAAAATAAATGCTTTTTTTATGAATAATTGTACATATAATATATTAATGATCGATTACATCATAATTTTTTTTTAAAGTCTCTACTATCTTTTAAATTCTCTTTAATACATATTATTAATAAACTAATAGATCCCTCATATCTAGGGGTTGATAAGGATTAGATAAAGAATTTTATTGATTTTGATATGAAAAAATCTTTTGAATTAATTAAGGAAACCATTTAAAGGCTCATGTTTTTGAATTAGTTAAAAATCATATAATATTTCATATAGGTGACTTTCCATTAGTGTATTTTGAATTCCATGAATGGGAGGTTAATGTTTTGTATGAAATCTAAGCTAATGTAACTTTTGTATGAAATCGAAGTTAGTGTAACTTTTTGTATGTGTTTTTTTCACTTGAAAAGTTAATTTATTGTATTATTTTTCATTCATTTTTGTTATAGAGTTTGTGAAAGTAAATGTTCTCTTAAGAGGTCGATATTTATCTTGGTTAATTAATTTAGTTTTGATTCAAATTATTTTATGTTGATTTTTCTGCTTCAAGTCAACCTATATCCATAAGATGAAAGATAAATCTTTATGAAGATGATCTTTGTCTTGTTAAAAGCTAGAAAATGAAAGATCAATTATTTTGAAGTTGATCTTTGTCTTGTTAAAGGCTGGAAAATAAATGTAGATGAAATGGATCAATTTAAGATTAGAGATCATATCTTTGAAGTTGATTTTTGTCTTTTTGAAAGTTGGAAAATAGTTACAGATAAATACGAGAGTTCAAATCTCTTGATGTTGATCTTGGTCTCTTTTTGATGTTGGAAAATAGTTAGATAAAATGGTTAACTTTTTGAAGTTAGAAAATCTTTGTGAGAAAATTTCTTGAGGTTGATTTTCTTAATTCAAGAAGTTGGTTGGTAAGTCACGGTAGATCCATCCTCATTTAGTTGGTTGGTAAAGTTAGAGTAGATCCATCCTAATTCAAGATGAAGAGATCATATTGATCTTTGTCTTTTAAGAAGTTAGTTGATTAATTTGGTAGATTATATAATTTAGGATGAGAGATCATATTTGATGCATATTTTTTTATAAGCACAAAAACAAACATACTATTGTAGATATTTAGAGTTAAAGTACTTGTAATTTACCATTTTACAATTATGATGGTATTTTAAGTGAATTCTTTTTTGTATTTAAAGAGCAGAAGCACAAAAATGAAATGTAATTGGAGAGATTTAGAGTTAAAACACTTGTAATTTATTATTTTTACTTTTTACAGTAGTATGAGAATCCTATATTTTAAATTTATATAAAAGTAGTATAAAAGGTAGTCAAATATTTTAAAACAACATAAAAATGGTATCTTGATTTTTTTTTGAAGTTAAAAGAAAAGAAGGGCATGTTAATGGAAAGATTTAAAATTAAAACATTCTTAGTTCATCAATTTTATAGCAATATTTGAGAATTCTATCTTCTAAAATTACTAAAAAGTAGGCAATTTTATAAAACAGTATAAAAGTTGATATGAGAATTAATTTGTCCTTAGTTAATAGTTATTTAATCATTTTCAAGGCACAAATATGTTGAGAAGTTTATAAATGTTCCGCATTGTTTAAGTTTATAATAATTGATATAAGAATTAAAATTTATAAAAGTTGATATGAGAATCAAATAATTTTTATTAACAAGTATTTAATTATTTTTAAGGAATAAATTTGTGGTTAATAGAGTCACAATGTTTAATAAAAAGTATTAGCATGGAAAGTTTGTACCATTTTAATATTTTAATGTTATAAAATAATCAAGTCTCATTTTGTTTTTTAAATATTCTAGACTATATCATTTGTTTTCTAATATTTTAGACTATATCTGTAGCTCAAGGAAAACCCTAGCTACGTGCAGAAATGGCTACCTTCTGTCTATAGGATGGAAGGATAAGGTTCTTGTGGGGTTGGAAGAGAGGACATGCAAACAAGATTATGGCGAAGTTGTAGAAACCCTGCAAAACACTGTTAGAAAATGAAATAGCTCCAAGAAGAGAATGGAATGAAAACGAAATAAAACCCTGCATGAAAGGATTAGAAAGCAAGAATGGTTGTAAGAAATCAATGGAAACCCACAGAAAAACATTAGACAACAAACCTGCAACAAAAATATGTTAGAAAACTAGAATAAAATGGCATAAAACAAAGATTATACCTTCTCTAGGTGGAAATGGGCCACCATGCCCTAGCTTGGGGAGCACTTTTCAATGGAATGGGAGCTTTGGCTCAATGGAGAAATGGAGGAGAGGGAGGGTGAATGGCTTGAGAGGAAAATGGTCTCAAGGCACTCACATGGGTAGCATAACGTTAAGGAGAGAAGGAGTGTTTTGAGAGTGACCCCCACCCCTCTATTTATACTTTTTCTTGAGATTTTTAGGGTTTTAAGCCCCTGGTTGGGGCTTTAGCCCATTTTTTGAGCTTTTAGCTCCTTTCACCCAATATTTAGCTCCTATGGGGGTTTTAAGCTCCTTTGAGCAGTTTTAGCCCCTTTTTGGAGGTTTTAGCCCCTATGAGAGCTATTTTGGCTCTTTTTAGGGGGTTTTAAGCCCCTTTTTATATTTTTGAGCCTTTTTGAGGGTGTGGGGGTCAAATGAGGGTCGTACGTAGATGTATTTGGGTGGTGTAGGTCATGTAGAGATTACTGATGGATTTTTTGGGTTAACAGATTGCCCCCTGATGTGTGAGGGCAGGAGTTCATCGTATGGCCGACGGACATCATAGGATTTTCTGGGGAGAGGTGGTGCTCCCGGGGCTGGGGCATGGTAGCTTTTGGTTTTTGTATTAATATGGTTCCCATCAATGGGTGAGATATAAATAATGTGTGACATGTATACGGACGAGGTGGGCATCCCCATGCTCATAAGTCAAATGAATAATGTGATCTAAGCTCTATAATGAAAGAGTCGATCATGTACAACTGGTGATACATAGTGGTTTCCTCAAGAAGAGGCTGAATACATTACTGATCTGAAGAACTGCTACATTGGACCCATGTCATTCACATGGAATGCTATATCTTCATGACTGATGGTCTGTTGGATCTGGAATGGTACATAGTTGTAGGGACCCAATGACAAAGATTCAGAGTCTTTGTGGTACAAATATGTTGCATCAATCATAAATCTATATAGAAGCACTATTGGGGCTTCTGAACACTATTTCCAATGCAACCCAGAAATCACAGGGGACATGAACCTGTTGGGGTCCCTTTCATAGACTCATCAATGTGCTAGAGTCAGGTGACATCTGGGGTCTTCGACCAAATACTACACGGACCGATACCCTGTACGAAGCTCAACGGTGCGATGATGTAGTTGGAGTCGAGCACGTGAGAAACAACAATGCTAAGAGGCACTAAGGACTCCTCTCAAGTGGTCCAAGGAACTCATTAATGAGGTTAATGAAACCAGGATACAGGGACCTCTGGGTCTATCCTCTGGAATACATGTGTTGTCGTCGACAGAGGGAGACCTGCAACAAGACAAGGCGATGGTGTTTCCTTGACCAAAAGCATGAGGGAGATAACCGAAAGATGTGAGGCAATCTGAGGACTGACCCACTGAATTGGGGGGGGGAGGAGTTGAACAGGGGCAGGGAATCATGGTGGACTCAAAATTCCTTCACTCAGAGTATGACGGTAGGGCGGACCAGGCAGCAAATGAAACTGACTCATGGGAAATGGAACATAGCTATAATACTGGGAATGTAACTACATATGGGAAATACTTGGAGGAGGTAGAATTTTGGTATTGATGGGATCCAAGGAAGACACATTGTAGAGTACTCTGAACAAAGGTGACCCAAAGTAGGAATGCTGCCAAAATGTTATCTGTGGGGTGGTTTCGAGAGACACCGTTGTGGTACAATCTCATGGATTTTTTGCGAGCCTGAAAAAGTAAATGCTCGATGGTGCTTTCAATTTTAGAGAGTCTGAAAGCATGAAGAAGACTCTAGTGGGGGCTCTTTTTCGTTGGTAGTATCCTGTGCCCAAAAAAGGATAAAAGTATACACATGAGAGCTCTCCCATCCTGTAGGGGATGAGAGACTTATTTACCTTTGGTAGTCCAATCAGGCCGAAAAAGGTTAAACCTATACTGACTGGACAAACATTCAGATAATTTTACGAGCATGAACGAAACCAAGTTTGCTCGGCAATATTTTCTTGATGAGAAGGATGGAAAAGAACTTAACGACAACCCATGGTGAGCTTTTTCATAGAGTTCAGCCCCTCTGCCCAAGAAAGCATAAAAGGATGCAAGGAACGGTCTTGGCTTGCATATGCCAAGGTGGTCCTTTTCATATGGTAGTCTACATGGTTCACAAAATGAGATAAATGAGATGATGTAGACGCCCTTTCCTATACTTTAACAAGCGGGAAAGGAAGCAACTGCGCTCGACAATCTTTTCATTCTTTTAGGAGTCAGAAAAGAGATTAAAAGAAGCTCTGGTATGGTCAATCGATTGTGGTGGCACAGGTGGTGCCCCATGTTGGGATAGTGGACAGTGGTCCAAAGGTCATCCATGCAATATGGATGGAGCAAGTGGCTCTTAAACATACCAATACATGCACGTGATAGATCACGATAGAGGCATGCAAACCGAGGTGGCTTTCGAACAGAGGTCAAGAGAGTTGTGTGTGAGTTGTGGTGGACGAAATTGACTGTATGTGATGTGAGTGCAAGTCCAATGGTAGTTATATGCCAAACGCATGCAAAGGAAATGATTTGTCCTCCAGACGATGGTCCGGGGACCCGCATAAGGTGTGGTGGACGGATTAGACATCTATATGCTAAAATAAAATGATGTGCCTTTTGGGAGGTGGCCCGGAGTCCCACATGAGTTGCGGTAGTCAAGTGTAATGCAAGTACAGGTCCGGAGACACTTACATCACAATGATGTGGCTTGTAAAACGAGGTAACTTCCAGGAAGTGGTCCTAAAAATTACTTGTTAAATATGAGAAGATGGTGTCGTTAGAAGATAGAAATTTGAGCCCAGAGGTGTGAGGGGTGTCTCAAACAGGCTTTGGGTGACTCTGAACCAGAAGCTAATGGTGCTGCCCCTAAATGGGGGGTTTCTGATTTGTGGTAAAAACGTTGTAAAACAAAAAGGGACAAGACTATATTACAAGATGAACTGCATGTCACTTAAAGAGGTGACGTTAGAGGGAAAGTGGTTTGGACTTCCAGGGGATCAACATTCATTCCTTTGTGTGATATGATGAACCCTAGGAGATGGCCCGTTGGGACACAGAAAACACACTTGAAAGGGTTCAAGCGGATCCTATACTTACGACACCGTAGGAAGGTTTGCCGCAAGTCATCTATGTGTTGTGCTTGCTTCCATGACCATGCAATGAGGTTGTCAAGATAGACCAACATGATGTGGATGAGGTCGCAAAAACAGTGTGTCATGGCATGCTGGAAGGTGGCTACAACATTCTTCAGACCAAAAGGCATTACTCGATAGGTGAATGTGCCCCACGGGGTTGTGAATGCAGTCTTGTAATGATCTTCTTTCCTGATCTGGATTTGGTTATATCCAGAAAACCCATCCATGAAGGAAAATACCTCATGTCCGATGCATGCATCGATAATCTGATCGATGAAGGGTGTTGGGAGGTTGTCTTTGGGACACGCCCAATTTAGATCGCAGAAGTCTGTGAAAAACCCGGATGGTACCATGTTTTTTATTTAGGGGAATAGGATTTAAAACCTAAGTGCTGTACGCAATGGGGTAAATGAAGCCGACTGTGCGCAGCTTCTCAATTTCAGCTTTGACCACGGCAGCTTTGGAGGGGTGGATGGGTCGTTGATTTTGGCGCACCGGGGCCACATCGGGCCATGTGTCAATGTGGTGTTCCATAATGGATTGATCCAACCCAGGCATTTCAGTGTAGGACCAAGCAAAGACGTTGCAAAATTCTTGGAAGAGGGCTTTGTAGGCAACAACTTCTTCCAGGGAGCAGGATTCCCCCAACATGATTTCTTCTACAACCTCAGGATTGGTTGAGATGTTGATTTTGATGGTTGGCGAGATGTTCTCCATGTTCCCTTATTCAAAGGCATAAGGTGCCGAAATGGGATTTTTGAACTAGTCGACTTTCCCATGAATGAAATCTTTGGTTTCCACTGAAAATTGGTCCGACTGTGACATAAGCACTTCGAGGAGGAAGAATGAGCGATGGTGCATGTCATCCCATGGGTATTTTGGGGCAGTTAAGGATTCAAGTATATCCTCATCGTTGCGGAAGCAACGAAGGGACAGGTCTAATGGACCATTGGTGATGGTGGAGACAAGAGGGTATATAGAAATTGACATCATGTAAATGGACACAGTGTCTGAAGAAGGAGGCGGGGGATGGATTTCTTCGATCAGAGTGATCTTAGATTCAAGGGAATGTTGTCAAAGGTTGGCTAGAGATGTTCAAAACTCGGACAAGTCCTAGAAGTGGTGAGAATAGTCTCCATACAATTCGTAGAGGGCACAAGCATGGTTTGTTCTCAATGACTTGTTTCTCACTATTGGCCCGCTTGGGAGCTCAACCACGGGGAGGTTTTCCGTTGTATCCATGGCATCCAAATGCATGTGGATTATGGGAATCTCAAGGTAGTTTTGAGTTGGGTGGCCCTGTTCTTCGTAGACGGTGCAAAGCAAAATATGTTGAGGTTTAGCGGTAGCTTTCACATTTTTTCCCCTGGCCCTTTTTGGGTTGGGTGGTGCGGGTGTGGTGGTTGGTTTTTGCGGGCCAGGTGGAAGATGAGATTCGACCGCAATGGATTACATGGGGGTTAAGACTACCTGGGGCATTGACAGTTGGGCAGGTGGATAAAGGTACCACACGGGAATCCCCAATATGAAATTGGGTAAGTTTAAGGTAGCCATTACTGGCTTACTCTTGACACCAGGCAGGGGAAAGAGGAAGGGAATTGTGTGGACTAGAGAGGAGCCCATATAACTCCCTAATGGTTGCATGTGGGGATGAGGTTGTGGTGGTGGCTGCGAATAATGCTACAGCTGCGAATGATGTTGCAGCTACTGATGATGTTGCGGTTGCTGATGGTGTTGCGGTTGCGGATGGTGTTGTGGTTGCGGCTGCTGATGTGAAATTGCGGCTGTGGATAGGGTTGCAGCTGCGGATGGGGTTGTGGTGCAGTAGTGCTGGTTGACAGCATGCACAAATCTACCGTATCACTTGGAAAAGATGGTGGTGATACTAAGGGGAAGGAATTCGTCATAGAGGTGTCAGCGAACAACCCTGGGCCTATATTCAGGATGATGGGGGTGGTGGTGCCGTCGACTGTGGTGTCGACAGTGGGAATAACGCTAGCTGGTGCTGTTGAAGCTTGTGGATCATGGTAAGTCAACTGGTCGACAATCACGATTTTCCTATCGTGAGGGAACATCATTTGGCGGAAGATGGTAGATTCCATAGCTCGCATTGCATACATATAGTTACGTCCTAAAAGAAGGTTGTATTCTAACTAAGTGTTGACGACTTCTATGTCAATTAGGACGGTCATCCTGCCTAAAGAGATTAGGACATGCAAGAGGATGCCTTGGGCTCTGGTGGGATGGCCATCATAGGCATTTTAACGTGGTGGTGGATGGCTACAAGATGGGGGACCCGATTTTATGCCAAACCAAGGTTGACATGATGCAAGTGGATGCTCCCCCATCAATGATGCACGGGTGCACAACCAAATTCCAAATTGACACCGGGATCTGGAAGGCAATGATCGATGGCATTCTTGGTTCTCCTTGATCCAAATCAAATGTGACTAATCTGGAGTCGAAGGGGTCTACGGCACCAAGGGAAAATAACAAGGATTTTCGCTGTGTTGGGCATGTTTTGAGAATTTCAAGAGCCGACATGGTCGTAGGTGATTGGGCCAAGTCATCGACGATATTATAGTTAACTGCTGCCCTTGTAGTAGTGTTGTTGGCAAGGCGCCTGAAGGGGAGACGCGGGCCTGTGGGGGGGGGTAGAAGGTGAAGAGGAACATTGGAAGTGTTGGATGTGGATGTTGCTATTGTGTTAGAGTTTTCAGTAGTGGATCAGTATTGGTTTTGCCTAGTTTGCAGGTTGATCTCTTCGTTTGTCATCGCTAACAATTGGTGTACTCTTGTCTCCGTGGGATGTGGAACAGGTTGGGATACAAGAGCAGTTTGGGGAAAGGGTGTGGTTGCTACCAATCCTTGGACTGGAAACAGGTTCTGGAGCACCATGGGAGGAGGGCCTGGTGGTGTCAGGTTGGTTTGAGCTTGGGCTATCATATTGGTAGCATGCTGAACCTCGTTGTGAATGGTTTGCTTGGCGCGACCCATGAAGGGGAATTCGTGTGTATAGTGCCCATAGACCTCACACAACTTGCATGGATGGTTTGTGCGCAATGAAGTGTTGCGTCTAGGTGCGCTTGGTTGCTAAGGATTTTGGGTTGGCTGGTTTTCCCCGACATTGTTGGGAGGGTTTGGTTGTTGACCGCCTTGCTGCGATTGATTATTTCCTTGGTTCTGGGATCAGTTATTTCTAGCTTACCCTTGTTGGTTGTTGGGGGCAGGTGGGTTGGGATGATTCTGTTGAGCAAACACTTGTCCCAAAGGTGCCGGCGGGGTTGGGGTGCGGGCTTGAGCGGCTTGCACTGGTGGTGCATAGTAAACTTGAGGGGTTGGTGGTGCCACAAATCTGGTCGTCTATCCTGAATATTGTTGTGCTGGCTAGGAAGGTGCATGGGCCTGCTACTGTGGTACATGTTGTGTATATAAGGTTGTAGCTCCGGATTGAGATAGATTCTTGAATAATCAGGAGATTGGTTTGGGTAGGAAACACTAGGGGTGTTGTTCGGGTGTGGAGGCATCATGGGTGGTGTCGCGTGATGTTGTGTTTGGTGGGAAATAGATCCTATGATGATATCTCTCATGGGATGCCCCTAGTGCATCCTGGTAGGAGGTGCCTGCAAGGGGAGCGTCTGGAATGACAATGTAAAGGTATCTAGACTGTGCATAGATCATATCAAACTGTTGGGCTTTCAAGATGGCCTCCTCTTCAGATTGGGGACATTCGGATGCGACGTCTTTTGCTATAGGTGGTAGCAAATTTTTTAGGAACCAATCCAAGAAGATCCTGTCATCAAGTTGAATCTTGCACAAACTACGGTGTCGCCGCCACTCATGGATGTGGTCGGTTATGTGGGTTGCAGTATTTTGGTGGCAAGATAGCAAGATCTCCACCCCTTCATCGTATCTAACGGGGAGTTGGAAATACTATAGGAACATGAAATCCAAGGAGTTAAAATTTGGGTATTTGGCTTGTGGTAGCTCAATGTACCACTTGGCTACAGCACCTGTGAGGGTGCGTTGGAACAGTCCGAGTCTGATTGAATTATCTACAATGATATTTGATGAGCAACATAGGTGAAACATCATGATATGGTTTTGGGGGCACTCCCCTGCCTTCCCTTCAAACTTGGGAATGTCTTAGGGGAGTTTGGTTGGCATGGGAGGCCAAAAATTTTGATGGCAGATAGGGTCATTTGTTAACCAAGCCAAGTCAGGCAGGTTGAGGCATGCCATGAAAGGAAGGTTTGACCTAAGGTTTATGTGAGATGGGGTAGCAATGATGGTGGGGTTTGCATGGACATGATGCACTTGCACAACTGGGGGTACTTGTGGCACAGTTGTGGACAGGTCACTTCTCTCGAGTGTGGTAAATGGAACTGTGTGAGTGGAAGGGCTATTGTACCCATGTATGATAGGTGGGGTAGTGTAGGTGGAACGGCCACTGCCCCCAGGCATGCCAAGTGGGGAAGTGTAGGTGGAAGATCCACTGCCCCCAGGCATGCCAAGTGGGACAGTGTGAGTGGACGGGACACTGTCCCCAAGCATGACAGGTGGGACAATTTGACTAGTTAGTGTGGGTGGAGGTAGCTGACTTATGACAGTTTGCATGACCGTGCTGGGACCTCCAGCAGGGGTGTTGGTGGTGGTGTGGGGTATGGACATGGGTCCACTGCCAATCATGAAGACGGAAAATGGATCCGGGTTTGCACCAGCCATGGGGCTAGATGGTGCAGTATGTAGATCTGGCTCAGATTGATATGATTCTGAGTCTGATCAGAGGCTGTGTGGCCTTCTGATGGTGTAGAGGGTTGTCAAGAATGGTCTCAATGGTGTTGGTTCAAGGGCCCAAACTATGGTGGATCGCCTCTCAGGCGTGAGGAAGAGCTCAGGGGATCAATTATGTCTAGTTGGTATGTCAGGTGGTGAAATATGGTAGTGACATTTTGGACCCTGGTTTTAATGGATTCCTATTGGATTTCAGGTGGTCACTCGGTCACCAAGACTACCAGGAGACAACGCTTGGATTTTTCCTCATGGGAGTGTTAGTCAATTGGTGGGGGTCATTGCCCGTTTTGCTTGGCAATTCCTCTCAGCGACCAGCTACTTTGGGATTCCCATGGTACTCCTCACAATGAGTTTCTGGGATGAGCCCAAGTACTTCCCATGGCTAAGGAAGTCAGGGACTTATGTCCTCAAAGACTACAAGTGTTTGAATTAGTGTAAATTATAAATTTTAATGGCTATCTCAACGTCATGAACTGAGTTTGGTTATTTTACTGTGGTATGGTTTGTGTGTATGTATTTTATATTTATGTTACACTTAGTGGATGCTTGTATGGTTTATGAATAGTCCGCAGAGATTGTATTGTAGATCATGAATAAATTGTTTATGATAGCAGTAAATTGTGAACAAAAACTTGAATACATGCCATACCTGAATCTGAACTATGGTAGCCTGACTAGGTGACTGCCTTCCACTTGTATCTCTCTTCAACCAGAAAAAGGTGTTGGGCTCTCAACACAATGGGACTAATCCCATCTGTAGATCCCCAGATCACCCTCCAAGTGCAAGGTCGGTCAACAAGGACGACGTGAACGCCGTGAGGCCCCCTGGGCCTACCACCCCCTCTACCTTCCAAGTCACCCATTTTTAGTGGATTTGAAAAATCACAGGTGAAGAGCTTATTAATATATGAGCTTCACCCTTCGTGTTATCCCAAAATACCCCGAAGAGTGATGACTGGGTAGAGGAGGAAAGGCTAGGCAAGATATTAATTTCAAATTAAGGATTGAAACCTATAGTAATTTTATCCAAGCTTTAATTAAATTTTTTAACCAATTAACCATTCGATTTAATAGTGATTTACACAAGCTGCAATGAAATAAACAGAGACTGAAATGAAATAAACACAGATTGATGGATAGAGGCGGCTGAGCACAATCCTTGTTAAGAAAGTAAAGAAAAATGCTCATACAAAGTAAAGAAAATGGGTCGCGCACCTGTAGAGGACCTGTTTTTTCTAAGTGGATTGTGATCAAACCGTGAGGAATTACCTCAAACGATTGAAAACCCACTTCAAAAACGGGCCCTTTTACCCTTATTGAAAGTCAGATTCACAAATGGATCAACTATTTGGGCAGAAAACGAGCCCGAACACAGGTGAATTTTCAAAAATTCGGTTCGGTCATTTTTACATAGTTGAACGATTTGCAAATCAAAGAATGACCAACAGTAACTGGTACTGTGGCCGAAACAATAACAAAAATGAAATAAACAGATCTATCAACCTAAATAAGCAAAGATATATCAAACTAAGTAAACAATATATCATTTTGTTTTTTAATATTTTAGGCTATATTAGTATTTAAATGCCATTTTTTTATTATTTAATTTTTTATCATTTTATGAGTTTTTTTTTAATGGAATAGTTTTATTTAAATTATATCATTATTGTGGGTTATTTTTTATTTCTTTAATGCAATAGTTGTAATTTTTTATTAGGCTATTTACAAATATATATTATTGAGAAACTTACATCACACTCATTTATAAACACTTGAGTTTTTTATAAATATTTTATTCGTTTTTTTACACATAAATTTTACATTTCTCAGTATAAAGGTATTTGACTTAATTTTGTTAAATGACTTAAATTGATGTTATTTTTAAATATTATCATAATATATGATATATTGACTACTTCTCTTTAAATTGTTAAACACCTTAATGATTTCATTGATAGATGTAACACATTTTCACCATAAAGAGGAAACTATGGAAACTATTAGAGAACATATTTTTTGTTCAATTCTTACCATAAAGAGAAAACTATTAGAAAACCTAATTCTTGTACAATTGAGAAGAGTTAATTCCAATTCATCGCGAGGAGCGCCGGTGAAATACACAAACACAAACACCTATATTCAAGTGAATACACAAACAACCATTTTATTTCTACTCTTCAATATTGCATTTAAGTATCCTGGTCATAAATCTATATTCATAGACACCTACTATCATTTCCTTTCTACTGATCTCCTATGTGAAGTACTATGGTCTCATATATAATCTTTTCTGTAGCACTATATAATTATTGTCTAAGGTGTTGAGACTATAATATTCTTCATGCTTATAAGAATTTACCATGTTTTAATCATTAGGCATTTTCTCATTGAATGAGAGGCGAATTACTCGAGGCCTCAATGATTTGTTTTTTTGCGGAGGTTTGCGAGCAACATAATCATTAGTGTTATTGTCTCTTTAAAAAGACATTGCTCTATATATTGTTAATATGATTGTCTCATTTTCTGTACACATGGCAAAAGTATATGGTAAAAATGGGTACAAAATTGTTTTGATTATTGATGAACTACATAACCATTTAGAGGTTTTTAAAAAGAATCATTAGTGTTATTGTTTCTTTAAAAAGACATTGCTCTATATATTGTTAATATGATTGTCTCATTTTCTATATCCATGGCAAAAGCATATGGTAAAAATGGGTACAAAATTGTTTTGATTATTGATGAACTACATAACCATTTAGAGGTTTTAACTTCACTATAAATCAACTAATTTGAACTTTTAATTTATTTTTTAATTGTATTAAATTTAACTTGTACTTGATTTTAATTTTATGATTTAATTAAAATTTGAAAAACAATAATTTAATTAAGTGATTAGATATGTAATACCCAATTTGATTTATTAGGTCTTAATTACATTAATTATAATGTGTTTCGCTACCTATCTTTATAATAGTGTTTCTATTTTTCTTCTCTCTTTTATAATATTTAATTACTTATAATAATTTGGAGTTAATAATATTTATTATAATGTTCTTATATTTCTCCTTTTTGTATTTCTATGTTCTAATATTTATTTCTCATTTTTGTACTTTTATGTTCTAATACTTCTTTCTTCACGTTATTATGATTTATTTTTATTAGGTTTTTTCATTACTTAAAATATTTTGGAGTACTAAATTGTTTTTATTTTTCTCTTTTTGCAATTCTATATTTTAATATGTTTTTCTTAATTATTTTTTTAATATTAAGTATATATTTATATAGTTTAAATAATATTTTGGAATTATAATGCTATTTTTTCCCCTTTTGTATTTATATGTTCATATACTTCTTTCCTTGTATTTCTATGTTAATATACTTATTTCCCTGATCTAGTGTTATTTGGTTAAAGATGTACTAATTTTATTTGTTTGTTATATATATTTATGTACTTTCTAGTTCTCACCAAAAAAATTAACAACATTATATTATATCATGTGTTTATAAAAGTAATAGAGACATGATTAATAATTTTTTCCTAATTACTTTTAATTTTGGATTCCTGACATTGTCTGCAAACTGCCTCGTGTAGTGTGTCTGTCGTGGTGCATTTCTTATTCCTTATATATGTGTTTATACTGGTAAGCAATCGAGAGAAGGGTGTTTACTTTGCTAGGATCCGTGGGTGTCATGAAGTTTGATCAATGTCTCTACTCCACATTTTGTAGTTATTGTGCTCGAGTTCCCCTCTTCCCAATGCATTTTCCTCAATATCAGGTTTTGCATATATTTGAGGCTGTTATGTTTTTTTTTCTTCCACGTGAAGGATAGGGTTAGGTGTTCGATGAGTCTACCATGTTGGCAGTGTTTATATTCATTGCCAACGTATAACAAAATACTCATCTGGAAGGAAGAATTTGTTGGGAGATCAGACAACACATTTTTACATAGTTATTGGTAGCATCTTTGCTAATGAAGTAATTTTAACGTTCTAGGTTTTTTTTTTGGCTACTGTTATCTCTAAGGTTGTTTTACCTTTTGTTTTAAGATTTTTTATTGTGATGTGTTTTTATTTTTTAAATTTTGCTTTGTTTTACACCTTATGTTTGATTGAACGCCATTATGGTTTCTTTTATTATCTTGAATCATCAAAATCTTCATTCATTAGTCCTGAACCTATGTATGTGCAAGATATTGTATGTTATATGATGAATTGTTGAAACTGGCAGCATTGTCCAAACTGGTAGCATTTTATAAACTGGCAGCATTTTACTTACCGGCAGCAGAATTTCAAAGGGTATTTCATTAAAAAGTTGGTTGTTTATAAATACCATGGAGTATAATAGGGTAATAGACTTTGGTTATATTCATGATTTTTGGCATTCGGTATGGAAATGTTTTAAAGGCGTCCCTGCCCATAAAATGATGGGTTTTATGGTGTCATTTATGAAATGGTACACCTGTTGTCATTTCGAAATTTGAACAATACATGCAATGAGTGTTAGTACTGATCGTGGCAGAATTGACTTAATTCACTCTTTTCCCCAAAATCTATCTCATTACTTTGCTCGTTACTGGAGAGGGACATTCAGAGGCCTGTTTGTATACAAACACATTCAGGAATCTTCAAAGATGAAGCCAGGATGGAAGATTCCTTTGGAGGTGATACAAAATTACATCACATGCGATGGCAGGTATGACAGAGTATTAAAATGCCATCTAAAATTGCTAATGCATATTCATGGAAGTATACAGGTAAATCTCCCATTTTACTTGTTAAAAATCCTCCAAAAGATGATTTCCAGAGTTCAAAACCATCCCAAGCATACTGCTCGCTCTGTCTATCATCAAGGTTTAATTAAACTATTGATTTTAGCTCAGTTGCAAAAGGAGGGAAGAACATGGGACTCCCTGTTAACAGAGCTAGGGTTTAAAGACAACCCTAAAGAGAAAGGCAAAAGAATGATGGATGATAATGAACAACAAACAATAAGTCCTAAAAAACCAGTTCAAACAGTTGATAATGAAGAAAAGAATGCTGCTGAGAAACCCATCCAGGAAGGCTTGTGCCCTGAAGCTTCCTGCACAAATGAAAACCCAGAGAAACTCAGTGATATGCTGAAAAGTATAGCTTCAAAGAATAAAAATTGTAAATAGTTATTAAAGACAGAGAAGCCAAGAACCAGGTTGAGGAAGAAGATGCAGATAGAGAAAAGAGCAGCACAGGAAGATGCCATGGATGTTGTGGTGGTAGATGATGCTGGTAGTGAAGAAACTGTACATACAGCAAAGGACCAATACTGTGTAGATAATGAAAGGTTTATTGATATTCAAGGCGTAGCAGGCTCTATACTAGAAACTTTTTGCACAAATAAGCAGGATAATCCAGATGATGGTTCAGCATCAAAGAGTTTATAGGAAGAAGTAGCCCACATAAGAGAAGAAGACTTGGAAATATCTCCAAAGCTAACCCAATGTAGGAAGTCTTTGCAAACATACAAAGAACAAACCAAGTATCTGCAAGACATAAATGAAAAATTGATGGTTGCCAACAAGAGACTTTGTGAAGATCTCGAGGATAAAGAGACAGAATACCAAAAGTTGCTGATAATTTCGAAAGATATTCTAAGGGAGAAACGATCCATTCAAAAGCAGCTGGAACAAGTCAAAGCTCAGAACAAGGAGGACAATAAGGATGCTGAATTCACCAGATTGCAGAAGCGTTCACAGGTTTTGAGTGACTTAGCTACACTAGCAGAGGCTTCTAGAAGCCTTTAGAAGTTCAATTGTAGTTTGCTTTTGAACTTATGTTATTTATTTGACAGATGTATAACACGTGTACTTAAATACTTTTTAAAAGGGATTGACTTCCCTATTTTTGAGGAGGTTCGATCCTTAGATATAGGATCTTATGGTTAGTTTAAAGAAAAACATTATTTTGTATTTAAGGGGGTCTCGAGAGGAGACTAAGGGGTTGGCAATTTTGGAGTTATGAAAGCCCAGTTTTGATCACTGTCTGTATAACATAAATACTCTACAGCTGCAATAACAGGTTCTATCTTGAATGAGCATGATTATGATTTGTCTATGTATGTTATGAATTGTGTTTCTTGTAATTTATTATGCATATGGTCCATTGAATTCCATTGCAGTAATTCTTATTTTGAAACATAATTATCCTTATACTTTCAGAAAACAGAGGCAGTTTCATGTCATGACCTCATGATCATAGTTACTGAGATATTGTACTTTGTGTTTGGTTTTATGTTATACAATTATTGTCTGATTTCATGATTCTCTTATAGCTCTGATTGATATACCAGCCTTGTTCTTCGATAATTTTTTGATTTTTCTTATAGCTTTCATATTATACCAGCCTAGTTCTTTCATAATTGTGTGATTTTCCATTAGCCTTAATTTCATACCAGCTTGGTTTCCATTTTGATTTCATTAATTTGTACATTTTTGAAAAATATTTCCTTAAGCTTGAACCGCTGTAGTCTAGGTTCAACTTTAGGGATAACAGCTACAATTACAAGTGCAACCTTTCTATTGCAGCCACAAGTAGCAATGTCGAAGACATTACCACTTCATAGATCTTGTTATAATACATAATGATATTAATACTTTCATGTCCACTAAGTTCAAATATAAAAATGATAATATATAGTTTGATTCTCTTTATATCTTCAATAGAGTTTACTAGTCTCATCATCCTTGTCACCAATAAAAAAACATTAAATATTTTTTAACAAAAACGATTGATATGTGTATTAAGAAAATAATTCATGCTTGTAGAACAGACTAGTAAGACAAAAAGATATCCTCTAGCTCATGATTCAAAACATGATTCAAAAAAAGGACAATACTGACATAATGACAGTCTCCTTATCAGAGTACATAACCAAATTTCTACTAGTATATACTATGTAAAAGAATATTAAATACACAACTATTTTTTAATACACTATTAAATTAAAGAAAAACATGGAAACTAAAAGCTTCATTGATGTTAGAGGACTAAGGGTCTTTGGGCTCAACGTGCTTATCTTCATCTTCATGTACTTTGTCCTCCTTCAAATTTTCAAGAGGTATATCATAGTACATTTTAAATTTCTAGGTATATTATTGAACATTTTGGATTTTGATGTTGAGGAGGAAGTCCCTTTATCTAGATTGAGTAGTTGGGTTTTAATGGAGATACGTTCCACTTCCAATGCCTGTATTTGCTTTCTTTGTGAAAGGATTGTATTCATCATGACTTCATGTTGTTTATTGTTTTCCTTTATATTTTCATGAACCTTTACTGTAATAGAAAAATAAAGTTTATGTTATGCATGACAAGGCCCTCATAATAGAGGACCCTTTGTATTCTTTATTATCAAAATCATAGTTGTTACACCCATGCCTAGAACTCTGCATCGCTTCACAGTTTTTAGTTTGGAGCTAATAAAAAGTTTAATTTGAAATCAAATCTCCAACTTCACCCTCTAAAGCATAACTAGAATGAATATGGAATGAAAATTCCAATTCACAAAGAGGAAGGATCAACCCAAGCTCATAGTTACGTTGCATAAGCTAGCTCTATTGTTGATTATTGTTGGAGTACACCCTATCTAGCCTTTGAACATTGAATTCCTCTAATAGGATTCCCAAACCATAATTCTTCCCAATTTCAAATACATTTTCAATCAATATGAGAGTAGGTTATTACAATATTAACCATGAGGGGTGTCCATATTTCACATGACTACATTTATAAAATCCCACACCCTTCCCTCAAAATTCACATGCAAGTTTTATATCTCACTCACACATAATAAATTTTGGGTTAAAGGTACAAATGAGTGTGTCTTCCTTGCTACTCTATTAGTTAGTGTGTCCCTACCTTGCCACACTTGTTGTTACATTGAGTGCATGCAATCAGGTAAAAGTATGCTCATAATTAAATGGTCATTAATGAATGAATGGGGGTATATGATAACCCCCAATTTTGCTTTATGATTCCATAGACCAAACTTGAGGCTAAATTGGTGAGCACATTGGACTTACTGTTATTTACCCTTAATACATGATAAAATTCAATGTTTTAGAGGCATTATTCTTCTTCTTTAGATCTCTAAATTATCCTTGCTTAAGTGTCATCAAAAGATTCTTGAACTTACCATGAACCTTATAACAATGGAGGAGTATTTGAAGAATATTATATTCTTGATTATGTTGGTATCTATAGGTTTGAGCCCTTGATACAAGGTGAAAGATTCCACCTATTTTTTCGAAACTATATCTATGCCCCATTCAAATCCAAGTTCCTTACTTCCATTGGGATCATAAACGCCCCCCAACCACACTTGCCACCCTTTAATTTTAATTGGAGGCTCCATCAAAGAAAAGAACATATTTTCTCATGGTTATTTATTGATTCTTTAACTTTGACTATTGCATTCAAGGCTACCAATTTCATCTTTGAATAGTTTGATAGGCAATGTATTTTGTCAAGATTTTGTCTTTCATTAGGATATCTCTAATTCAATCTTTTTCTAGCAAAAAATTATTGTGTCCCTTGACCCCTCCCACTATGGGTAATTCCATTAGGAGACTCCTTGCTTTAGCAGTGGTTAGCTATGAATTCACAGTTCCTTCATTAAAGATGGATTTTTTTGTGAACTAACCATACCTTCTAGAAGCTGGACTTTGGAATGGCTTGTCATGCATTTTTGGAAAGATATCTGTTTACTAGGATTCCTCTATATTCCCCCCCATACTGAAAACATATCTTTCAAATATTGTGGAAACTAAACTTTGTGTATGATCTATTGAAAATCTAAGTGTTATACTTGTATAGTGAGAGAATTCAAAGAACAATCATGTTTGGGATTCTGGCTCCATATTACATAAAACACATGTCATTGGTCCTTGGATTCCTTGTCATTGAAAATTTTATGTTGTCCAAAAAAATACCCTATACCATCTTCTAACATAAGGTGTTTATTTTCAAAATACCTTTCGCATGCCAAACTTATTTCCAAATTCTTACAAGTTGTGTAAAAGGAGATTCGAATTTTGTTCCTGATATCCATTTGAGATATATTATTCATTACTATCATTTTCCCATCAATGTCAATTTGGAGTATAGTGGTCCATGGTCGCACAACCTCATTGAGCATATATAAGAGACAAAAAAGAGGCACAAATATAATATAGTGGTGACAAAGAATTATAGTCATTCCATCACTAATCATTATCCTACAAATCTGATATACCATGGAGAGTTTAGATGAGTTTCCAATTCCTGAGAAATTCATAATTTTGCTACTAACTTATTGTTTGGGTGGGGTTGTCGAGGGGAGTTCCTATGATTTCATTACCCCAAATGGAAATAATGTTATTGTTTCTCAAAATCCATGTTGATTTGGATTCAATAAGAGGGATAATAGATTTGCAAAGTTTCCAAATATGAGAACCTCTTTTCTCTTCCAAAGAGTGATATAAACAAGTCTTCCTTGTTCCTTGTAAGTAATTTTTGTGATGAACTTATTTCCACCCTTCATTCTTACCAATGATAAGGTGCCAAAAACTATTTTTACCCCCAAAGAAAAAATCATTTGAGTGGGGTATTTGTGTCCAAGTCCCTGATTTTCTTTTGGAGATTTCAGTATGTTGCAATTGATGAGATGGGATTTTTGTGTCGGTTTTCCCTCCTTGCTAAAGGAATTTTCAAATTTCTCTTGCTATTTGTTGCATGGTTTCATTGACAAGTGCCAACATTGTTGACCATCGATAAATTGGAAGGGCAAAGAGAATGGATTTGATGAGAATGATTTGTCCAGGTGGATTCATCCATTGTGTACCCCATTGCTTCATTTTAGATTTATATTACACATGGTTCATTTCCAATCAGTACTTGATCGGGGGTTTCATGTTGATATTGGCATCCCAAATAATTTGAAGGTTTTCTAATTAACGTTCTATGAAACCTTGTAATTCTATAAAATTTTCAAAGATGAGAGGTGGAGATATTCCACTCATAAATCATATATTTACCATTATTTGTAGTCCCCCCTAATCCATTCAAAAAGTAGTCCAAATTTCTTTTAAATATTTTGGAGATAAAAATTGATGTTCCTCCCATCAAGAGTGTGTATTCAACATACTAAGAATGATTTATCCCCTTGATCCATCTAGTAAAACTTATGCCATGTAGTCATCCTAAGGTCCTTTCCACTTCAAGCTTTTAACTCAAGGAGTTTGCTAATAATATATAGTAGCATAGATAAGAGGAAACATTGTCCCAAGTCTCTACTACTCTTCATAAACTTGGTAGATATTCCATTTACTAAGGGGGCTATCTGAATAGAACTAGCAATTTCTCCAAAAAGGTGCAATGATATGTCAATAGGTTTTTTGTCGAAGGGTGAAATGGTTGTAAGAAAAAAAATATTGAATTTGTGTTTTGTAAAGGAGCGGTGCATTTTTTTTTTTTAAAAATTTGTGGCACATTTGAAAATGAATGTATTTATATATAATTTAGTCTAAAAGGAAAGCAAAGAAAGCAAGGAGATAAGTTGAAGGTATGATCTACCAAGTCTTCTTTTTAAGGAAGAAGAATCATGTGGTTGTCATGTTTATTTGAGTTTGGTAATAATGAAGCACTTTGAAAATAGAAGCTTGCAAATGTAAGTTTGAAAGAGAACTCCAATATAAGTATAAGCTTACAAATGTAAATTTTCATTCTTCTCTATCTTTGCCTCAGGACCTTTTTCGCAGGCCTCTAATGCTCACAGCTACCACTTCTCCTCCATGTACTCTTAATGGTTCTCAACAACTATGTCATCCATCAATTCCACCTAGTGAGAAGATTCAAGTCCTCACCTAATCTCAATGGTCTATGCCAATCTATGATCTTTGCAACAATGGAACCCTACCAAGCTCATGGATCACACCTCCTATTTGTGCTTTCTAGGGTTCGAATTCTAGGGTTCAAGAAGGGTCTCATGAATCGTGGAAAACATATTTCCAACCTATACCTCTTGACCTATAAATGTAAATAAACATAGAAATGCTCTTGTTTAGTAAATTAAAGAGAAACCGAGCAATTTGAAGGCTTGGAATCAAAGTCATGAACTACCGCGAGCAGTGTTCGTATGCAACATCGAGAATTAACCGCCACCCAGTATGTCACTAAAGGTCCCCACCAAGGGGATAATGCCCCCACCTCTGGTGTAGCATGAAAGTATCAAAGGAATTGTTGTTCCCTTCAACCCCTAAATCAATGGGCAATTTGCATCCAACCCCATCCAAGGCAGTAAATTTTCTCTTTTTAGTTCTATGTTTTGCCAATATATAATTTTAATGGGCCAATTTATTAAAGAATACACTAGTAGTATATTAAATTGTAGGTCTTAATTTTGTTTTTCTAATTATTTACCATTGAGAGTTTCTAATTCTTCCCATAACTTATTTATAGTAATTTTGAATTTTTTAAATCACTGTATGTTCTCACCCACAATGCATTTAATGAAATTCCATAAACATTACTTTGAGAAAAACATTGGAGGTTTGGTTGTCAATCCAGTTATGGTCAAGTGGTGAAATCAAATCACTTTAAATAATGTTGAGGCTTGGTTTCAAACCCTCCAAAAACATGTTTCCATGTCAATGTGATCAATGGAGTTAACCACCACATCTGAAACCAAATGAAAGCTCTGTTAGAGCACTTTCAACAGAGTTAACTACCACATCCAAAATCGGGTGAAAATGTCGGTGACCTTTATAGACCATGGATGTGGTATATCTAAAAGGACAAGACTAAGTGAAAGTCCTAGGTGAATTCGTCTGAATATCACCCATAAATAGTACCAATATGTACCAATGTTTCCATGTTGGGTAGCTCTTCCAATTCACAGCAGCCATAAACAGTTAACTTTTGAAGCTTTGTACATTGTTCCAACCGTCGTATGCTCTTTAACTTTGTACAGTTATTTGCACACAACTTTAAACATACCTTAAATTACAAAAGTACTTGCAAAATGTTACATGTTTTAACTCCACATACATACATACATACATATATATTCACAGTAAATTGAAAAATTTGTTGTGTTCACTTGCTATTACTATTACTATTGTACCATAAAGTCTTGAACAAGTTAGAAAGGAAGTAATCGATATTAAGCTTCTTGAATGAAGATCATGATATTTCAAAAGGTGAAAGTTCTTTCACCTGGTCCTCATGTTTTACATCATCTAATACTAGTAATGTGTTAGAATATTTGCAACCTGAGAAAATGCCTCTCTCCAAAGATGAATAGTTGGAGTTATATCACCCCTTATCTTCATGGTTTTGTATGGCTTGAGCATAGATTCCATTTTTTTGCCGCTGAGTCCACCAAACCTTAGCGGATGTGACACCATAAAAAACTGGAATGATGGAAGCTTTTGACTCCAACATCAATGAAAGTCCAACAAGGAAAATTCACCACATAAACCAATGCAGTTCTAATTACATGTTTTATTTAATACAAAAAAAATTAAAACATTTAATAAATAATAGACATAACAAAACAATTATGTAAATGACTATTTATAAACAAAATGATACATTATTATGAAATGACCAACATCTTGTCATCGTTGGCATATCATTTGATTCTCTATTAAGAGAATAAACAAAATCTTGATCACATAAATTATAAATAAAACAAGAGCCACGTGGTGGCAATGTCCCCGACATTAACACAACAACTTTGCGGCTAAACACTTGCATGTAAACGGAATTTATTGTGCATCATTATACATTTAATAATAAGGAACTCATCATAACTCAATATTATTAAACATTTAATAATAAGGAACAATTAGAGCCTCGAATCACTACTATATATATTGCATGCCATTGAAGCCATTTTGGACATTTGGAAATCAAACCAATCATGTCCCATATGATGCATGTTTAGTAATAAGCAATGCATTAGTGTTATTTCATGAGCATCTTCCGTGTGTGGGAAAAAACTAAAACCAACATTGTTTTATTTTGTTACTTGACTATGATATATATATTGATAGGTCTGATGTGTGCTTGGGGTTCGTTGTTTGGACTCCATGTGAATCAAGATGAGACTATAATTGCCAATGTCTCTATTGATCAAACCTATTATCCCACCCACAACTGAGTGGATAAATGCAAAAATATGAGTGATATGGATGGGAGAACTGCTTGGGTGACATACTTGTGTCCTTCCCCTTTTTGTGATTGACCATTGTTTTTATTTATAAGTTTAAATTGGAATCGTTGTGGAATGTGTCAAAGAGAATGAGGGTGCACTTTTTTCCATCTCATTATTCGAATGGGTAAACACCTATCGAAGTAATTAAGTAATAGTTAAGAAGGGAATAGGTTAGTGAACCATAATGGTTAGGGAGTTAATAAGTTAGTGGTTATGACACATTAGTAGGTTGGTTGTTCATAAATTAGCAAATAAATAGTTAGAAGATGTGTTTCTCAATGGGGTAATCCCAATAGTACCTATAGAAAAATTGCAATGGTGGCTATGTACTTATTTGTAAGGCAAATATAATAACATATAGAAACTTTGTCATCAATACATTGCATAAAAAACATATATATATATATATATCCAAAGTTAAGTGAAATTTTATATTAAGATATATTTCTGCAAATACATGTTGATTTCTTTACAAAATAGTACTGATTTTTAAAATTGACAAGATATAACTATTGAAAATCAACCATGAAAAATATTATTTGTTTATTGATAATCTCAACCTTCTTCCAAAATACTTTGAAATTGTTTACTTTATAAAAAGCTATTTGTAGTATATATTTTTATACTTATGTTCTATCAATGTTCAATTATTTTTAATTTAAATCAATAAAATTTAATATATTTTTATATAAATATTAATTATAATTTTTTATAAAACAACACATTTAAAATTGAGATATAAATTATTTTATTAATTTTTAAATAAAAATAATAATTAAATAAAATACTAAAAATATTAATATATTTATCAAAAATGTCAAATCTAAATTAAAATAAAGTTGTGAAAAAATAAACTAAATTAAACATAATGAGCACTCTAATTAAACATTTCACATCTCGTTAATTACAATATTTCCTAATACATACTTTATAAAAAAAACTCATTTCCCATACATTTATTCCGTTGTTTCTTATACTCCATTATTTTATTCCAATATGCACAATAAACAAATTTAATACAACAATCAGTATGAAACATTTATTCCATTTTTTTTATACTCCATTATTTTATTCCAATATGCATAATAAATAAATTTAATACAACAATGAGTATGAAAACTATAAGAAAATTACTTGTGTATATATAATCAAATGAACCATCCAAAAGAGGTTTTGACATAATGAACTACTGCTTCTAATTTTGATATATAAGGGGAAATATAAAAACTAAGACGTTCACAAAGTCCATCTTTTCATGGGAAAGACATAAAAGAGTAAAACAGAAAATACAATGTAAACCTAATACATTGGTAGAGATGAGAATGGCCATAATGAGCTACTGCTTCTAAAATTTCGATATAAAAAGGAAAATATATATAAAACAATTCCCATGCATATAAAAAAAAGTTAACATGGCTGCATTTGAGCTATTTCAATGCATTAAATTTAGGCAGTTTTTTATTAAGAAAAAATCTGCCACCAACCAAAAATATCTCAGCCTAAATATGTGATCTAGTACATGGTTGAACTGATTTTTTCTATTTAATGTAACTGACAGTGGATTGACTTCTTCGACTTTCACGATTTCAATATATCGTGACTATCACTCAACGGTTAGTGTTAAAGATCTGGTTCAATTCCTTTCTGCGTGAAGGTTTATTTTGGATCTTATAGTTACTATTAATTCCATGCAACAGTTAAACAGTTAACATGAATTACTATTAATTTCATGCAACAGTTTGTTAGCAAAAATTCCGATTCTGAACAAATGCAGAATAAAACTATAAAACAAAATCGAAATAGGAATGCCCAATGAATCATACCTCCAGCCATTGATGCTACTGAACTTGCTGTAGAAGATTTGCCTGTTCCACAAGGTTTAGCTTCCTGTACGGCGCTTCCAAGCTCTACTTTCTCCTTCTTGATGGTGTAAAACTGAAGGGGATTGAGATAGTGAGCTTGGGGACCAACAGGGTTTCTAAATAGCCAAGCTCCCATCAAGCTTCTGAAGGCTATGTGTCAAACGTTCCACAAATCCAGGTGATGGACCACTCCAAAAGCTCCCAGGCAAGAAACGGTTGCCAAACCAAATGAACCGTTGGAGATCTTGAGGAGCCGCTCGAAGGACGATGAACCGCCGGCCAGACGCGGGAGCTTACATTCTCCCACTTGGTCCATACTTCCAAACTTAATGTCTCATCTTAAAACCTATGGACAATCTGTATTAAGTAATAGATACAAGAATCATGGCGATACGTCCTCTTATTACAAGTATTACCTTCCATGTATTACTATGTATTTATTGCTATTTTATGTGGCAACAATTTCTTAATGAATAAACCTTATGTTTATTCTTGGTCCTCATAGATGAATTTTCTCAAATTAACCTAAGGTGCACATATGTATGAGAAAAAATAGCACAGTAATTAAGAATTTTATTAAAAAATAACATTGTCCATACAATGAGAAACTACATAATGGAACCAAGTCCCATATTCATTACATGATCCTTGAATTTAAACAGTGGCATGCCCTTAGTCAAAGGATCAGCGATCATCAACTCAGTGCTGACGTGCTCAATGACCACTTTCTTTGGTTTAACACGTTCCCTGATGGCCAAATACTTAATGTCAATGTGTTTATTTCGACTCCCACTTTTGTTGTTTTTAGCCATAAAAACAACAGCTGAATTGTTGCAATACATTCTCAATGGCTTAGAGATAGAATCCATAATTCTAAGCCTAGAAATGAAACTCTTAAGCCATACACCATGTAAAGTAGCCTCAAAATAGGAGACGAACTCGGCTTCCATAGTGGAAGTGGCAATCAAGGTCTGCTTGGCACTCCTCCATGATATGGCTCCACCGGCCATCATAAAAATGTATCCTGATGTTGATTTGCGTGAATCAACACATCCAGCATAGTCAGAATCTGAGTAGCCAATTACTTCCAAATTGTTCGTCCGTCTATACATAAGCATGTAGTCTTTAGTTCCTTGAAGATACCTCATTACTTTCTTTGAAGCTCTCTAGTGGTCTATACCTGGATTACTCTGATATCGTCCCAACATTCCCACAACAAATGCAATGTCAGGTCTTGTGCAGACCTGAGCATACAATAGGCTTCCGACAACAGAAGCATATGGAATGTTCTTCATTTGTTCCCTTTCAAGGTCGTTCTTCAGGCATTGGTTCAAATTGAACCTATCACCCTTCACAATGGGAGCTATACTTGGTGTACAATCCTTCATCCAAAATCTCTCTAAAATTTTATTAATATAGGTTTCCTGAGACAGACCTAAGAGGCCTCGAAATCTGTCTCTATGGATCTTAATGCCAATGACATAAGATTCTTCACCCATATCCTTCATATCAAAATTTTTAGAGAGGAATTGTTTCACTTCATGCAGCATACCCTTATCATTGGTTGCTAGCAAAATGTCATCCACATATAAAACAAGAAAACAAATTTTACTCCCACTAACTTTCAGGTATATACATTGATCCATAATGTTTTTTGCAAAACCAAAAGAAGAAATTACATTGTGGAATTTCAAATACCATTGGCGGGATGCTTGTTTTAAACCATATAAGGATTTCTTGAGCTTGCAAACCAATTTATCACCATCACTAGAGGGGAATCCTTCAGGTTGTTTCATGTAAACCTCCTCCTCTAGATTTCCATTTAGAAAAGTCGTTTTCACATCCATTTGATGCAACTCCAAGTCGAAATGGGCTACTAATGCCATAATAACGTGCAAGGAATCTTTCTTAGATACAGGAGAGAAAGTCTTCGTGTAGTCGATTCCTTCTTTCTGAGTGAATCCTTTAGCAACAAGTCTAGCCTTATGTCTCTCAATGTTGCCTAATGAGTCTTTATTTGTCTTAAAGACCCATTTACATCCAATGGATTTTGCACCATTAGGAAACTCAACAAGATCCCAGACTTCGTTACTCTTTATAGAATTCATCTCTTCCTTCATGGCATCGTACCATAATTCTGATTCTTTGCAATTCATGGCTTGTGAAAAGGACTCGGGATCATTTTCGGCTCCGACGTTAAAGTCAGATTCTTGTAGATACACAACATAATAATCAGGAATTGCTGATCTCCTTGGTCTAGTAGATCTTCTCAATGTTGTATCACTATCTTCTTGAGAAGTTTGTGGTTCAACTCGTTGTTCAAAAGTGCTTGGAAACTCTTGAACTACCTGATCCACTAGAATACCGTCGGCAGCTTGTGGAACTTCAACAATTGGTTGTTCAACACCAGTTTGTACTTGAGGAGTGTTGTGAACAATAACCAATCTATCACTTTAGGTGGAAGGTTGAGATTCTGAATGATCCTTCTCAGAAACTATGTTCCTGGTTAGATCGCTCCCACTGATCAAATCATTTTCAAGAAAAATTGCATTTCTTAATTCCACAATCCTAGTGTTGTGAGATGGACAATAAAACCTGTAACCTTTAGACCTTTCAGCATATCCAATGAAATACCCACTAATGGTCCTTGGGTCCAGCTTCTTTTCTTGCGGATTATATATTCTCACCTCAGACGGGCATCCCCAAACGCGTATATGTCGCAAAATCGGTTTCCAACCTTTCAATAATTCAAAAGGCGTTTTAGGAACGGCCTTGGTTGGAACTCGGTTTAATATATACACTGCCATATTAAGTGCTTCAGTCCACAAGGATTTAGGAAGATTGGAGCTGCTAAGCATACTTTGCACCATGTCCAATAAAGTTTGGTTTCTTCTTTCTACTACACCATTCTGGTCGGGTGAATTAGGCATGGTGTATTGGGCAACAATCCCATGCTCTTGAAGAAATTTAGCGAATGGCCCAGGTGCTTGTCCATCTTCTGTGTATCTACCATAATATTCTCCACCTCTATCTGATCTCACGATCTTAATTTGCTTGCCGCATTGTTTCTCTACTTCAGCCTTAAATATCTTAAAGGCATCTAATGCTTCGTCATTTTTATGAAGCATGTAGAGATACATATATCGTGAGTAATCATCTATAAAAGAGATGAAGTATCTCTGACCATGTGAGTCCATCTATGGACTACATATATCAATATGTATGATCTCTAATATGTCCGAACTCCTATTGGCACCTTTCTTTGACTTGTTGGTCTGCTTTCCTTTTATGCAATCCACACAAGTCTCAAAATCAGTGAAATCCAGGGTATTAAGCACTCCTTCATTTACCAATCTTTTAATTCTGTCTATGGAGATATGACCTAACCTCCGATGCCATAATTTAGAGGAATCTTCATTAATAAAACATCTTTTAGTGCCAGTGTGAACATGCATTGAATCATAAGTGACATTGTTTTGTAAATTAATGCAGTAAAGATCATCAGACAAAATACCATTCCCAACATAATCAGATTTATAAAATAAACTGACGGATGTTTCTGAAAAGTTAAAGGAATATCCAAAAGGTACAAGTCTTGAAACTGAAATCAAGTTTCTAGAAAAACTTGGAACATAAAAGACCTTTTCTAATCTTAAAACAAAGCCACTATTTAAAGTTAAATAGCATGTTCCTATAGCTTCCACATGCGAGCCCATCTTGTTTCTTGCTAAGATGCTTTGCTCACTTCCCACTAGCTTCCTTAGCTTTTGCAAACCCTACAAGGAATTCAAAATGTGAATTGTTGATCCAGAATCAATCCACCAAGTGTTAATATTGGCATTGACCATATTAGATTCATGACAAACAAACGAGATTGCATTACCTTTGTCCGCAAGCCATTTCTGAAATTTTTTGCATTCCTTCTTCATGTGTCCCTTCTTTTTACAGAAGAAACACTTGGAAACCTTCTTAATATCAGTTTGGGGAGGTACTTTACCTTTCCCTTTCTTATTGGCTTGAGATTTTCCCTTCCTATGCGTTGCCAGCATTGCACTTCCTCCTAGTTCCATCACCAGTCTTTCTTCCTCTTGAACACACATGGTCATGAGTTCATTTATTGACCATTTATCCTTATGTGTGTTATATGAGATTTTGACAGGTCCATATTGGTGCGGAAGAGTGTTCAGGATGTAGTGCACCAGGAAAGACTCTGATATTTCAACCTTGAGTTTCTTCAATTGAGCCATAGTGTCCCTCATTTGCATGATGTGCTCGCGCACACCTTTCACACTGGTGAGCCTTAGGGATGAGAACTTCATGATTAGGGTGCTTGCTAGTGCCTTGTCTGAAGTGACGAATTGATCATCAATGGCTTTTAGCAAATCTCGGACCCTTTCATGCTGATCAACTGAACCACGAATACCAACTGAAATTCTAGTCTTAATGAACATCATGATTAAACGATTAGATTTCTCCCATCGCTCATAAAGCGCGATGTCCGCTGCAGTGCTGGTATTGGTGAGTGCTGGTGGTTCATCTTTCCTAATAGCATAATCCATTTCCATCCATCCCAAATGAAGGAGAATTCTCTCCTTCCAGACCTTATTCCAGACCTTATAGTTATCTCCCTTAAGTTCAGGGATATCACAACGAATTTCAGAGAAATTTGCGGGTTGTACAACTGCATAAAATAAAGATCACATGTTTACTTTAAAATTGAGACCAAATAAAATTTCATGTTTTACCAATGTAAATTCATGCTTTAAGAATGAATCTAATGACATAAAAATTGCCTGTGGGCTAAATTTTTAATTCAAGCAGATTCAAATATTCTTTATGATAAAACTATTAATTCATAATTCATGTGGGTAAGTTATGAATAATTCAATATTTTATCTTAATTAATTACATAAATATAATAAAAATTCCTGTGGGATAAAATTTATTATATTTAGTATAATTAAGTACAATCAATGTCTAAAATTTCTTTATGTGATCCTAAACAAAAATATAATATTAATTAATTAGAGATGTTGTGGCTATTCTCTAATTAAATATCATATAGATCACTAGAAATCATTACTGTTCACTGTAACAGAACAAGCTTCAAATGAACAAATATGAATGAGGGCAAGCAAAGAAATTCTAGAATATAAAATCCATTATTTTTCAAAAAAAAATAGATATTCAAAAATACCATATTATTTTTGTCTAAAGCATCTTCTTTTTCAAAATAATATACATATCATCACTAACAATATAAGGCAAGTTTCTTGTAAATAAGATGAGTTACAAGGTACTGCATAGAAGGATAGCACAATCCTTAACTCAAGATGATGATGAGTATATAATTAAATTAGCCCCATTTATCCACCTATCCAGCCTAGTCCAAAACGTAGCTATGAAGTATAACTCCCATATCATGATAAAAAATCATGATAATGAAAAACATATGTTTTATAGTATATCGCTGGTAATGAATTGTTCAACTAAATAAAATATATA
>LPNX011223984.1:50089-87738 GCA_001517045.1 Pseudotsuga menziesii | reverse complement strand
TATATATGTATGTATATATATATGTATGTATATATATATGTATGTATATATATATGTATGTATATATATATGTATGTATATATATATGTATGTATATATATATAGATATATATATATATATATATATATATATATATATATATAACTCCAGAACGTGATAAAGATGATACAACATGGATAACAAAAGCATAGGTTTCGGGAAAAAGTCGCGGGTAGGTGAAGTGCTCAGCTATCAAGAACATCTTCCAGAAATGTGATAAGGATTCACCAGGAAAAAGGGAGGAACCCATTTCGAGAGCCACACAGGCAGTGGAGAAATCTATTTCCAGACCTCCGTGAAAATAGATCTAGTTTAAGAATAAAAAGCATGCAAGGTTGAGATCCATCAACCGCTCTGCAGGAAACCGGCACACGACGACTTCCTATTAATCAAGGCATATACATACATCATGATAGTATAGAAAGGGCGATATATGGTCGCCATTCTATTTACAGTAAAGTGCATACAACCTCATTAAAAGATTTAACGCAGAGCCTATGCCCTGTCTAAAAACGCATGCATAACTTCATCTACGCAAATAACAATTCAAAGGATCAAAAGGGCAAAAACGATCTAATTTTCTTGAAACTTCAAATGAAGATCAAAATCGACAACACAAAAGATTAAATAGAGAAAATGATCTGTCTGCTTTAAACTTCAAGGAAACTAACTCTGACAATACAGAAGATCAAAAGGCGATCTCACTCCCTTAACCATCAAAGAAAACTAAGCTCGACAATACAGAAGATCAAAGTGGGAAAAAAGATCTGGCTCCTTAAACTTCAAAAGGAACCCAAAATCGAAAATACAAAACAATTCCCAAGGTAACACAGAGAAAACCCTACAGCGGCAACTATATACAGAACACCAAGGCAGAGATAAATGGCTCTGATACCAACTATTAGCAAAAATTCCGATTCTAAACAAATGCGGAATAAAACTATAAAACAGAATCGAAATAGGAATGCCCAATGAATCATACCTCCAGCCATTGATGCTACTGAACTTGTTGTAGAATATTTGCCTGTTCCACAAGGTTTAGCTTCTTGTACGACGCTTCCAAGCTCTGCTTTCTCCTTCTTGATGGTGTAAAAATGAAGGGGATTGAGATAGTGAGCTTGGGGACCAACAGGGGTTTTAAATAGCCAAGATCCCATCAAGCTTCTGAAGGCTATGTGTCAAACGTTCCACAAATTCAGGTGATGGACCACTCCAAAAGATCCTAGGCAAGAAACGATTGCCAAACCAAATGAACTATTGGAGATCTTGAGGAGCCGCTTGAAGGATGATGAACCGTCGGCCAGACGTGGGAGCTTACATAGTTAACATGAAATATTCAGGTGACCATTTTTCTTTTTTTGTTTATATAACGGTGAGTTCAAGAAAGCTGATGATAGATATCTGTTACATCCATTGAACACACAGATGCAAATAACATTGCATTCAACTGAGACAAGGAGCATATTCATAAATTCTGTAGTACTTATCTTTAACGCACACTTGCACTTGTAGATGGGTGAGCAGTTTTAACTACACCAGTGGAGCATTTTGCATTGATTATTATGAATCATTCGAAGCTGCAGAATGCTCCAATGGCCGCAACTGCAACTGCAATCGTGAACAGACGTATAAAATAATCCACTAAAATATAATCTGTCAGTGCAATATGTACAGATATATACTTTGTGAACCATTTAATGACACTTAGTGGAACTTAATATGTTACAGGATCGTTAAGAGATCCCTGTGCAAATGCCAACAGCTATTAAATATTACTTAACCTAATGTAAATGGTAATCTAGAGTGAGCCTCAATCTCGTCTCCAAATAAAAAATATGATCATAGTGTATCAGTTCCAATTTCCAAAGTTTAAAATCTTCCCAATTCGAGTTTTAGCAAAGTCTACATAGGAAATAACTTTTACGTAAAAACTACTTAATATTACACATGAATACAGAGTATACTGTCACATTATGTCAATACTAAACACAGTTGCATCCCCACACTGAAAAGCTTATTTGGCAATAGTCCACAGCATGAAAATTTGTTAATAGTTGTTGCCCTAATGATGTCCTCGATCGAAATGTGTATCACAGTCTAAACTATTTGCGACAATGCCGGCACCATACTTTATAATTTAAAGCATGGCTTCCAATTAAGTAATCCTCCCATGAGCATTTAACCTTTCTCAATAAATAACCCTAAGTAAAATTAGAACTTTATACCAGCTATTGGAATTCACTCCCTTTATGGAAAAAAATGCTTATTGTAGTCTAAACTATCTGTGACAATGGCATCACCATCCTTCACATTAGAGCTACAACAAGCAAGGCTGGTCCTTTTTCAACAACCTAGAAGATGAAGAAGACGTTAAGAAATTTAAATTTCTAGGAAACTTCAGGAGAAGTTACAATAACCGTGATATTGTGGAATTGGTAATTCTGTTGAATTAGCAAGTCTCTGCATGACGCTACTTTGGGGAAATGACCCTGGATTATGCCTGGTTTCTATCTTTCAACAAAAGAGCCCGTACAATGCCAATTATTTAGTAGTTGGGTGGTAACTTTCCCAGGAAAACAACTCAGTTCGTGAATTGCTCAAACAATTTTATTAAACCCTCTTCATCCCAACCCACCCCACCCCACCCCACGCCACCCCAGCCAAACCCCACCTCAGGTTTTGTCGAGAATCTTCAATGCTCAGAACAAGAAAATTAAAAGCTCATTACCAAGGATGAGAGAGTCGTTAAGGCCGATAACTGGTTAAAAATTTAATCCCAAACAAAAAAAGTAAAAACAAGTGCTATATTTTGTTTAACTTCAATAACATACATACACATTCTTTACATTTAGACTTCAAAGGTGGTTTCCAACTGAATTGGCATAAAATTGAGTTTTTTAACTGATTTAAAATAGATTATTTTGCTCAGAAATGTTGTAAACAAGGACCCGATTGACGATTATTCTTCTCTATTTCGTGCGTCCACTTACAATTTCTCTGGATGATGCAAGGGCAAACTGGACGCCTGTCAAAGTCGCCTGTGGTAACCACCCAGCGCTTAGCTTCTTCCATTGTGCCAATAAACGAAGTGACTGACTGCTTCACTCACTGGCCTTCCTTCCCTCTTCTTACTATGCAAGTAAAGAGCAAGCAAGCAAATGGTCTTCCTCGTCCTTCTAAGTCTGTAGTTGAAAAGCAAGCAACCAAACAATGAAGCCAGTGGAATAGAAGAAGAATACAAATATCAAAATGGCAAATTCATGCATGGGTTGCATGCAAAGTTGTGGCAGCATGAAGAAAACACTTGCAAAGAAATGCATGCAGATAGCCACACAGTAACTGCAAGCGCAGCTCCATGAACGAGGTTGTCAGAGTGGCTTAACAGAGGAAACTGCATTAAAATTTGCTTACGAGAGCTCGTCGCTAGGTCCTGGGGCACAATACCATAGGCAAAAGTCACCTGCACGGGACCAATAAGCATACATTAAAATAGATTAAAAAAAAGAAATTAATACAACCTAAATTTAAACTATTGAAAAACTATAAAAAACACGAAAAAAATTATTTGAAACCCTCAACTAATCCTCCTTGGCGAATCATATATATCCATGACGGGTACATAATAAATGAACCTGCAGAGCTACCATCATGCGGAATATGAAAGCATTAAATGAACCTGCAGAGCTACCATCATGCGAAATCTGAAAGCAGAACGAAAGCAACCGAGTGACAAACCTTAACTAGCAATGCCACCGAACGAGAATTTGTACCATTAAATGCCCCTTGAACATGACACTAAGCTAACAGGTGCTATCAAGATAGGACGGGAATAAATGAACCTGCAGAGCTACCATCATGCGAAATCTGAAAGCATTAAATGAACCTGCAGAGCTACCATCATGTGAATTTCCTAACCATGTATTAAGGTGTTGCACTGAATACTAATCCGTGCATCAACTTCGGAAAGGTGCATGCAATAGACACGTATGTATGATCAAGGAAAAAACTAAGTTAATGTTGTTGACGTTAGCCTGCCACCGGGTCTTGGGGCACAAAGTCCCACGCCTACGTCACCTATATAAACCAATGAAAAACAAGATAAATCAATATTTAAATAATTCCCCAAAAAAAAATTATACAAACTATAGCAAAAATTATATGATTTTGTTAAAGTTGCAACAAATTACTTCAAATAATCGCCTTGAGCGATTCATATATATCCCCTCGCGCGAGGACATAACAATTAAGAATTCTCAATACAATGGTAATGAAGTGGATATAACTCCAAAATGAATAACTCATATTTATATAGAAAGTGGCAAACATGTAAGGCTATGGCGATGCTTTTATAGAATTTAGTATCAATTGAGGTCAAAGGCGAAAACATTTCAATCAATTTATATATGAGAACCATGATGGCCTCATTTATATAGAGTTTTGAAAAAGTTTTACAATGCATGAGCAATATAAATATTAAAGTAATATTTAAAAATAAATATTTTTTTAATATTTTTTAAAATTAATTATTCATTTATTAATGGGTTTGGTTTAGGAAAATATTTACATAATATTAGTAACATAATTATAAAATTTTAAAAATTAAATTATTGATAATTATGTAATATTAAAGATTAAATTATTATAAACTAATAGATATAATAATAAGTATAAAATTTTAGAAATTAAATTATTGTTAATTATATAATATTAAAGATTAAATTATTATAAACAGTAACTTTTATGTTATGTATTTTTAACTCATTTATTTTTTAATTGATACAATCCTTCCTTTACTTCGAAGACCCTACATTTGGATTGTTCTTCTAGCCCATCACTTTTGTAATTGATGCGGTCCTTCCTTTACTTTGAAGACCCCCTCAAAGTTTTGTGGAAGAACTAGAATAAGACATGAGACAATTGAGAGTTCTCTATTCTTTTTTAACAATTTTGCATGCTTGTATAAAGTAAATGTGTACCCTCAACAGAGTTGCTTCCCAAGGTATCAGCACATTTGAGTATCTAGTTTGAATGTTCTCAAAGCATTGGATTTGTACAATATGCGGTTTGAGCATAAAGTCAAGATGCATTTAGTGTGTTTCATTTTTTCTCTTGGGATTCTTGTTCATTATGGGGTAGACCAAATAGGAACAATGAATAAGGGAGTAAATATAGACACGAACTTTGTCGCGATGAATTTTATATCACTATAGGCATTGCTTTTTTGGGTAATGTTGGAGGTGAATTCATGATGGAAAAGAAGATTAGAAATATTTCAGAATCTGGGTTATCTTCGAGTGCTGGTACACATATTAAGATGCAATAAATGCACAAAGTATATGACTATCTGTTGACATTGAGGAGCTACATGATTTATTTTGACACGAGTGTTGAGATGGAAGTTCAAGCGAAGGAAGACAAAAATCCATCAATTCCTTCTGCAAACAAAAATTGGAGTTGCACTTATTGTCATGTGTGGTAGCCTACACGATATAAACACTGCCATGAGTGTGAGAAATGTGTTCTATGGTTTGATCATCATTATGTTTGGGTGGGAACATATTCCATGTGAGGTTCACATGAATACAATGTTAATAGGGAAGATATTGGAAATCTTAGCTTAGTTTGGGCGTGAAGAAACTCAAGTAGAAGCGAGAAGACAATTAAATGACTTAATGACTTATTGATTGACAAAAACACAACAGTTCTACCTCCAAACATAGAAAGGTTGCATTGATGGTTGTCATGCAGAATGTCACAACTTTGGAAAAATCTAGCTATGAATCTTTGTTGACAGTTTTCAAGGAGATGGAACTAAGTCAAGAAGAAGTTTGCATTCTAGGTTCAATTGCATCGTCTACAAATTCTTCTATTTCCTGGGAACCATTAGAATTCAGTTTGTCTTCTAAGGTGTGGAACCAAAACATTGTCTTTGTAATTTATGGAATTAGCAAAGAGGGATGTGAGGCTGCTCAAATGTGGCTAAAGGAAAAGTGGGAGTTTATCTCGAAAAATGGGGTTTAAGATTTTGTATAACTCATTTTATCACTTATGTTGCATCTCCAATTGCAAGGTAGATGAAATACAAGAATTATTTTCAACTCAAATGCAATCATCTATAGAATGCATAGTTATGATCAGATCACTGAACGAGTTTGAATCGGTGCCTAATGGGTGAAGCATATGCAACAACAAGACAATTTAGTGAAACTAATACAGGAACTAGTAGACTAAAAGTATTGAGCTTACATACTTCCATACTGACATATTTACTTCACATTTTAATCTAAATTTTCCTAACATGGAAATAACAATGTTAATTACAATAACAACCATGGGAACAAGATCTATCCCTAGAAGGATATCTTTGAGGCTCCATTGGTAGCTGAAATAATCGGAAAGGAAGAACATAGAATCACCTTGGAAAATATCTTTTCTCGAATTGGAAAAGCAATCCATCTCTACTCATTATGTATTGGATGGTGGAGCCAAAACAAAATGATCCAAAAATTCCCTCAATCTTGTTTTGAAGGTGCATATCCAATCAAATAACATATTTTTAAGGCCCTCCATCGAAGATATAAAAAGAGCTATGGATTTTTTTTACCACATTTCCATCTAGCATATCTATCATGACCGAAATTCTCAAGTGGATATCCTATCAAAACAGGGCATCATGATGGAACTATATCATCCCAAGCTTTGGTTGGTTGATAAAGATGACATAAAGGAAGTTGATCCAAGACCTTTAAAGGATATCACCTTCCCATAGGGTAGGTATGTATTTATTAATGTATAAAATATATTTATGTTTAAAGTGGTTGGATTTAAACGGTGAAAAACGATGAGTTTTTTTCATGGGCAAGATTCAATTCTCGTGAGGGATTTTCCTGGAGCCATGGGGTCACATTGAGGTAGTGGTTGAATGTGTGGTTGCAGCAAGAAAGATTATATTAAATGACAAGAAACATATAGGTTGATGTATTGTTGGAAATAATAGGATGATTGTATGATGGAACAATTAATGGTTGTGTACAGAGAAAGTATGGAGAACGTTGATTCCATAAGTTTTATTATGTATGAACCTATATGGAATTGAAACGGAAATTATAGTATATGATATTTGTGTGCATGAACAACAATTAAGGCATCTTGATCTCTAGTAATTACCATTTTCATGATTAACCTAATAATTTAATTTATTTTCTACTTAAGGTATTTCAACTTATCTTATCAATTGCTTGAGGTTTTGGCATAATAAAAAAATTCCTATTTATTACGATTGGCATAATATTTCAACAAATATATAAGAACATATATTGAATAATAAAGATTGATAAGATGACAATGATTGAAATGAGCCTCATGGAGGTATACATATATGCAATGGTTGGTTAGGAGGTGAAGGGGTTGGTTGGTTAGGAGGCGAAGGGGTATGTGTCATTTGACCTTTTATTAACCAAATTATGTTATTGTTATTATTATGTTTATAATAGGGCTAAAAACTTAGGTTGCCTAAATGGTGGTGTTGTGACTTGTGAGTGTGTTTTTTCTATTATTTCGTAAATATTTTATTTTGATAAATTATTGTATTGAGAAAAGGGAAGTGCTTTCGGCAGTTTAATATGGATAAGATTTATAATATAATATAACATTAATAAACTAAAATGAAAGAAAATCAAGGTTCTAAATGTAAAAGTTGAAAAAAAACATAATTATAAAAAGGAATACTAAAATATCTCACTACAATAATATTAAAAATAATTTAAGAATAAAATAAATCAATGTAAATCCACCTTCTCCCTAATTTTATAAGTAATGATAAGTTTTACTTCTGAGGTTTTTTTTATCCATCTCGATGTTTAATAGATTTGAGATTACGATGGATGTATGCCACACTAATTACCCTATTTTGTTGATTGAAGTGGATGTAATTCCAAGGATTCCAAAGCCATATCTAGATTTTAATTCAAGTTGAGCAATGATAAGCTCTTTGTTATTACTTGTAGTATGCATAGTAGCCATCAAAGGCCTGAAAGAGGTTGGGTCATAGAATTCAAGACTTGGACTAGCCATTGGAATATAATGTTAGGCAAAACTTGACTTGGTTATGGTCATAAATGGGCCTACCCTTTTTAGTTTTCAGATCCATAGTTTGGGTAACCCATGGTATTAGTATGTGATGAAGCTTATTTAAAAGCTTGATTAACTCCATTGTTAAATGCCTTAAGAGGATGGCATTGGTTGGATTGGACAAGGGTAATGAATGTCATCCTTTGAAGGTTTAGTTTCTGAGTAAATGGTTTCCAAGGTAAATATTTGTCATTATTATGTGCATGCTTATTGTTGTGTATTTTTCTTTTTCTGTGATGCTCAATTAATTTTTATTTATCTAGCCATGCTAAATTTTAATATGGTATCGTAGCCATATTTGGTGCATAAATCTCTTTCATGAGATAAGCCTAGATCATTAACTTTGCTAGAAAAAAAACAAAAAGATGATAGTATATGAATAAGTATTCACTTGAGTGTTTGACTTGGCTCGCTATATTTGGAGCGGGAGGGATGTGGGAAATGAAGCAAGTAGATGCATCACATCCTAGAGGATACAATTGTAAGCATTTTTATGGAGTTGGATTTAGTCACATATGTAAATGGGAATATGATTGACAGACCTATTTAGGCATGCATATCCCTTGTTTCATGATTCGTTAGTGTAAATTCCATACGTATGCTTAGGTAATGGAGAGGCACGTTGTATTCCTAAATTCCTAGTTAAAAATTTGTAGAGAGTGGGTGTATGCCCCAAATCATGTTTAATAAGAGGATTGTTGGGTTCATCTTGAATTGGATATAAACTAATTAATATAACCTTGATTTGGTCATTAATGGGTTAACATTTGTGGTTTATGGGCCCATGGTTTTGGGTAACCTGTGGTATTAGTATTTGATGAAACCTATTTAAAGGCTTGAGTAACTCCATTGTAAAATGCCTCAAGATCCCGGTGTTGTGTGGATGGGACAAGGAGACACACTTTGAACCTGATCGATCAACTAATGAATAGAGGTCTACTAGGAGGTATTCCATTGAGAAATAGCAAGCCACTTGTTTTCTCCCCACAATACGATATGATCATGAGGCCCATCATTACCATCACTGCCCTACTATCATTAAATGATGATTGGGGTTGATCGCCTTGCTTTTGGGAGGGATATTTTTATGGGTTCATATATTGATTCTGCTTATAATGAGGCCCTTGCCTCGCTATTGACTCTCTTCAAATATTTTAGAGGGTTTAAAGTGTTAAAAACCAACATCTTGTTTGATGTCTATTATCTTGACTAACCCATACGTGTTTGTCTTGTCTGTGGGCATTCGTTTCATTTCATTACTCAGTATACTGGTTAAAGGGGGTTTTATTTAGTTAGGGAATATATCTTTTGAAGGTTGGTTTTCCCAATAAAGAGATTCGACGGTAAATATTGGTCATTATTATGTGCAAGCTTATTATTGTGTATTTTTCTTTCTCCACGATACATTAATTTTACTTATCTAGCCATGCTATATTTTAATAGATAAAGAAAAACAAACAAAATACTTGGAATGGAAATGAAATCATTAATAAGATGAACTTGAAATAATAAAAATATCTTATCAAGCTTAATTTCGTCGAGCAACACCAATTTTCCAACTCATGACTTTAAAGAACAAATGAATATCTTCGTAATAATGACCATACGCATCATCTCCATGGAACTTTTCTTGGCACGTTCATGGAAATGAAATTTGACCATCATGTCTTAATCCATATGACTTCAATAACTAATGGGCCCATGGTGATAAGTGCATAAGGTTATTTAGACACTTGAATACTGGGACCCTAACTTGATACCCAAAAGATATAGCTCCATTATTCTAGTATTTTTTTAGTCCCTAAATAAAATTTTGCATTATGTGACTTTCTATGACAACTATGGGATTTTAACCCATGCCCTTTCAAACGAGATCCTATATTGCCTTACAACACTTGGCCAAAATATCATATATTTCTAATTTTGACTTTAAAAAAAGCATTCGGATGAATGAATTGGTAAAATTTATGATGGATAGAAGGTTGAAAATGAGAACCATTTTCCTTTTAACTTGCACTACCATTAATAATAAAATACATAAATTTAATTGATTTCACAACTTAACTACTCTTTAGGACCTCTTCATTGTGGAAACCATAATGACACACAATGAGGCATAAACTTAATAGAATGGATTTTGTATTCTATTATTCAAGCACATGTTTTACATATAGTAGCCTTCATTTTATAGGATTTCTAGATACCAAACGATGTAATAGTTCACTTTGCCTACATATCCCTCTCTATTTTAATATAATATTATCATATTATAATTATCCACTAACTGCAATATGCTATTTAGTATCCTCCACTTCTTGTCATTTTAGTTTATGTATCGTATCCTCCCGATTTAAGTGGACAATGACCCCGTTATCTTCTCAATTTAAGAGAGGGGCTACATTGATTGTTGATATGAAAACACCTACATAGACACCTTCCAATTTTTTTTTTTTTTTTGTCCCACATGTCAAATTAATAATGCCATGGGATATATGAAAAAGGGATAATTAGAGCAGACTTCCCAAAAAAACAATAGCCCCAATAATTTAAAGCTTTGTTATGTCCTCGTTAGGGGATATATATGATTCGCTCAGGTGTATTAATTTTGCTAATTTGAATAATTTTCTAGTTCAGACTAAGGTTTTTCTATAGTGCAGGGCAATTTTTATTTACCATTTTTTTTTAATTATTGATTTTATTAAATTGTCATTGGTTCTGTTAAGGTGATGTTGGCTTGGATTCCAGTGCCCCAAGACCTGGAGGCGGAGTGATGTCAACAATTTTTAAATGCATGTCAGTTTTTCTTTTAATATTGTCACGATTATGGCTCCTTGGATGCCTTCTAATATTAAATTACATTACTGAGACATTATTAAAAGTATTTCATTGAAAATTGACTATGTTTTTTTATATGTATTGCCAAGTCTATATTGAATGGATATCCAATACATCGCTTTTCTAGGGATAGACAAATCTTCCTGCTGGTCTCAGCTAAGCACTTGTTTTGATCTCTTCGTGCCATTTGTCCACCTCCTGGTCCCGATATTCTGGCAAGGCTCATAAAGATGGAGCTGCAGATTCTATTATGTATTGATTGTCTGGGAGATACCCTCACAGGTCAGGAGAACAACCAACTTTGAAATGTGATCTATCATTTAATTGCGTTATTAACTATGAAAGCTTATTTCAATTTATAATGACAATCCAATTTACAACCTCAATGGCAGGGAATATGTAGCTTCCCTACTCATCCACCTTGTTATTTTTTCCTTCCCTAACACCTTTGACAAACTACACCTGCAAGCCTGACAACACATCATATCATTCATTGCAATCGATGGAGTGTAGTTGTTGTGGATGCAATGCATGATGGAAGCGTGGCAATATGATGTGAAGTTCATCATTAAGAACTACAATCATCTTAAACTCATCCTGCGTATATTGTTTTTACTCAATCGCCATTGTAGTTGCAGGGTTCGTGTAATTGGATGAGGGCTTGCAGCATTGTTTGTTGCAAACTCACTAGGTATTGTTGGGCCTTCAAAGACTACGTTAGGACTCCGTTTTGTCTGTTATTTGTTTAATTTGTATTCTCATGGCAATGCTTCAGTTGTCTATTATTTGTTTAATTTGTATTCCCATAGCAATGCTGCATATTTGGGGAAGTCATACAACTTGTTCTTGGACCTCAAGAACAAACTGCGAGTTGATAGAATGGGGGTACAAATTTACTTTTCTGCTCCTCCAATCTAAGTGTAATGTTTGCATTTCTTGCTTTGAGCGTTGGGTAAATTTGTCTCTTCCATGTCATAGATGTATTGGGTAAATTTGTCTCTTCCCTATCATAGATGAAGCCACATAAAATACCGACGTAGCAGACACCATAGTAAAGTCTAGGTAAGCCTTTGCGCGTTTAAAGAAACTAGTTTCTTCTGTTTACTGCGTCATACCTAAGAAAGTGAGAATAGTGATTTAAGGGTTAAATCATTTGAATTGTTTTGTAATTTTTTATGCTTACTGAGGAAATCCAGAGGCAAGTAACAGACTGAATCAAGGTCTAACAGTGCCAGGTGTTTGTGCGAAATAATAAGAATATTGTGGATGTGACAGAGATGTCGGACACGTAAAATACCTCATTGGTGCAACAGGCCCAAGCCTCTTTGGCTCTAAATCTACATCTGAAGACGTCACTGCTACTTGCAAACTTTTCTCTCTAACTACAATAATCACTGGTAAGAGTAGGCTTCCTCTGGTAGTTTGTCTCACGTTCTGTGATATATTTAATTTTCTACTTCACTTGATTAGGGTTTAGCTGATGATTTCTGATTCAAATCTGTTTGATGTATAGGCGCCACCTCTGGAATTGGAGCAGAAATAACAAGAGTGTTGGCTGAAAGAGGGGCAAGACTAGTCATTCCTGCAAGGAATCTCAAAGCAGTAGAAGATGTAAAATCTCGTATTTGGAAAGAGATTCACACTGCAGAAATCATATTGATGGAGCTGGATCTCAGCTCCTTTGCATCAATAAAAATAATTGGCACAAACTTTGAATCCTGTGGCATACCGCTCAATATTCTTATGTGAGTTCTAGTAAATTTTAGGCATAATTTATGTTATCCATGAAACCGACCAAAATAAATTTGATACCCTGAAGCATGCAATAATTAACTGTGCATTTTCCTGTATTCCTCTGTGTTTCTTGCAGAAACAATGCAGGAAAGTTTTGTCATGAATTCCAGGTATCTTATGACGGTTTTTAGATCACTTTCGCTACGAACCATCTTGGTAAGAGGAGAAACATGCCTGTAATATTTGTAAGATTGCAATATTAACTTAGCTACAATCTCTCTAAGTTTAAAACCCTACACTGCTTTGACTAGCTGTGCTTATTTGCAGGACACTTTCTTTTAACCAAGCTGTTACTAAACAAAATGATCTAAATTGCTAAGGAAACAGGCATTCAAGGAAGGATTATAAACATTTCATCTTGTATTCATAGCTGGCTGGGAAAGAAAGAATCCAGTTTGACCAATTAAACGATCCTAAGAGGTAAAAGCCCTCAAGTATTAGGTTTATACTACCTTTTAGTACCATATTTAGACTCAGTGTTTAGATATCGATCTTCTATCTAAGATACTAATCTTGCAAGCATTATAGCTACGATGCCACCCGTGCATATGCTAAATCTAAACTGGAAAATATTCTACACAGAAAAGAACTTGCCCTGAGAATCGAGGTATAGTGTTGGAATCTTTCCCTACATTTCTTTAACTACTCAAATAAAAAAATTTCCTAACGTAAACATTTAACACAAGCTCATCTAAAATTCAAAAAATGAGGGTTAATGTAACATCAAATTTTGTTCATCTTGGCATTTTAAAGACCAGACTTACCAGAGACTGCAAGGGACTTATCACAGGTGATGACTATGACATGTTTATCTCTGCTTTAATCTTTGTATTTTCTGCTTGGAAACTTTGCAGGGAAAAATTGATCAAAGAATTACATTTTTTTAACCTTATTGAGGGTAAGGTGTGTACTTGGATTCCCAGTTATTAGTTAAAACATTCCAAATACACAAAATTGCTTACCTACAAAGAGAGTATGCATAGGTTTTAACAATAATGAGGTTGCATGCCCAATAACCACTGAAGGCCCCAAATACTATTAATAAAGATGGCTTGCAGTGAATCATATCTGCAGCAGTGGTGAAGGTATTAACTGACTGAATTAAAAGTGACCTAGCGAGGACATAATAATTCATAGCAATTGAACCAGCTTTAAAATGTCATCCATCATTTAATTGGGTTATTAACTATGAAACAATATTAAGATAATTTGTGCCACTTGGAGCAGTTTCTTCCTGTCTTGAAAGATCTGCGGTGATTTCTTCGTAGCATTTGTCAACCTGCGAGTGTGACAAATGGAAATGACTCGACCAGGGTAAAGAGAATATGATTCGACCATTAAAAGTTGGTAAAATCCTCAAGACTCGGCCCTCGAATTTTAGTTACAACAAGCTCAAATCAGCAAATGTTAGTAAAATCCTCAAGACTCAGCCCGGAGACGATGAATTTTTCAAGCACATTCAGTGGAAAATTCAATTAAGTGACATCTAGCACACAAAATTGAATGAAACGTTCTCTCAAGTACGACAATTTAATCGTGGTGATTTCCATCTTTTTATAACATTTAAGTTGTAAAATTTTATGTGGTACTGTTCCAAAAGAATTCTTAAATATCCTGATCACTTTATTTTGGTATAAAGAATCAAATATTATGCGAGACTTATTTTATTTTGCTAATATCTTTCTTTTCTAGTTGATGACAGTGTCCAAAGGAATTTTATTGTTCAAGTCTCAGTTGAGAAATATTCTTGCAAAAACACAATTAAGTTTTGTCTTTTTATGGCTTCAGAATTTCTGAAGCATCACTGGTCTTATCTTCTGTGTAACCCTTAAGTTTATTTTTCTCGGGAGAGACTAAACCCTCAAACTCTGCATTGCTAGAGTAGTATTAGCATGATGGAGATATAGATAATTTTCTCTGCAAATTTTACATTTCTCCATTCCAAAAAGGCTCTTTTGTCTCATCATATTCTTTTTTCTATGCGATTGTTGCACCTCAAATTTATTGGGGATTAAATTCTGTGATACTTACCTGTAGTGTTTTATTTTGGTAAATATTTCAAGATATTGAGATCTTTTTATCTACAAGAGAGACGAATATTTTTTAGATCTAGTTTCACAATTATTCTTGATTCACAATTGAACTAATAAATTTAGTGAAAGGAAACATCTTTGTTTCTCGGTTCCTTTAATATTTATGATTTGTCCTATTATCTGGCATTAAATCTACATTTTTAGGAGTTGCTTAGAGATGTAAAGGGGTCACTTTAATCTTATTGTGGAAGACAAAAATTTCTCTTAACGATTATATTTGACTTGGTTGGAATCAGTGATGACCTTGCCAAAGAAGGAAATAAATGAATGTAACATCTAAAAAAGTCTTCGTTAATTTTAACCAAAAAAAAAAGGTGCTCCACTTATTCTTGTTGAAAAAAAAACCTTATAAGCTATTTAACAAAGTTTTTAAATTTATTGACGTCTAATAATGATGCTCAAAGTCTAGATTTAGTATAACTTGGGTTTCAATGGTTGGGATATCCTTTCATCTTATACCTTGTTAGGGGTTGTACACTCATATTTGTAATATGTGAACTTTGAGTTGTTTCTTAGAGGATCTTGGATGTGTAGGTGCAATCTTACTGCTATCTACTAGAATCATCATTCATGGCTTTAGTGCAAGTTATTTCATTCAGACATTCAATGTGGATAAAGGTACTCTCCTTTGGGAATTTATGTACACCTTTCTTTGTCAATTGCATATAACAATAGGGAGTTTATGTATATTCTTGTGGGCCAATTGAGTAAAATCCCTCTCCTTTGGGAGTTTATGTAATGCTATTCAGACATCACAAAAGCCAATGTCTTGAGCAATACTCCAATATTACCTCTTGCAGTCAATGCAGACTTCTGATCATTTAACCAGTGAACAATACTAATTTCATTACACTCTTCTTCTTGGACTTGAATGTTAAAAGAGTTGATGGTTGACTGCATTGCTGGTCTTTTGCTTCTCCCTTGCGCTTATTGAACCCTTGCCTATTTGGCCCTTTTGGGTTTGTGGTTACCTATTTCTATTTTCACCTTTGAACTCTTCTATATTTTTTCAGTTCTTACATAGATGCCTTCTCTCCCATTGCTTACTCACTGATTTACCTTTTACAGTCCCATTGGCAATATGATGACAAATTGTCTGCCATTGGTTAAAGAACGAGCTACAAACCAAGTCTTGGAACCCTAATTAACCGTGTTGTGCAAAATGACAATGCGAACAGCATCCAAGGTACTATTGCTAGTGAATACTTGTAATCCTGGATAAATTAGCTACAAACCAAGTCTTGGGACCCTAATTAACCGTGTTGTGCAAAATGACAATGCAAACAGCATCCAAGGTACTATTGCTAGTGAATACTTGTAATCCTGGATAAATGATAATTCCAAAAGGGGAAACAAAATTTCTTCTTCCTAACTTGCTATTAATGCTTGTTTTGTTAACCATGAGAATCTATGTTGAGTCCTGACCATAGGCTTTAGAAAAGTAACAGGTGGTTCAAGCCCAACTTCTTGTTTGGGAAGTGAGAGCCTAAGTATATAGATCTTTCATCAAGTTGAAAGTGGTTAATCGAGATATCTTGAATAAGTCTTGGTAGCACTTGCAACTTACCAAGTGGAGCATAATCTGGCACAAAGAAGGTGGTGAGAATCTGGCTATAAGAAATTAAACAAAATGTTAAGTAAGCTCGGAAAATTTATTTGATAACCAATCATAAAGAGTGAAGGTGACCACATGCAGAGAATTTGATTACTTTGGACTTTGACCTGTTTGTGATCACCATCACTGCCTATATAAGAAGATAATGTGATGGAAGAAAACAGAACCTTCTAAACTTTAATTGACTATCCTATTAAATGACTCAATCTAAAGGATTATATGAGAGATATCCACGATTTTAATTGATAATACAATTGTGGAATTATTATAGAATTGAAAACTAATTGATCATAAATATGCCCCACTACTCTTGCTAATAATTTTATATCAAACTCATAGCAACTCAAAATTTAAACAATTTTAATATAGGAGTAATATTCAAAATGCTCTTGCAACGGCTTTTGTGTACATTTCAAACCATCCACAATGATAATATGCATATAATTTTAGTTTGTGAACACCACTTTACACTTGGTCACAGAACTAATATCTCCAGGTATGTATGTATATGTATATTATTAAACTCTTGATGCTATGTATGTATATTATTAAACTCTAATTGTACATTTTGTATATTATATTTAAATATATGCTTTTTATATTTAAATTGCACAAAGTAACCACGATTTTGGAGCTATGTAGATATCAATTTTATGTTGTTTTATGACAAAAAGTTGTATAGAATTTTACCTAGTGGGCTTAAGCTCGAAAGAGTAAGGGGACTCGTGCAATCATGTATGGTTAGTTTATCTTTTGGCAATGTTAAGAAGTAGCAACAAAGTATCTAGCCATTTATTAAAAAAAATAGTATTTTCGTTATTTAGAAATAAAATATGGAATTATATAGTTAAGAAAAGAATTGATTATTTGTTTAGGAAAATTAGTCTAAATTTCTTTTTGTATAATTCAACTTATTTGTTTTTTGTTTTTTCAATATGTTCTGGAACCTTTTCATTTGATTTTTTTTAAATGTGCTGGAACCTTTTCACGAAGAAAACAAACAGAAAAGTCAATCAAATATATTAGTGGATTGCAAAAGCAAGGAATCTGTTTTTTTAATGACATCAATGAATGCGTAATTTTTTTAGTTTTTTAACTATTATTATTTTTGTAATATATATATATTTTTATTTCATTTACATTTTTAATTCAGTAAATCATATATAATACGTCATAACTAAGATGAAAACTAAGATAGAATACGTCATAACTTCAAATAATATATTTCTTGTTATATGAAGTTATTGAAGTTGAAACTAGAACTTCTCAATCTTCATTATTAATAGATCTTGTTTCTCAATCTTCATTATTAATAGATCTTGTTTATCAACATTATGGATTATGTTAGGACACATTTGTTTTATATTTTCATATGTCTTTCCATTGATTCAAATAGTGGACTCTAGAATGTCCAAGAGATGAGTGAATTTTGGAACCATTAAAGGTTGCGTAAAAAATGGCTTCAGTTGATACATTATGATTTCCAACAAATTCATGGTTTGATCAATCTATTTTAGGGAAAGGAAGTCATGCATTGAGAATTTCCTGTAAAACCTTGATCATCATATCCTATTCATACTTTCAATTATCATGTTTAGCTTTTGAAGCCAATATATGTACCTAAATCCCATCCAAATGTTCTAATTCTTATTATTTGCAGTGTTTTTAGGTAAATATTTAGGCTTAGCAGTTGCGTGTACAACCTCCATGTATTTATCCTTTGAGATATTCCCTTATAATAAACATGCTTTCTTGCTCTTGTTTCTTCCCTTTATCTTTCTCTACAACTAGTAATCCTTCATAATCAACCAAAGCATTAGGAGGTATTTGAGAAGATGTTGCAATGGACAAACCAGTGCTGCGGAAGTAGGTGGAGGGGACATAGTCTGGGTCAATGTATATTTATATTTTCTCATAGGAATAATTTTAATATCATATCATAAAATTGTCAATGTGAATAGTAACTTCACTCTTTTTAGACAAAAAAGAAATAAAAATCCTCTTTCTATGAATATCATGTTGTTTTTTTACCTCTCTTTATTGAATATCCCCACTCCACCATTGGTTAGGAATATGAAAACTCATTTTACTCCCTTCTTTTGAGATGCATTAGTGTTTCCTCTAAGTTTTGGCTTTATGCTGGTTATTATGCTGGTTATCTTTGAAGATCCTTCTTTATTGAGCTTATAATATAATTGTGTCGGCTATGTACTAAGAACAATGATGAGTGAGCACATATTTTCTATGTTTAGTGGGAAATACAAAATTTTTATCTATAGAAGTGATTACAATGCCTACCAGCTATGGTGGAAAAGCAATCATATTTGTGAGTTTGCTTTCCTCACATTGTAGGAAGGGGTGAGGCATTGCTAGATTGTGTATGGTGGATTGTATGAGGTGTGGTGCAGTGAAGTAAAGATCATAATATTTCAATAAAATATTAAAATAGGAGTCGATAATCAAGAAGCGATAATGTATCGTGTCTCATGGTTATTCAAGACCATGGAATCATAATGGTCGTAGAGCCTTGAAACAAAGATGAGTAGGTTGTTGAATGGTTTCATCCATGACCTTATAATTTATGTCAAATGTATTTGGTGAATCTACTCAATGGTTAGAGTGGCCATAGTACAAAGAAAGGGAGAGACACCACTTTAAACATTGTAAGGGAGATCCACTTTAGTAGCTAAGAATATTGAAGAAAGAGGAGGTTGGATCTTTTCTTTTCCCTAGCTACAGAAGCTAGGAATGCAAGAAAAATGATTGAAGAAAATAGAGGGATATGATCCCTAGTAATTGCTAAATCAAGTGAGGGAGTATATCCTTGTAATGGGTACGGGACCCTGAAGAGGAAGGGAATGGATCCCTTATGGTGTTGCGTAAATCAAGCTTGAACCTCTTTGATACCATTAGATAAAGAATGAGATATAAAATTTATATAAAAGAACTTGTTTTCTAATATTTTTCAAGCATATGTTTACATTATAGGCGTATCCTTATTTTTATAGGCTCATTAGATACAAAATAAGGCGATAATTCGCTTTGACTATATCTACCTCTTTATCTTAATATTATATTATACAATATTAATATCCCCTAACGTTATTTTATTTATTGCTCCACTTCTTGGTACCTTCATTATTATAACACATAATGATATTAAGACTTTCATGTCCACTAAGTTCAAATATAGAAATGATATTAAAAATATATAGTTTGATTCTTTTTATATCTTCAATAGGTTTTACTAGTCTCATCATCTTTGTCATCAATAAAAAAACATTAAATATTTGAAAAAAAAACAATTGATATTTGTATTAATTCTCTTTATATCTTCAATAGATTTTACTAGTCTCATCATCTTTATCACTAATAAAAAAACATTAAATATTTTTCAACAAAAACGATTGATATTTGTATTAAGAAAATATTCCATCCTTGTAGATCAGATTAGTAATAAAAAAAGATGGTCTCTAGGTTTGAGCTTCTTAATTGACATGAAAAATATTTTAATATTTTTTAACAAAAACGATTGATATTTGTATTAAGAAAATATTCCATCCTTGTAGATCAGATTAGTAATACAAAAAAGATAGTTCTAGGTTTGAGCTTCAATAATTGACATGATTCAAAAAAGGACAAGACTGACAAGTCTCCTTATTAGAGTACATAACCAAAGACTGGCAAGTCTCCTTGTCAGAGTACATAACCAAATTTCTACTAGTATATACTATGTAAAAGAATCTTGATTTCATTACTATTTTTTAATACACTATTAAATTAAACAAAAACATGGAAACTAAAAGCTTCATTATTATTGACGTTATAGGACTAAGGGTCTTCGGGATCAATGTGCTTTATCTTCATCTTCATGTACTTTGTCCTCTTCCTTCATATTTTCAAGAGGTATATCATTGTACATTTTGGATTTTGATGTTGAGGAGGAAGTCTTCAAATTTTCAAGAGGTATATCATTGTATATTTTGGATTTTGATGTTGAGGAGGAAGTCCCTTTATTTAGATTGAGTAGTTGGGTTTTAATGGAGAAACGTTCCACTTTCAATGCTTGTATTTGCTTGTATTTGCGAAAAGATTGTATTCATCACGACTTCATATTGTTTATTGTTTTCCTTTATATTTTTATGGACTTTTACTGTAACAGAAAAATAAAGGTTATGGTGTGTATGACAAGGCCCTCATAATAGAGGACCCTTTGTATTTCTTTATTATCAAAATCATAGTTGTTACACCCATGCCTAGAATTATGCATCGCTTCATAGTTTTCAATTTGGAGCTAATAAAAATTTGAATTTGAAATCAAATCTCCAACTTCACCCTATAAAGCATAACTAGAATGAATATGGAATGAAAATTCAAATTCATAAAGAGGAAGAATCAACCCAAGCTCATAGTTATGTTGCATAGGCTAGCTCTATTATTGATGATTGTTGGAGTACACCCTGTCTCGCCTTTGCACATTGAATTCCTCTAACAGGATTCCCAAACCATAATTATTCCCAATTTCAAATACATTTGCAATCAAGATGAGAGTAGGTTATTACAAGATTAACCATGAGGGGTGTCCATATTTCACATGACTCCATTTATAAAATCCCACACCCTTCCCTCAAAATTCACATGCAAGTTTGATATGTCACTCACACATAATAACATTTGGGCTGAAGGTACAAATGCATGTGTCTTCCTTGCTACTCTAATATTTAGTATGTCCCTACCTTGCCACACTTGTTGTTTCATTGAGTGCATGCAATCAGGTGAAAGTATGCTCATAATTAAATGGTCATTAATTACTTAATGGGGGTATATGATAACCCCCCATTTTGCTTTATGATTCCATTGACCAAACTTAAGGCTAAATTGGTGAGAACATTGGCCTTATTTTTATTTACCCTTAGTACATTATAAAATTCAATGTTTGAGAGGCATTCTTCTTCTTCTTTAGATCTCTAGATAATCCTTGCTTAAGTGCCATCAAAGGCTTTACTTGAACTTACCATGAACCTTATAACAATGGAGGAGTCTTTGAAGGATATTATATTATTGATTATGTTGGTATCTATAGGTTTAAGCGCTTGATACAAGGTGAACGATTCCACCTATTTTTTTGAAACTATATATGTGCCCCATTCGAATCCAAATTCCTTACCTCGATTGGGATCATAAACGCCCCCCCACCCACACTTGCCACCCTTTAATTTTATTTGGAGGCTCCATCAAAGCCACATCAAAGCAAATAACATGTTTTCTCATGGTTATTTATTGATTCTTTAACTTTGACTATTGCATTCAAGGCTACTAGTTTCATATTTGAATAGTTTGATAGGCAATGTATTTTATCGGGATTTTGTCTTTCATTAGGATATCTCCAATTCAATCTTTTTCTAGCGAAAAAGTATTGTGTCCCTTGACCCCTCCCACTGTGGGTAATTCCATTAGGATACTCCTTGCTTTAACATTGGTTAGTTATGAATTCACAGTTCCTTCATCAAAGATGGATTTTTGTGAACTAACCATACCTTCTAGAAGTTGGACTTTGGAATTGCTTGTCATGCCATTTTGAAAAGATGTTTGTTTAATAGAATTCCTCTGTATTTTTTCCCCCATACTGAAAACATATCTTTCAAATATTGTGGAATATAAATTTTGTGTATGATGTCTTGAAAATCTAATTGTTATACTTGTATAGTGAGAGCATTCAAAGAACAAGTGTGTTTGGGATTCTGGCTCCATAGTACATAAAACACATGTCATTGGTCCTTGAATTCCTTGTCATTGAAAATTTTTTGTTGTAAAAAAAAGACCCTATACCATCTTCTAACATAAGGTGTTTATTTTCGAAATACCTTTCGCATGCCAAACTTATTGCCAAATTCTTACAAGTTGTGTAAAAGGAGATTTGAATTTTGTTCCTGATATCCATTTTAGATAGATTATTCATTACTATTATTTCCTCATCAATGTCAATTTGGAGTATAGTGGTCCATGGTCGCACAACCTCATTGAGCATATATAAGAGACAAAAAAAAGGCACAAATATAAGATAGTGGTGACAAAGAAATATAGTCATTCCATCACTAATCACTATCCTACAATTTTGATATACCATAGAGTTTAGATGAGATTCCAATTCCTTATAAATTCATAATTTTGCTACTAACTTATTGTTTGGGTGGGGTTGTGGAGGGGAGTTCCCATGATTTCATTATCCCAAATGGAAATAATGTTATTTTTTCTTAGAATCCATGTTGATTTGGATCCAATAAGAGGGATCATATATTTGCAAAGTTTCCAACTATGAGAACCTCTTTTCTATTCCAAAGAGTGATATAAATAAGTTGTCCTTGTTCCTTGTAAGTAATTTTTGTGATGAACTTATTTCCACCCTTCATTCTTACCAATGATAAGGTGCCAAAAACTATTTTTTCCCCCAAAGAAAAATTCATTTGAGTGGGGTCTTTGAGTCCAAGTCCCCCATTTTATTTTGGAGATTTGAGTATGTTCCAATTGATGAGATGGTATTTTTGTGTCGGTTTTCCCCCCTTGCTAAAGGAATTTTCAAATTTCTCTTTCTATTTGTTGCATGGTTTCATTGACAAGTGCCAATATTGTTGACCATCGATAAATTGGAAGGGCAGAGAGAATGGATTTGATGAGAATGATCTGTCCAGGTGGATTCATCCATTGTGTACCCCATTACTTCATTTTATATTTATCTAGAACATGATTCATTTCCAATTAGTACTTGGTTGGGGGTTTCATTTTGATATTGACATCCCAAAGCATTTGAAGGTTTTCTAATTAATTGTTCTATGAAACCTCATAATTCCATAAATTTTTCAAAGATGAGAGGTAGAGATATCCACCCATAAATCATATATTTACCATTATTTGTAGTCCCCCCTAAGCCATTTAGAAAGTAGTCCAAAACTGTTTTTAATATTTTGGAGATAACAATTGATGTTCCTCCCATCAAGAGTGTGTATTCAACATACTAAGAATGATTTATCCCCTTGATCCATCTAGTAAAACTTATGCCATGTAGTCATCCTAAGGTCGTTTCCACTTCAAGATTTTAACTCAAGGAGTTTGCTAATAATATATAGTAGCATAGATAAGGGGAAGCCTTGTCTCAAGTCTCTACTACTCTTCATAAACTGGGTAGGTCTTCCATTTACTAAGGGGGCTATCTGAATAGAACTAGCAATTGCTCGAAAAAGGTGCAATGATATGTTGATAGGATTTTTGTCGAAGGGTGAAATGGTTGTATGGAAAAAAATATTGAATTGGTGTTTTGTAAAGGAGCGGTGCATTTTTTGTTTCTTAAAAATTTGTGGCACATTTGAAAATGACTATATTTATATATAATTTACTCTAAAAGGAAAGCAAAGAAAGCAAGGAGATAAGTTGAAGGTATGAGCTACCAAGTCTTCTTTTTAATTAAAAAGAGTCATGTGGTTGTCATGTTTATTTGATTTTGGTAATAATGAAGCACTTTGAAAATAGGAGCTTACAAATGTAAGTTTGAAAGAGAACCCCAATAGAAGTAGAAGCTTACAAATGTAAATGTTCATTCTTCTCTATCTTTGCCTCGGGACCTTTTTCGCAGGCCTCTAATGCTCACATCTACCACTTCTCCTTCCTGTACTCTTAATTGTTCTTAGCAACTGTGTCATCCATCAATTCCACCTAGTGAGAAGACTCAAGTCCTCACCTACTCTTGATGGTCTATGCCAATCTATGATCTCTGCAACAATAGAACCCTACCAAGCTTGTGGATCACACCTCCTATTTGTGCTTTCTAGGTTTCGAAATCTAGGGTTCAAGAAGGGTCTCATGAATTGTGGAGAACATATTTCCAACCTATACCTATTGACCTCTAAATGTAAACAAGCGGAGAGACGCTCTTGTTTAGGAAATTAAAGAGAAACCAAGCAATTTGAAGTCTTGGGAATCAAAGTCATGAACTACCACAGACAGTTTTCGTATGCAACATTGAGAATTAACTGCCACCCAGTATGTCACTGAAGGTCCCCACCAAGGGGATAATGCCCCCCACCTATGGTGTAGCATGAAAGTATCAAAGTAATTGTTGGTCCCTTCAACCCCTAAATCCATGGGCAATTTGCATCCAACCCCATCCAAGGCAGTAAAGTTTCTCTTTTTAGTTCTATGTTTTGCCAATATATAATTTTAATGGGCCAATTTGTTAAAGAATACACTTGTCACATCCCCTCCCTCCCGAGAGGACGCAACCTACGGGTTGGTGCTATCATTTAAGTAGGGAAATTAGCCCCATGAACATAGTAATAAAATGCATTGAAATAAAAACATACACAGATGCATAACAATTGCAATTATACCGCGGAAGCAATTCATCCATTCAAGCATTGAACATGTTCATATAATTCATTTAAACAAATACAATTGCAGAGATTAAATACACAAGAGATACTTATCTTGAAAGGAGCTTGTCCCACAACCATCTATGTCACTGCAATGTTCCACCCAACCATTGGCTAGTGTGCTTATCATTCTCTCAGCAGCACTGCCACCCCTAAGATTGGCATGATTCCCACAAGGAATAAGGGAACTACAACATGCTCACACATACCCAAATACACATCAAAACTCATCCAAGCCAAACACAGTTGAGTTTATCAAGCTGTTAGGAAGGTGGAAGGCTGAATTGCTAAGCTAGTGAGCTCAACAACAGAGCTATGGACACCTACACCATATCTGGCTTGGTTTTCCCAACACCTACACATCCAACACAAGGAAACATCCTCTTTTCTGCTACATAGTCCCTCAGGCTATGCCTTCCCTTTCAGTGCTCTTCAGGGTGTGCAAGAAAGAATAACCAGCCCCTCTTTATCTCTGTGTGTGGTTCCTTTATACACTAGTTTTATCAAGCTAATTCTTCCCTCTTCCACTCCAAACCAGTTCATAACAAAACAAAGGGGTGCACCCACAGCAAAATACAAGTATCGGGCTTGAGGAAAAATGTTTTTCAACAAAAAACGTAGTGGTAAAATGGAGAAATTGACCCCTGGGTGAGCAATTCGAACTCAACAACGATTCTGGGCATTGCATGAGCAAGACCAACTATTATAAACCCCAAAATCCTGAATCCTTGCTGGCCATTCACTCAGCAACACAAAAACGAATTTCCTGGGCATGGAAAATGAGGAAAATGGTAGGAAAACGTGAGGGAGACAACCCAACCACTGGACATTACAAAAATGACCTCCCATCCATCGGGAAAACGAAGTAAACAACCAAAACGTGAAATGAAAACACACAGGAAGCTCCAGCTACCTGAAAGAGCCCAACGTGAAGGAGAATGGTGAGAAAAATGAAAACATGAATGCATAATAGAATGGGCATACGTTTTTGGGGTTTTACTTGCCAAGGAAGTCAAAACACAATTTTCCAAAATGGGTGCTCTGCCCAATTCGAATTTGACTCCCATACTCTTCCCATCCCATGCATTAACTAACTCAACCACTTCTGGAAGAAATAAATGATTGGGCACAAAAGACAAAATGGGTAGTTGACAGTTTGTTGGGTTTTCCTTTTGACATTTGGATTTTCCCCACTGGCTCAAAGGTTTGAATATCCCCCCCCCTTATCCTTAGGAAATCATGCCCCCATCTATTTAATGTTGCATTGACATAGCTAGTTGTGGGTATTTTAATTAAATTGCATATGTACATGATGTCCAAATTATAATGTGTCGGGCTAGCACGAAATGCCATCGGCATCGATTTTAATCGCCGAAACATAAAACGATATATAAATGGTGGGGCTTTTGTCTTTAGCTCCACACCACGATTAATTACAATATTTACATCATATACATTTTTAATGCAAACGGGGTCAAAACCGGGGTGTTATAACAATAGTAGTATTTTAAATTGTAGGTCTTAATTTTGTTTAGCTAATTATTTACCATGGAGAGTTTCTAATTCTTCCCATAACTTCTTTATAGTATTTATGAATTTTTTAAATCACTGTATCTTTTCACCCACAAGCATTTTAAGGAAATTCCATAAACATTACTTTGAGAAAAACATTGGAGGTTTGGTTGTCAATCGGGTTATGGTCAAGTGGTGAAATCAAAGCACTTTCAATAATGTTGAGGCTTGGATTCAAACCCTCCAAAAACATGTTTCCACGTCGATGTGATCAATGGAGTTAACCAACACATTTGAAACCAAATGAAAGCTCCATTGGAGCACTTTCAACGAAGTTAACTACCACATCCAAAACCAGGTGAAAATGTTGGTGACCTTTATAGACCATGGATGCGGTATATCTAAAAGGACAAGGCTAAGTGAAAGTCCTAGGTGAATTCGTTTGATTAAATACAACTTCATTGTTGGAATTTAAGCTTAAGGTAGAGCCCACCTCGATGACAAGGGATTGTTTATTAACCAATAAAATACAATGGAGACTAGGTTAATTTGTCTGTTGTATTGATCTAATGCACCTATGCCCATTCAGTTTGTTTCAAAAAAGTAACATAAATGTGCATATGGAGATATTTCAAGGATTCCTTTAAAAACACATGGTGTTTATATAGAAAGGTTAAGGGAATTTTCAAGGACACGTAAATGAGACTTTGTCGTGAATTGAATAGAACCATCAAGGTGAACATTCAACTAAATAGTGCAAAAGAAAAAGTAGATTGAAATTGAGGTGAACATTCAACTAAATAGTGCAAAGAAAAAGTAGATTGAAATTGAGGGAAAAAATCAAATTCTAAAGTGTACCTTGGAGAAAACATGTTCTGGGGACATAATTTCTTCCAGTATGATCCTCTTTGTTGAACCATGGACTTGAAATACCCTTCTAAACCTTTATTTTAACTCTAAAGAAGCATCATATATGCAACAACAAATGCGTTGCATTCCAGACCCTTCCCTCAACGTGGGTCCTCAATTTAACCCCACAACCACTTAAATAGCATAAGTCAGTTTTTAATTAGATGTTGATTTGTACACAAGTGTGTGTATTTATAGTTGTTATAAATTGAACCTCGGTGGTTTTGGTTCAATGGTGATAATCCAGTTGAAAAACTAGATGCCATAAGGACATTGTCGTAGTGGTTGTTTTTGTATGTTTGAATGACATATAAGCGAGCTATTTAAATCAATTATCTCACGCCATTTTGTTCATTCATGGAACCTCTATCGGTTCACTGGTCCAAAAAACAACGTCATGGGGATCATACATGAGATCTACTGTAAGAAAGCTTCATTCGCTAAGGTTTTATCCTTCAAACCTTTTTAAAAACAGTCTCATTGGGATTCGTACGTTGGAACTTTGGATTAAATGTTTGCTAGGATTTGAACATTGAGGCCTTCGATTTGAGTTCATTGGTTGCACGCAATAGGCCGAGAAAGAGACAGAGGTCCAACTTGCGGGGATTTTAACGCAATGGGAAACGGGTTGGCGTGCCTGTTGTGGATGGTACAGTGTTCATCTTATTCCAGGTTTGTCAATGGCAGGGACAAATGTGATAAAGGTCGATCATCTTATCGCAAAGTGATTCGCAACACGAGTTATTACAAGGAGCTAGAGCTTGAGTAGATCACTGAGTCCATAAGTAGTAGCAATAACACAGGGCTGGGGCTAGCCTTAGTTTGTATGTGAGAACGATCTGTCCAGACGGCAAGTAGAACTGTCATTGTGGTTGCACAAGGCATTAAAGGACGACAGCACCTAGTCCTCCCTCGTCCCCCCTCAAGCAAAGTAACCTGGGCTTCCAACGAGTCAGCTAGAGGCCCCACCGCTGGCTCACATACTCAACCCCTCACCATGAGGTTTGAACATGAAACCTCATGAGGACCAAACCCCACAAAGACCATTTGATATATATATACATACATACATACATTAAATTGAAAAAATTGTTGTGTTCACTTGCTATTGATATTGTACCACAAGACTGTCTTGAACGAGTTAGAAAGGAAGCACTCAATATTAAGCTCCCTGAACGGAAATCAGGGGCTTCAAAAGGTGAAATTTCTTTTACCGGGTCCTTATGGTCTATATCATCTAAGACTAGTAATGTGTTAGAATATTTGCAACCTGAGAAAATGCCTCTCTCCAAAGATGAATAAAGTTGGAGTTATATCGCCCCTTATATTCATGGTTTTGTATGGCTTGAGTATAAATTCCATTTTTTCGCCATTGAGTTCACCAAACCTTTAACGGATGTGACACCATAAAAAACTGGAATGATGGAAGATTTTGACTCCAACATTAGTGAAAGTTCATCTAAGTACCCAAATTTGAATTAACATATCAACAAAGAAAATTCACCACATAAACTCTGGAATGATGGAAGATTTTGACTCCAAGTGGAGGTTCATCTAAGTACCAGAATTTGAATTAACATATCAACAAAGAAAATTCACCACATAAACTAAGGCAGTTTCAATTACATGTTTTTTATAATATAACAAAAAAAACTCAAAACATTTAATAAAAAATAGACATAACAAAACAATTATGTAGGTGACTATTTATAAGCAAAATGATACATTATTATGAAATGACCATCGTTGCCATATCATTTGACTCTCTATTAAGAGAATAAACAATTAAGAGTTCTCATTACAATGATAATGAAGTGGATATAACTCCAAAATGAATAACTCATATTTATATAGAAAGTGGCAAACATGTAAGGCTATGGCGATGCTTTTATAGAATTTAGTATCAATTGAGATCAAAGTCGAAAACATTTCAATCAATTTATATATGTTATATATGAGAAGCATGATGGCCTCATTTATATAGAGTTTTGAAAAAGGTTTGCAATGCATGAGAAATATAAATATTAAAGTAATATTTAAAAATAAACATATTTTTAAAGTTAATTATTCATTTATTAATGGGTTTGGTTTAGCAAAATATTTATAATACTAGTAACATAATTATAAAATTTTAGAAATTAAATTATTATAATTATGTAATATTAAAGATTAATTTATTATAAACCAATAGATATAGTAATAAGTATAAAATTTTAGAAATTAAATTATTGTTAATTATGTAATATTAAAGATTAAATTATTATAAACCATCATAGATATAGTAACTTTTATGTTATGTGTTTTTAACCCATTTATTTTTTAATTGATACAGTCCTTCCTTTAATTCGAAAACCCCATATTTGGATTGTGTTTCTAGCCCATCACTTTTGTAATTGATGTGGTCTTTCCTTTTACTTTGAAGACCCCCTCAAAGTTTTGTGGAAGAAATGGAATGAGACTTGAGACAATTGAGAGTTCTCTATTCTTTTTTAACAATTTTGCATGCTTGTATAAAGTAAATGTGTACCCTCAGTAGAGTTGCTTCCCAAGGTATGAGCACATTTGAGTATCTAGTTTGAATGTTCTCAAAGCATTGGAGTTGTACAATATGCGGTTTGAGCATAAAGGCGAGATGCATTTAGTGTGTTTTGTTTTTTTCTCTTGGGATTCTTGTTCGTTATGGGGCAAATCGGATAGGAACGATGAATAAGGGAGTAAATATAGACACTAACTTTGCTTGGATGAATTTTATATCACTATAGGCATTGCTTTTTTGGGTAATGTTGGACGTGAATGCATGATGGAAAAGGAAATTAGAAATGTTTTAGAATCTGGGTTATCTTCGAGTGCTGATACACATATTAAGATGCAATAATTGCACAATGTATATGACTATCTGTTGACATTGAGGAGCTACATGATTTATTTTGACACGAGTGTTGAGATGGAAGTTCAAGCTAAGGAAGACAAAAATCCATCAATTCCTTCTGCAAACAGAAGTTGGAGTTGCACTTACTGTCATGTGTGGTAGCTTGCACGATATAAACACTACCATGAGTGTGAGAAATGTGTTCTACGGTTTGATCATCATTATTTTTGGGTGGGAACATATTCCATGTGAGGTTCACATGAATACAATGTTAATAGGGAAGATATTGGAAATCTTAGCTTAGTTTGGGTGTGAAGAAACTCAAGTAGAAGCGAGAAGATGATTAAATGACTTCTCGATTGACAAAAGCACAACAGTTATAACTCCAAACATAGAAAGGTTGCATTGATAGTTGTCATGCAGAATGTCACAACGTTGGATAAATCTAGCTATGAATCTTTGTTGACAATTTTCAAGGAGACAGAACTAAGTCAAGAACAAGTTTGCATTCTAGGTTCAATTGCATCATCTACAGGTTCTTCTATTGCCTAGGAACCATTAGACTTCATTTTTTCTTCTAAGGTGTGGAACCAAGACATTGTCTTTGTAATTTATGGAATCAGCAAAGAGGGATGTGAGGCTGCTCAGATGTGGCTAAAGGAAAAGTGGGATTTTATCTCGGAAAATGGGGTTTAGGATTTTGTATAACTCGTTTTATCACTTATGTTGCATCTCCATTTGCAAGGTACATGAAATACAGGAATTATTTTCAACTCAAATGCAATCATCTATAGAATGCACAGTTATTATCAGATCACTGAACGGGTTTGAATCAGTGCCTAATGGGTGAAGCATGCGACAGCAACAAGACAATTTAGTGAAACTAATACAAGAACTAGTAGACTAAAAGTATTGAGCTTACATACTTCCATACTGACTGGTTTACTTCACATTTTTGTTGATATATTTGTAACTTCAGAATGTATTCACTTATGTATTTCATGTATTGTATTTGATTAGTCCCCAATGTTCCTATCAGGAGAATCAATAATGTAAACAAGTAATGTAAAGTCATAGAGGTTAACCCTCCTAGTTGATCAGGGTTCAAATTCCCCACAGTTTCATGGCACTAGGGTTATTAGACTCTCCTAGAGAAGTCAGCCCCTGTAAGTTATTGTTAAGTCGGAAACTAGTATAAATAGAGAGTGACCTGTGACACTCAGTTGTAGCGCATCAGGGAGAGAGAAGGAGTTGGGATAAGAGAGAGAACAACTGTCAGAGATCATCTTACTGTCTTTGGGTTTTAATGCTGCCATTGGTGCTTATTTTATCTCTAAGGAAGTCGTAGGGTTTTCTCCTTTATGGTTTCCCTGAGGAAAATATTTGTGTCTATTATCTCTTGTGATTGATTGTTGTGCATGTTATTCTCTCAAATAAGATCCTAAGATAATACTGTCTAAATTGATAAAAACATAACATGGTATCAGAGCTAACCTAAGAACAAGACATTGTGCAGCTACAGAAGTTAGGGCTTCTTACTTTTTGGGTCTCTCTCCACAATCCATCAGCAAAAGGAGGCTAGGATGACTCTCCTTTGAAGGGCGTATCTTTCTGTCAAAGCAGAATCTGATTCTGAGCACTTTTAGTTTTTGACCTACCACTACATCAGGAAATTAGGGCTTTTCACTGAACAAGAATTTTTTAGTGAGCCCAGGATAGGATTTCTCTGCTCCTCAAAATCAAAGTTTAGAGACAAAAATTGAGGGTTTTGGTTGATTAGAACTCTGGGAAAGTCAAACCCTACTTTCCCCTAGAACCAGATAACCAACACTACAGAAGATCAGCTCCAAATCCAATTTTCAGCTTCTCAAATTGGTAAGATCTAAATCTTTTGTATTTCCATTTGAGGTTCTCAGTTAAGATGTCTCATCACACCAAGCTTGATGAAAAGCTTGAGGGAGCTGATAACTTATTAGTCTGGAAGTATGGGATCTCCCTGGTCCTGGAAGAAAATGAGTTGGACTCTTACATCAATGAAGAGGTTCCAATTCCAGAGGGAGATGAGGCTAAGGCCTTACACAAAAAGAAATTGGTCATGGCTAAGAGGATTATTGTTAATTCAATCAAGGATCACCTCATACCACAGGTGTCCTCCCTAAAGACACCTAAAGCAATGTTTGATACCTTGACCAAGCTATTTGAAGGGAAGAACATAAACCGAAAGATGACTTTGAGGAACCAGTTGAAGAATGTGAAGATCCAGAATGCAGAGACCATACAGTCATACTTTACAAGGGTATCCCAGATCAAAGAACCAAGGATAATTTTAGGGGTGAAATTTAGCCCAATGGGCTATTTTTCCATGTTTTTCTCCAAAAAAGATTCACCATTTTGCATTTTTTGAAGCCCTGTTTCGCCCAATTTTGATGGGGTAAAATTTTTTCACCCTAAAAATCGCCAAATTGTTATATAAACAATATGAAATCCTTGGAAATTAAATTTTTGTTTTTAAATATCACCAAACATTTTATAGTTTGCGTTTTGAAAATTGGTAAGATTCGCCAACATTTATACACTTTTAAATAAGTATGGTTCCTTAAAATCATCCCTGCAAAGAACAACTTGAAGCAGTGGATGAAGAAGTGGAGAATGCAGAAAATGTGATGACCACCTTGAATGGTCTCCCTAGGTCATGGGACTCTTTCATTCAATGGATTTGTGCTATAAGAATGCTAGTCACCTTCAGTAGACTGTGGGAGGAATGCTCATAGGAAGAAGCTCGGATAGTAGCCCGAGAAGAAAAGATGGGAAGTGAAGATCAAGCTCTCACATTACACTCCAAGAAAACTAGGAGGGATTATCATCATCCCAAAGGTAAGCATTCTAACCAGAAATATAACTCTAGAAAATCTAACAAAGATATATCTAAATAAAAATGCTTTACATGTCATGAAAGAGGACACTTTGCAAGAGATTGTCCCAAGAATAAGAATAGCTCTCACAAGAAGAAGGACAACAAAAAAATACATCATGCTGACACTGCAGAGGATGATGAACCTTCAAGAAAGAGAATTAAACAAGAAAGCTCTGATGAAGAATATGTTCTGATTTCTTCCCTCACGGGAACTATCACACATGGGAGAAAGGATTGGCTTATTGATAGTGGATATTCCAAGCATATGAGGGGATTCAAAGAATCATTTATGAAATTGTCAGAACATGAGTCACCCCACAAGGTGAAACTCAGGATGACTACCAATATCCAATAAAAGGTAGTGGTGAATCCTCCTACAAGTTAGACTCTGGAAAGTCTATGAAAATGAAGGATGTCTTGTTTGTACTAGGACTAAAGAAGAAATTTCTCTCCATCTCTACATTTGATGCATAAGGCATGAGGGTTGCATTTGTAGATGGCCAAGTTCTTATGTGGACAAAGGGAAAGACTATAGATGATGCAGTTGTGATTGGAGAGCAAGAGGGAGGATTATACAAGATAAAGGGCCAACCAGAACAAGCCTTGGCCAATGACTCAGTAGAGCCAAATGAACTTTGGCACAGAAGGCTTGCACATGTGCACTATAGAGCACTACCACTTGCAAGCAAAGTTGTTGAAGGTCTTTCATAAATACATGAAAAGCATGAAGGTGTTTGCAAAGGTTGTGCGAAAGGAAATAACACAAAGAAGACATTTCAAGCAACGAGAGCAAAGGCAAAAGGAATCTTGGAAATAATCTATTCCGATGTCATCCAATTCATTGAGTGGGTATGTATACTATGTTTCTTTCATTTATGATTTTTCTAGGAAGACATGGATATACTTCTTGAAGAATAAAGATGAAGTATTCAGCAAGTTCAAGGAATTCAAAGCCTTGATCGAGAACCACACAGAAAATAAGATCAAAACCTTTCGATCGGACAATGGCGAAGAATTCACATCAAATGAATTCAAATAGTTATGTAGAGATTCAAGGATTAAGAGGGAGTTGACCACTCCATATAATCCACAACAGAATGGAGTTGTAGAAAGGAAGAATAGAACGACCATGGAAGTTGCAATGGCAATGCTTCATGATCAAGATATTCCCAAGCATCTATGGGAAGAAGCTTCCAGGACAACGGTGTATGTACATAACCGTACTCCACACAGAGTACTCAAGAACAAGACACCTGAAGAAGTTTTTTCCGGTAAGAAACCAGAGGTCAGTCATCTCAAAATATTCGATTGTCCAGTGTACATACACATTCCAAAATAAAAGAGGACAAAGTTAGATCCTTCTGGAAAGAAGGGTATATTTGTGGGATATAGTGAAAGCTCGAAAGATTACAGAATATACTTCCCAGGATTCAAGAAGATAGATATTATAAGAGATTTAACATTTGACGAAGACTCAGCTTACAACAAATCTAGAAAGAGACCAGTTGAAGACTCTGAAGAAACAGAAGTACCCAGAATTCAAGATACAACTATGAACGATGCATATCAAAATGAAGATCGAGAAATAGAAGAACCTAGGAACCTATAGATCCACCCTGGGAAAAGAATCCTCACAAGAGGAAACCTATAGGGGTAAGAGAGGTTATCCAAGGTGCAGAAAGATATGGGGCTCCAGAAGAAATGCATAGAGAGAGGAAAAGAGCCAGGTCCTGCTTCGGTTATGTAGCCCTATTATGTGACATCATTGATAAAGAACCTTCCAACTATGAAGAAACAACAGAGAAGAAAGAATGGAGGGATGCTATGATCAAGGAGTACCAGTCGATCATGAAGAATGATGTCTCGAATGTTCTCCCTAGACTAGAGGGGAAGTCTGTTGTGACTTGCAAGTGGATTTACAAGATCAAGCATGCTGCAGATGGTAGCATAGAGAAATATAAAGCAATATTTGTGGCTTGTGGCTTCTCCCAGAAAGAAGGAATAGATTATGAAGAAACTTTTGCATATGTAGCTAGATACACTTCAATCATATCAATACTTGCTCTGGATGCAGTAATGAAATGGAAGATACACCAGATGGATGTCAAGACTGCTTTCTTGAATGGTGTAGTGGAAGAGGAAGTGTATGTGGAGTAGCCACTCGGTTTTGAGACAAATGACAGGGAGACTCATGTGTGTAAATTGAATAAAGCCTTGTACGGTTTGAAACAGGCACCCAGGACATGGTACGTCAAAATTGATAGCTTCCTATCCGGTTTGGGATTTACCAAGAGTAAAACAAATTCCAACCTTTACTACAAGGTTGAAGAATGCAACCTAGTGATACTCCTACTGTATGTAGATGATCTGTTTGTAACAGGTGTAGATGGGTTGATTGCTGATACAAAGAGGAAGCTTGTTGTCGAGTTCTAGATGAAGGACTTGGGTATGATGCACTACTTTTTAGGCATGGAGGTATGGCAAAGTACAGATGGAATCTCCCTAGGACAAGGGAAGTATGCAGGAGAGATCTTGAAGAGGTTCGGGATGATGGACTGCAAGGCCATGACCACACCTATGGCATCGAACTTGAAGCTATTGAGTGATGTTGCATCAAAGTCGGGTGATGCTACGATGTATCGACATATGATTGCGTCTTTGATCTACCTAATGAACACAAGACTGGATATTTGCTTTGCTATGAACACATTGAGCCAGTTCCTAACGGATCCGATATATGTTCACCTAATTGTTGTAAAGCATATTCTGAGGTACCTGAAAGGTACAGTTGATTATGGGCTCAAGTATGAGATGAATCAGAAGATTAAACTGGAAGGTTATGTTGATTCAGATTGGGCAAGCAGTGCCATTGATAGGAAGAGCACTTCGGGGTGCTACTTTAGTATGGGATCAGGTGTGATCTCTTGGTTTATTAGGAAATAGTCTTGCGTGGCACTGAGTACAGCTGAAGCAGAGTATGTCGCAGCTTTTTAGGCTAGTTGTGAGGCAGTGTGGCTAAGGAAGCTATTATCTGATTTATTTGATCTCAAGTTGGATGCTACTTGTATATATTGTGACAACCATAGTTATGTAAAGTTGTTGGAGAACTCGGTGTTCCATGACAAGTCAAATCATATCGAGATAAAATATCACTATATCAGGGATATGGTGAAGAGAGGAGCAGTGAAGCTCCAGTATGTTGCAACGGACGAGCAGATAGCTAATGTGTTGACCAAGTCATTGGCCAGAGTGAATTTTGAGTACTTTAGGGAGAAGCTTGGTGTTCTCTAGATCGAGGTTCCTTCCTAGGGGAAGTGATGAGTTCATGAGCCTTTATGACATGGTGGCAGGCTGGGCCTCCCATGGTAAGATATAAGTGCTAGACGAGCCTTTATGACATGGTGGCAGGCTGGGCCTCCTATGGTCAGATGTGAGTGCTGTGCCTTTCTGACATGGTGGCAGGTTGGGCCTCCCATGGTCAGATATAAGTGTTGGATGAGCCTTTCTAATATGGTGACAGGCTGGGCCTCCCATGGTCAAATGTGAGTGTTGGGCCTTTCTGACATGGTGGCAGGTTGGGCCTCCCATGGTCAGATGTGAGTGCTGGGTGTTTTGTTCTGACATGGATACTGGATTTGTTCCTACCATGGTCAGATGTAAGTGTTGGGCAGGCCTTTCTGACATGGTGGTAGGCTGGGCCTCCCATGGTCAGATATAAGTGCTGAAGAAGATGAAGACCTACCTGGAGGCTAGCCCTACAACCAACATGAAAAAGGGATGGCTCTATAGAACTTCTTATGACGAGTAGAATTGAGAGATAAAACCAATTGATCAAGATAGCGGAAGCAGTGATGACGATGATCCAATGATGATCCAGCTTTGATGATGATCTAGTGATGATCCAACTTTGATGATGATCCAGACTTGATACAGAGAAGAAGAATTGTGCTGATGAATTGTGTCAAGAGAATACCTTCCTAGTTAAGAGGGATTGTTGATGTATTTGTAACTTTGGAATGTATTCACTTATGTATTTCATATATTGTATTTGATTAGTCCCCGATGTTCCTATCGGGAGAATCAATAATGTAAACAAGTTGTAACAAACTTAAATAATAACAACAAACAATAATAATAATAATAATAATAATAAACATATATATATATATATATATATATATATAATAATAATAATAATTAATAATGTCTTTACGAAAAGACATGACTATTAATGAAAGGGTATTTCACCAAAATATAAATAACAGACCCTCATATGTAATTCATCATCTTATCTATTATCCATTTTATTATAACTTACCAACATGTGAGATTCAGATTACCTATGGAAATTTTAGAGAATGTACGAACGTTAAAGAAGCTTATTTGCTTCAAGTGGTATCAGAGCCTCATTGGCTAGATCCCGGCCTTTGGCCATATTTTTGGCTTTTAGCCATCACCCTTGTTTCCTGGAATTTTTGGGTTTCCCAAAAAAATAGGACTTTGTCCTTAAAAAAT
>LPNX011223984.1:2391-48365 GCA_001517045.1 Pseudotsuga menziesii | reverse complement strand
CCCTTAAGGGAATCTTTGTCCTCAAAGATGTATTTGACATTTATGTCTGATTTATTTTAACTTGTCATCTCGGAATTCTTTCCATTTTGTATTTGCGACATTCTTTTAGTTTTTTTTTGTTTTTACTTTTTTCTTCACTTTTTTTTTAACTCTCTATTTTTGGGGGGAAGTTACTTTTACCCTTTTTTTTTTATTCTTTTAAGGACAAAGTCCTATTTTTTTGGGAAACCCCTTGTTTTTACTTTTTTCTTCACTTTTTTTTTGTAACTCTCTTTTTCGGGGGGAGTTACTTTTACCCTTTTTTTATTTTTTTAAGGACAAAGTTCTATTTTTTTTGGGAAACCCAAAAATTTCGGGAAGCCTGGTGATGGTTAAAAGCCAAAAATATGGCCAAAGGCCGGGATCTAGCCAATGAGGCTCTGATACCACTGAAGCGAATATTTATTCACTTGTAGAAATAATATTACCAGAAAACTTGGTAAATGAGATAAGCCATAATAATATATTAAATTGATGATATGAATTGATATAATTGATTTACAATGGTCGGACTTATATATGTCCATTCGTGACTTTCCAACCTACAGTCATGACTCTTTGATAATTATTAATTAATAATTAATAATTATCTATTAATATTATTTTTAATATTTATATATTTTATGTTCGTTACACAAGTCATGTAAATTCATAGAGGTTAACCCTCCTAGTTGATCAGGGGTCAAAGTCCCCATAGTTTGGGGGCACTAGGGTTATTAGACTCTTCTAGAGAATTCGGCCCTGGTAAGATACTGTTAAGTAAAAAAACTAGTATAAATAGAGAGTGAGCCTCTATATTTATCACACAGTCACTCACATTTGATTGTAGCGCATGAGTGAGAGAGAAGGGGCTGGGATAAGAGAGAGAACAACTGTCAGAGATCATCTTACTAGCTTTGCGTTTTATTGCTACCATTGGTGCTTATTCTATCTCTGAGGAAGTTGCAGGGTTTTCTCCTTTGTGGTTTCCCCGAGGAAAATCTTTGTGTCTATTGTCTCTTGTGATTGATTATTGTGCATGTTATTCTCTCAAATAAGATCCTAAGATAATGCTGTCTAAATTGATAAAAATCTAACAATTTTAATATAAATTTTCCTAACATGGAAATAACAATGTCAATTACAATAACAACTATGGGAACAAGATCTATCCTTAGAAGGGTATCTTTGAGGCTCCATTGTTAGCTAAAATAATCGAAAAGAAGGAACATAGAATCACCTTGGCAGATATCTTTTCTCGAAGTGGAAAAGCAATCCATCTATATTCATTATGTACTGGGTGATGGAGACAAAACAGAATGATCCAAAAATTCCCTCAATCTTGTTTTGAAGGTGCTCATAGAGATCCCGGGTCAAAGTTTTCTTCACTTCAACTCCGCAACAGTTTATAAAGACGTGATATGACTTATTGTTGTTGGAATGAATAGTTGTGGAGGAGGATTCATCCATTGCTAATTTCTAACAGGGATGGGAAGGGTAGTTGACACAAATTGTAAGGAGGGGATGTGTCATGAACCGACATAGTACAAGACCAAAAAAATAGATGTAGACGTAGTAAAATTTCGAACACACAACCGCACTAACTAAAATCTCTTAGCATGTTTAGAAACACGTGTCAACCCTTCTCTTTACTTCGTTAGTATATTTTTGTTGGACGCATATGCTTTGTAAGTCGCCCTGTGCGTATATTATATTACCCCAGATTCAAGAGGAGTACGGTTTGAAACAGGCACCTAGGACATGGTACATCAAAATTGATAGCTTCCTATACGGTTTGGGATTTACCAAGAGTAAAACAAATTCCAACCTTTACTACAAGGTTGAAGAAGGGAACCTAGTGATACTCCTACTGTACGTAAATGGTCTGTTTATAATAGGTGTAGATGGGTTGATTGCTGATACAAAGAGGAAGCTTGTTGTCGAGTTCTAGATGAAGGACTTGAGTATGATGCACTAATTTTTAGGCATGGAGGTGTGGCAAAGTACAGATGGAATCTCCCTGGGACAAGGGAAGTATGCAGGAGAGATATTGAAGAGGTTCGGGATGATGGACTGCAAGGCCATGACCACACCTATGGCATCGAACTTGAAGCTATTGAGTGATGTTGCATCAAAGTCGGTTGATGCTATAATGTATCGACAGATGATTGGTTCCTTGATGTACCTAATGAATACAAGACCGGATATTTGCTTTGCTATGAACACATTGAGCCAGTTCCTAACGGATCCGATATATGTTCACCTAATTGTTGTAAAGCATATTCTGAGGTACCTGAAAGGTACAGTTGATTATGGGCTCAAGTATGAGACGAATTAGAAGATTAACCTGGAAGGTTATGTTGATTCAGATTGGGCAGGAAGTGCCATTGAAAGGAAGAGCACTTCGGGGTGCTGATTTAGTATGGGATCAGGTGTGATCTCTTGGTTTATTAGGAAATAGTCTTGCGTGGCATTGAGTACAGCTGAAGCAGAGTATGTCGCAGCTTTTTAGGCTAGTTGTGAGGCAGTGTGGCTAAGGAAGCTATTATCTGATTTATTTGATCTCAAGTTGGATGCTACTTGTATATATTGTGACAACCATAGTTATGTAAAGTTGTCGGAGAACCCGGTGTTCCATGACAAGTCAAAGCATATCGAGATCAAACATCACTATATCAGGGATATGGTGAAGAGAGGAGCAGTGAAGCTCCAGTATGTTGCAACGGACGAGCAGATAGCTAATGTGTTGACCAAGTCATTGGCCAGAGTGAATTTTGAGTACTTTAGGGAGAAGCTTGGTGTTCTCTAGATTGAGGTTCCTTCCTAGGGGAAGTGATGAGTTCATGAGCCTTTATGACATGGTGGCAGGCTGGGCCTCCCATGGTAAGATATAAGTGTTAGACGATCCTTTCTGACATGGTGGCAGGCTGGGCCTCCTATGGTCGAATGTGAGTGCTGGGCCTTTCTGACATGGTGGCAGGTTGGGCCTCCCATGGTCAGATATAAGTGTTGGACGAGCCTTTCTAAGATGGTGACAGGCTGGGCCTCCCATGGTCAGATGTGAGTGTTGGGCCTTTCTGACATGGTGGCAGGTTGGGCCTCCCATGGTCAGATGTGAGTGCTGGGTGTTCTGTTCTGACATGGATACTGGATTTGTTCCTACCATGGTCAGATGTAAGTGTTGGGCGGGCCTTTCTAACATGGTGGTAGGCTGGGCCTCCCATGGTCAGATATAAGTGCTGAAGAAGATGAAGACCTACATGGAGGCTAGGCCTACAACCAACATGAAAAAGGGATGGCTCTATAGAACTTCTTATGACGAGTAGAATTGAGAGATAAAACCAATTGATCAAGATAGCGGAAGCAGTGATGATGATGATCCAGCTTTGATGATGATCTAGTGATGATCCAACTTTGATGATGATCCAGTGATGATCCAATTTCGATGATGATCCAGAGAAGAAGACTTGTGCTGATGAATTGTGTCAAGAGAACACCTTCCTAGTTAAGAGGGATTATTGATGTATTTGTAACTTCTAAATGTATTCACTTATGTATTTCATATATTGTATTTGATTAGTCCCCGATGTTCCTATCGGGAGAATCAATAATGTAAACAAGTCATGTAAATTTATAGAGGTTAACCCTCCTAGTTGATCAGGGGTCAAAGTCCCCATAGTTTGGGGGCACTAGGGTTATTAGACTCTTCTAGAGAATTCAACCCTGGTAAGATATTGTTAAGTCAAAAAACTAGTATAAATAGAGAGTGAGCCTCTATATTTATCACACAGTCACTCACATTCGGTTGTAGCGCATGAGTGAGAAAGAAGGGGCTGGGATAAGAGAGAGAACAACTGTCAGAGATCATCTTACTATCTTTGGGTTTTATTGCTACCATTGGTGCTTATTCTATCTCTGAGGAAGTTGCAGGGTTTTCTCCTTTATGGTTTCCCTGAGGAAAATATTTGTGTCTATTGTCTCTTGTGATTGATTATTGTGCATGTTATTCTCTTAGATAAGATCCTAAGATAATGTTGTCTAAATTGATAAAAATCTAACAATTTTAATCTAAATTTTCCTAACATGGAAATAACAATGTCAATTACAATAACAACCATGGGAACAAGATCTATCCTTAGAAGGGTATCTTTGAGGCTCCATTGTTAGCTAAAATAATCGGAAAGAAGGAACATAGAATCACCTTGGCAGATATATTTTCTCGAAGTGGAAAAGAAATCCATCTATATTCATTATGTACTGGGTGATGGAGACAAAACAAAATGATCCAAAAATTCCCTCAATCTTGTTTTGAAGGTGCTCGTAGAGATCCCGGGTCAAAGTTTTGTTCACTTCAACTCCGCAACGGTTTATAAAGACGTGGTATGACTTATTGTTGTTGGAATGAATAGTCGTGGAGGAGGATTCATCCATTGCTAATTTCTAACAGGGATGGGAAGGGTAGTTGACACAAATTGTAAGGAGGGGATGTGTCATGAATCGACATAGTACAAGACCAAAAAACTATGTAGACGTAGTAAAATTTCGAACCGTACAACCGCACTAACTAAAATCTCTTAGCACGTTTAGAAACACGTGTCAACCCTTCTCTTTACTTCGTTAGTATATTTTTGTTGGACGCATATGCTTTGTAAGTCACCTTGTGAGTATATTATATTACCCCACATTCAAGAGGAGTAATAGTTGTTTAGATTAGAATTAGTATATAAGTACATGTTGAGACCAATGAAGTCATCCACGAGTTATTTGTATTGAGCTTGCTTAAAGGACGTCCCCCCCTCAAAGTGGCATGTGATCAATAATATTCCTTTTGTGCTCTGTTATATCTGTTATATCGTGCATTTTCATTATTTATAGCAGGAGGTTTCTCACATATGGTATCAGAGCACCTTCTTGGGCTCATTGGGTGGAATGTTTGCCATTTTTTTTCTTTTGTAGTGATTTCCAGCACTATGATTATTGCAGTAGTGCTTCTTATTTGCATCTGTATTGTTCATTTCAATTCCAAGTTCGGATTAGGGAATAATCCCTATCCGCTTAACTGTGGGAAGTACTTGGGCATAGCCCTAAAACTCATTGTGACAAGTACCATAAGAACCCTGAAGTAGATGTCCATTGAGAGGACCTGCCAAGTGAAAGGGGAAACAACCCCTATCTAACTGACTAGTTCCCACCCGTGAGGAAAACCAAGTGTTGTCGTTTGTGGCAAAGTGGTTATTAGTTTTACCTGAGTTGTGGATGTTAAAGAAATGTAATTGCAGAAGATATTCTATTTTTTATTATTATTGTTATTACCCCTTTCAGAGATGTTGTTCCTCTAATTAGGGATTTTATTGATGTAATTGGTCATGTAAAGTCTTTAGGTAAAACCTTTGTTGTAAGTTGGGTCAATGGTACCCACAAAAGTATTATTAAAATGCAATTTTGAGTCTCCCAACGCAAGTTGACCCTATTTGGGAGGAGAATCCATCCCTCTTGGGTTATTAGGACTCTCCACTGATCAGTATTAATAGGGGAGGTGACTCCCTCATTTGGACACACACGAAACTCAACCAGTTGCACTAGAGAAAGAAGAAACAGTCCATTTGGAGGAGAGGAAGTAGTCTAGTCTTATTCTTTGGGTCTTACATTGTACTTGGGTGAAGTCTATATAGAGGAATTTTTGTTGGGTTTTATTCCCCACGAGGGTTTCCCAGGATAAATATGTGTGTTCTCTTTTTGTTCTGTTGTGCTTGTTATTTTTTCAGTGATCCTTTATTCAATTTGAGAAGAAAACTTAACATGGTATCAGAGCTAACCTGAAAGAATACATTGTGCAGCAACTCACTCTGCAATCTAAAAAGATAGGGTTCACTATTATGGAAACCTCCCTCCACATATCAACCGAAAAAGAAGGTCCATTCAACTCACCCTAGGAGGGCACATCTTTCTATCCAAGTAGTTTTTCATTCTGAGGATTTTCACTTTTTGGCCTACCACTACTGTCAGGATAAACTAGGGCATCAAAAATTTTAAGGTTCCATCCTCAAATTCCAAAAATGTAAGATACAATATAGATCGCCTTGGGGAGGTGCATCTTTTCCTCCTCTCAGATCTACAAGTGATCTCATCTGGAAAATTAGGGTCTTCTAGTCAAACCCTAGGTCATCCTGAAGCTAGTTCCATAAAAATTCCTCAAACTCGTAAGTACTATCTCCTATCCTTCCATTTAAGGTTCTTATTTATTAAATATTACAAACAGTTCCAATCTAGATGAAAAGCTTGAAGGAGCAGAGAATTTCATAGCATGGAAGTATAGAGTTATGCTCATTCTTGAAGAGCATGACCTAGAAGGATACATCAAAGAAGAGGTCAAGGAAACAGAGGGAGAGGAGGAAAAATACAAGCAAAAGAAGGATATGATCAAAGACAAGAGGATAATAGATGACTCTATCAAGGATCATTTGATCCCCCCAATGTATTCAAAGAATACTCCAAAGGAAATGTTTGATGCACTAACCAATATGTTTGAAGGGAAGAACATCAACAGGAGAATGACCTTGAGAAACCAACTCAAGGGTGTGAAGATGCAAAAGGAAGAAACCATGCAGTCATACTTATCTAGAGTATCTCAAATCAAAGAACAATTGGAATCCATTGGTGGCATGGTAGAAGAAGTTGAAGTTGTGATGACCACTCTAAATGGGATTCCTCTATCAAATGAATATGTGCTATAAGAAATCTAACCAAATTCAGCAAGCTATGGGAGGAATGTGTACAAGAAGAAGGAATGTTATCAAACAGAGAAGAAAAGTTAAATGAATATGAAGATCAAGCTCTAGTTGTGAATACAAAGAATGGAAGAAATAAAAGGAAGGATCGAGGATCTCCTATAAGTAGATCACAAGAATTCAAAAGAGGTAAGAAGTTTAAGAAGGATTACTCATCTTATGGATGTTATACATGTCATAAGTTAGTACATATCTCCAGACATTTTCCACTTAACAAAAACAAGTTCAAGAAGAAGAATAGAAAGTTCCATGCCCATGCATTCGAAGAGAATGAATCATATGAAGAGAGGACCAGAGAGAATGAAGACTCTAATGAAGAATATGTCTTGATATCAGCCCTCACATGATCAATCTCTCATGGAAGTGATACTTGTCTCATAGATAAGGGTTCTTCCAAACATATGACAGGTCACAGAGATTCTCTCTCATGCCTCACTTAGAAAGACTATCCACTCAAAGTAAAACTTGGAGATAACTATCAATACCCTATCAAAGGAATGGGAGAAGCTTCCTACAAGCTGATATCTGGTAAGTCCATAAAAATGAAAGAAGACTTATATGTTTCGGGTCTAAAGAATAATCTTCTTTTTATATCATCTCTATACAATAAAGGCTTCATAGTTTCCTTCGTAGACAGTGGAGTTCTTATTTGGTCAAAAGAAAGAACTATAGATGATGAAGTTGTAATAGGTATTAAAGAGGGAGGACTCTACAAACTAAAAGGGCATATAGATTCATCTTTCATAGTTTGTACTATCAGTCTATGTTAAACATGGCATAGAAAACTTGCTCATGTAAACTAAAAAGCATTACCAATTGTGAGCAAGGTAGTAACAGGTCTACCAGAAATCTAAATCAACAATGAAGGGGTATGCAAAGGATGTGCTCAAGGGAATAATATCAAGAATCCATTTCCAAGCAGTAATAGTAAAGCAAAAGGGATCCTAGATATTTTCCACTCAAATGTGTGTGGACCAATGTCAACTACTTCCTTAAGCGGGTATGTCTATTATGTCTCTTTTATTGATGACTACTCACATAATACTTGGATATATTTATTGCTAAAGAAAGATGAAGTATTTAAAAGGTTCAAATAGTTCAAATCTCTTGTGGATAATCTCTCTAAAAAGAGGATTAACATATTAAGATCAGATAACAAAGGAGAATTCACTCCAAATGAATTCAAGGACTTCTGCAAGGAAGGTGGGATTAAGAGGGAGATTACTACACCCTATAATCCTCAACAAATGGAGTAGCATAAAGGAAGGATGTATCCATCATGGAAGTAGTCAAAGCCATGATTCATGATCAAGATCTACCCATGTATTTATGGGATGAAGCAATAAAGCCAACAGTCTGCATTCAGAACAAATTATCCCACAGTGCGCTTGGAAACAAAACTCTAGAAGAAATGTTTATTGGTGAGAAGCCCGAAGTCAGTCACTTGAAGATATTTGATTGTCATGTTTACCTACATGTTCCTTAAGAGAAGAGATCAAAGTTGGACCCCTTAGGAAAGAAGGGAATATTGGTCGCATATAGTGATCAGTCAAAAGCATACAAAATATATATTCCAGGTTTTCGTAAAATTGAGGTCAACAGAGATGTCACATTTGATGAAGATGTATATTTCGGATAATATAGAAAATCCCATTTGGATGAAGAAGTACAAGAAACTACCACAATTGTAGAGATCATTAAACCAACAATTAGAGATGATAGAGAAGAGACTATACCAGAATATTAGGACATGACAGAACCTCAAGAAGCTATAGAGACACCTCATGAGACGATCTCAATAAGGAAAATATCGGCTTGGGATCATGATATAATTCAAGAAGTAGAAAGATATGGTTCACTAGAAGGAAGCAAGAGACTAAGACTCCACTCCAACTATGTCACATTAATGTGTGACCTTGTTGACAAAGAACCTACATGTTTTGAAGAAGCCTCAAAGAAGAAGGAATGGATGGATGCCATGATTGAAGAGTATCAATCTATCTTAAAGAATGATGTTTGGTAAGTGGTTCCAAGACCGAAGGATAAATCAGTGGTCTCTTCTGAATGGACTTTTAAGACAAAGCATTCAACTGATGGTAGTATTGAAAAGTTCAAATCAAGATTTATCACACGAGGATTCTCTCAGAAGGAAGGGATTGATTATGAATAAACCTTTGCACCAGTAGCTATATATACCTCAATCAAAACCATTCTTGCTTTGGCTTCCAAGATGAGATGGAAATTACATCAAATAGATGTAAAGACATCATTTTTAAATGGTGTCATAGAAGATGAAGTGTATATTGAACAACCTCCAAGTTTTGAGACACATGACAAGAAAACACATGTGTGCTGACTAAAGAAAGCATTATATGGATTAAAGCAAGCACCCAGAGCATGGTATGGAAGAATTGACGACTTCCTGATGAGATTAGGATTTACCAAAAGTAAAGCAGATTCCAACCTTTACTATAAGGTTGAAGATGACAAGATCATGATATTACTATTGTATGTAGATGATCTATTTTTTACAGGAAATGAGAAGCTCATCAGTGAATGTAAGAATAATATTGTGACAAAATTTGAAATGAAATACCTTGGCATGATGTGTTACTTTCTAGGTCTTGAAGTATGGCAGTTCCCATATGAATTTTTCCTAAACCAAGGAAAATATGTAGCTGAGATCCTAAAGATATTTGGGATGTTGGATTGTAAGGAAATAAACACCCCAATGGTGACAAACCTGAAGCTCCTGAATTATCACTCTTCATAAAGAGTAGATGTCACACTATATAGACAAATTATCGACTCACTGATGTATTTGAGAAATACAAGACCAAATATATGTTTTGTCATCAACACATTAAGTCAGTATATGGTGGAACCCAAACATGTTCACCTAGTTGCAACAAAACATGTGATGAGGTACCTAAAGCGTACATTGAATTGTGGCCTCACATATGCATTTGATCATGAGTGTAGATTATGTGGCTACACTGATTCAGATTGGTAGGAAGTATCGAAGACAGAAAGAGCACTTCATGATGTTGTTTCAGTTTGGTATTAGGTGCAATCTCATGCCTTAGTAGAACACACCAGTGTTGCGCTCAGTACAATAAAGGTTGAATACATTGCAGCATGTTCAGCTGGTAGTGAAGCAGTATGCCTTCAAAAATTATTGACAGGATTGTTTGATGCTAATATGGATGCAACTAATATTTATTGTGACAACCATAGTTGTATCAAGTTAACATAGAAATCAATGTTCCATGATAGGTCAAATCACATAGAGATAAAGTATTATTACATCTGGGATATGGTGTAGAGAAGATCCATAAAGCTCCAGTATGTTCCTACAGAGGAAAAAATTGCAAATGAGTTAACTAAGCCTCTATCTCGTGTGAAGTTTGAATATTTTAGAGAAAAGCTTGGTGTAGTTCGAAAGGACTTCCCTGGAAAGAGGGAGTGATGATAATATTGTTATTGATGATGTGATGGAAGCTCAGTATAGATGTGATGGAAGTGTAGCATCAAGTGCCTATAGATAATATTGTGTTCTAGCATTCATTTGCAAACATTGTAGTCTGGCATTCATTTGTGGATTTTGTGGTCATGCATTCATTTGCTGACGTCGTGGTCCTGCATTAATTTGTGAATGTTGTGGTCTTGCATTCATTTGTGGATGTTGTGGTCCTACATTCATTTGTGGGCGTTGTGGTCCTGCATTCATTTATAGATGTTGTGGTCCTGCATTCATTTGCAGACGATGAGATTCCATCATTTTTTATGTTGTGGGAAATCCTGCATTAATCTACGATGTTGTGTTGTGTTTGTATAGCATTGCATGTGATACCTGAGATAATGCAACGAGAAGTGATACGCATGACGATGTGATGAGAGGTGATTCCCATGATATGTAATACTCGTAATGATGCAATGAGATGTGATGTGCAATGCACATGTGATACTCGTGACGATGAGATGAGAGGTATACTCATGATGATGTGAGGAGATATGATACTCATGATGATGCAATGAGAGGTGATGCTCATGATGATGCGGCGATATGTGATTCTTGTGATGATGTTTCGAGATACAATGCTCATGTGAATGTGTTCATGATGTATTGATCGAGATGTGATGCTCTGTGATAGTGATATTCCATGGATAATGATAATGTTGATATAGTTGTGAAAACTTCCTATGAAGTAAATACTTACTAGTTAGTTGTATAGATGTATTTTTTTGTTATAGAATGCCTTCCTTGTTAAGAGGGAGTGTCAAATAAATTTAACTACGGAAGATATTCTATTTTGTATTATTATTTTTATTACCTCTTTCAGAGATGTTGTTATTTCGATTAGGGATGTTATTGATGTTATTATCCTTGTAAATTCTTGAGGTAAAACCTTTGTTGTAAGTCGGTTCAGTAGTACCCACAAAAGTATTATTAAAATGTAATTTTTAGTCTCCCAAGGCAAGTTGACCCTGATTGGGAGTAGAATTCGACCTTGTTGGGTTATTACCCTCTCCCCTAATTAGTATAAATAGGGGAGGTGTATCCCTCATTTGGACACACATAGAACTCAAGCAGTTCCACTAGAGACAGAAGAAACATTCCATCTAGAGGAGAGGAAGCAGTTTAGTCTTATTTTTGGGGTCTTACACTTTACTTGGGTGAATTCTATATAGAGGACATTTTCCTGGGTTTTATTCCCCACGAGGGTTTCCTAGCATAAATATTTGTGTTCTATTTTTATTTTGTTGTGCTTATTATTATTGCAGTGATCCTTTGTTCTATTTGAGAAGAAAACTCAATAGCGGGGTAAAGGGTACTGCCCCAATACGCAAGTCATTAGAAAACATTGGTGGTCAAGTGAATCCCTTGAAACTTTATGAAGACGAACATACCTGGGGTCCATATCTATGTCTAGTTGATAAAGTGCATCTTGCAACTGTGCAGAGTTTCCATAGATCAATTCCAGTGAACCGAGAAAAAGAAACTCTTGTTGTTTCACCATATATTCTTTGTTTTAGCCACGTTTCCCTTGGAAATTGACTAGAACCCCTGTAGTTCCATTCTGCATATTTCTTTCCTTAAGGACCTATCCCAAATTCCACTTCTCAAATCCCAAAATCCCACATTTTTTTATTTTTAGGGTTTGCCATAACGTTTTTTACTCTCACCCAATAGCCTTCAAATGTTTCCACGTTGTTCATTTCCTAATTTTGCTTCCTTGTCCCTCTTTGACAATTTTTCCCATTATTTCACCCCGCTTATGAAATTCTCATTTAATGCCTCCATGTCTCTCAGAAAGTGTCTAAAACCTAGTCAAACCTCAATTACCCACCAGAGTTTTCTCCAACTCCAAATTTTCCTTTTCTAAAAACATATTTTTTTTTCTACCCATTTCCAAAAAAAAAGAAATCTTGGTTATGGTTGTCACCTGCGCCAGAGCAAACAAACAAATGGAAGATGAACTTGCTGCCATCAAGACCAAACTCCAATATATGGATGAAAAAATTACCATCCTCCATCTTCATCATTCAGCCATGAACAATAGACGACAACCTGATTCTTCTGCAGACACTGGGTTCTCTTATTCCAACAATTTTCATGGGCCAAAGCTTGATTTTCCTTGCTTCAATGGTGATGATATTACTGGATGGATATATAGGGAAGAACAATATTTCAATCCACATAATGCTTTTGATGTCAACAAAGTACCACTTGCATCCTTTCATTTTGAACATGAAGCCCTTCAATGGTTCCCTTGGTACATCAAGGCTCATGAAGAGCCAAAATGGACAGATTTTTTCCAGCTCTCTTTGCAATGATTTGGCCCTAGTGATTTTGATGACTTCATAGGAGCAATAACTAAACTTTGTCAAACTGGCACTATGAGGCAGTATCAAACAGAATTTAAGAAATCGACCATTCACACAGAAGGATTGTCTGATGCATTCTACAAGAGTTGTTTTATCAGCGGTCTAAAGGATGCAATCTGATTTGAGGTTAAAATGTTCTATCCCAAAACAATAATGGAAGCCCTAGGATTGGATGAGTTGGAATAGGACAAGATCATAGCTCAACAGCGCTCCAAATCCACTTTTTTTCTATTCAAAAATATGGTTCCCCAAAGACCTCCAATCACACCAATTCCTAGAACCACTCCTATCAAGCATTTGTCTGAAGCCGAGATGCAGGCACGTAGATAAAAAGGGATTTTTTATATTGGAATGAGAAATTCACCCAGGGACATAGATTTGTTGATCAAAATCTCTATCTCTTGGATGTGGATTCTCCATCTGCACCTAAAATTTCTAATGATGCTCTGGATCCAGTAGATGATGAGGAGGGAATTCAACAACTTCTTGTTGACCCTCCTACTCAAGATGACCATCCATATATATCTCTTCATGCATTAGCCGAAGTCACCACCACACAAAAAAAGTGGGTGAAGGGTTTCTTCAAGAATCTCCCTCATATTACAATACTCATTGATTCATGTAGCACTCATAACTTCATTGATCCTCAGATCACCAAACAGGCTGATTGTTTTGCACATCCTTGCTCCAGCTTTGAAGTCATAATTCCCAAAGGGGGCACATTACCTTGCAAAGGGAAGTTTCATAATGTGTGAATCTCTATTGGAGATTATACCTTGCACTTTGACATGTTTTCCTTGCCCTTAGGACGATGTGATGTGGTTTTGGGTGCTCAATGGTTACACTTGGACACATCTTATGGGATTTTGCTGAACTTTGGATGCAGTTTTCAGTCAATGGGAAAAAATGCGCATTGAAGGGCTTACAACCAGGGTCTCTTAGCATCATCAGTTCATATCGTATGAAAAATATCCTTAACAATAGTTCACATGTTGTCATCGCTCAACTCCATTTCATTCAGATGAAACCTTCAACGGTCTCCACTACTCCCTTAGATCTACAACAAATTTTGGATAGATATGCATGTTACTTTATTTAATCAATGGGATTTCCACCTTCAAGACCAGAGGACCATCATATTTCGCTCCTTCCTAGAAGTTTCCATCCCAACATTAGGCCCTATCACTACCCGTTTCACCAAAATATGGAGATTGAGATGCTCATTTGGGACTTACTGAAGCAAGGTATTATTCTCCCTAGAACCAGTTCCTTTTCTTGACCAATTCTTCTTGTCCGAAAAAAAGATCGGCCATGGCGCCTATGCATTGAATTTTGAGCAATTAATCACATCACAATCAAGGATAAGTTTCCAATTCATATTTTTGATGAGCTTCTTGATGAGTTTCATGGTGCTCATTTTTTCTCCAAGTTGGATCTTCGTTCTAGGTATCACCAAATTCGGGTTCATGAGGATGATATCACTAAAACGGATTTTTGCGCACATGATGGCCACTATGAGTTTTTGGTCATGTTCTTTGGCCTCATGAATTCTCCTTCCACGTTCTAGGCATTGATGAATAAAATATTCTAGCCCTACTTGTGGAACTTCATTATGGTCTTCTTTGATGATATCCTCATATATAGTCAAACATGGGCTGAGCATCTCAAACATATGGATCTTGTGCTGCAACTTTTCTGTGATCATCATCTCCATGTCAAACAGTCTAAATGTGTTTTTGGGAAGGAGGAAGTAGAGCATCTTGGGAATATTGTTTCAGCACAAGAGGTTCACGTAGATCCTACCAAAATAGATGCCATGAAAAATTGGTCGCATCCTCAAACACTCAAGAGTCTTCGTGGGTTTTTGGGACTGACTGGATACTACCGCAAGTTTGTCAAGGATTATGCGAAGATTGCATCTCCATTAACAACTCTAATAAAAAATGATGCTTTTACATGCACATGTGTTATTGAGTGTGCATGTGACAAACTGAAACAAGCTATGTGTACCACACCTATTCTATTTATGCCTAATTTTTTTGAGCCCTTCACTATTAAGAGTGATGCTTGCAACAATGGAATTGGTGTTGTTCTCCTTCAAGATGAACATCCCATTGCATTCACCACAAATCCCTGTCTGGTAAGAATTTATATGCCTCTACATATGAGGATTAAATTATGATATTTTGCATGCAGTACAGAAGTGGCGACCATACATATTAGGGAATCATTTATGCATCAAGACCAATCACCAAAGTTTGAAATATTTCCTGGAACAACAAGTCTCATCCCAAACAGAACAAGAATGGGCTATAAAACTCACGGTTTATGAATCTGAGATCACTTACAAGTAGGGTAAGGAAAATATTGTGGCATATGCTCTTTCCCGCATATTTGATGACCACATTTCTTTTTCAGATATTTCTATGCCTATTCCAAATTGGTTACAATCTATTCAACAAGGCTATGTCAATAAATCTTCCTTATTTGAAATCGTCCAAAGGTTGCTCAGTAACCCTTTTACTGTACCACATTACAATTGGGATTGTTCCTCTCTAATATACAAAGGTCATATGGCGCTTCCCCGGAGCACAGATCTTCAACATGTTGTCTTCTATGAACTCCATGCTTCTCCATCGATAGGACCGTTATAGCTGATTTTACCACACCTGGTGAATCACACTTTTTGGCCTTCCTTGTCCCTCTGTAGACTCCTTAGACCCCATGGACCATTTTTGTTCCATTGATGTTTCCAATATCATCCATAAAAACATGCTAAAATTGCCATACGCGACTTTTAAACCCTTTATCGGGTACATACGCGGGTTTGACCTCTAAAACCGCATACATCGGGATGTGTGCAAAAGGCCAAATTCTTTTGGAGTTTTCCTTGATGTGGATCTGACTCACTTGTCTTCTGGCCTTCCATATGCCTTGAGATCACTCGGATTCGACCTTTCATTACCCCATTAAAGAGCTATATAAGGAACCCTTTGGATACATTGAAGAGATATGAGGAATTGAGAGCAAGAGAACTATAGTCCATTGTTGCCTGAGCTTATACTTGAGTCTGCATCCCTTTGTCCCTTGGATCACTTTTGTGTTCTTCCCAAGCTTGCCTTTTGCTTGTGAGCTTTCTATCGAGAGATGGAGGATTGAAGTGGTGGAGGCCCAAGTGGGGGACTCAGTTTCTTCGATTCGCAAACGTGCCGACAGAGGTTGTCTCTATTGTAATCTATGTTTTATATTAATAGAAATATCTTTTCCTGTCCAATAATGTGTATTTGAATGAATATTTGATCCATGGATGATTTCAAATGCTTATATGTTATTGATTATATATGCTAGAGTAGAGCTAACACAATTATATATAGTATGCTTGTCTTGTTTATTGAATGTTGAGGAAGCAATTTATCAATTCAAGCTGAAGTTGGAAAGCTCAATGGGGATCTACATCAACCGTCCAGAATAAGGTACGAATGGAGATCCTTTAGTGTTAGTTATTTGGTTTCTCTTGCATATAGGAAAGGATTGATTTATGGAGTCAAGATGTCTGTTGTGGTACCCCAATCCATAGGAATTTCTCTCCGTAACAGAATTGGTGACTCCGTTGGGGAGTTCCTAGTGGTTGTCCTTTGGGGGTTTTTATCGGCATTCAATGTTCTTGAATTGCTCTTATTTCTCTGTTTCTGAGTTGAGTCTAGGGGCATGTTTTCCTGGTAGTGTCTGATTGGTGTGAATTGTGTCTCATTTTATCTGTTTGCCTTCATTTTTATACATTTTTCTTCATGTACGCGAGTTTTTAACTCACAGTCGCGTATACATGCGGCTTTGACTGCTATATCCACGTACATACGCGGGTTTAATGCAAACAGTCACGTATGCCCTGAGTTTTTCCTTCTAGAGGAAGATTGATTGTTGCTGGGTGAATTTTGATGATTGTTGAATCTCCTTTGATACTGCTAGAATCTGTATACACCTCTGTTTCTGACCAGAGACACCTTTTTTAGGGTAAATTTCTTTTTTAAGAATGGTCTTGTCATTGCATTTTCGATTTTTTGTTTTGGGATTAGTGCATTAGATTTCTTTTACCTTAGTACTTTGTGTGAGTACTGTTTGATTGTGCCTGCAGAGTCTGGGGGTGGTAGAATCATTCTTTTTCTTAAGTATCTCATTTTTATTGAAAAAATCCAAAAATATTTGCTTCTTTGCATCATTATGCATTGCATTTTGCATTTTGCATGGTACTTGCACTAGATTTGCTTAGAGAAGTATTAGTTAGGCTTTCATATAGGAATGACTGCATTTGGCATTTGAAGAAAATTTTGCATTTCACATAGTAGCATACCCTATTTTTCATTCAACACAATGCATTTGCATTGATTGTTAGGTGTGCATTTTACTTCATGTTGCATCATAACACCATTGGTTGCATGGTCATCTACCTTTTTGAGTAATAAAGCCAAATAAAATCAACGCTTAATTAAAATGGATTACACTATTTTCTTTGATAGGGTACATAAACAAGATTAGGTTTTAGGGCCTTGGAATAGTTCATTGTGAGTAAATTCTCCAAGACCACTAAACAACAACATGTATGTGTTTGTCCAGGTGAGAGTGTGAGATTCCTTGGTATAATTAGTGTTTCTCAAGATCCTCCGCTTACAAGGGAGTTAAGCACAAGGCAGTGTGAGTGGTTATTGATTGGGAAGACCCCTAGTCATAACTGAGTAGCACCGAAGATATTTCTAGGATTGTATTCGTATCTGCGGGCTCCTTTGAGAATTCCGGGCTTTGCTACCTTGCCCATACGGTCAATCCCACCTGCGACTGTCTGCCTGAGCATTGATTATATTGAGGTGACCTTAGTTGCCTTACCTAGGTTATCGAGGGGGTACTTTGCAAGGGTTATTCTGCAGGTGTCCCAGCCAGGTTGGGTTCGGACAGCACAGTCACTATACGCGTTGAAGCTGAGGGCCACAATAATTGGTTACGAACCTCCGCTTATTGTGTATGGGAGTCTCAAGCCTCTCCTAGGTGATACATACCTACTTTATTCGGGAGATCACATATCCTACCCTTGTTTTCTTGTTATTGGATTTAGATTATATTGGTGTATGCTCTGTGCACGTTAGCTTGCTTAGGGTTTGCATAATTAGAGAGTATTTTACATTTTTTGAGTCATTGTGGATTTGGGTGCGGCACCTTACCATTCTCGTTGTTTAGCAAGACTTCCACCTTATCACATTGATTCACACATGATGGGAGATCATGAAGATGAAATTCCTGAGTTGTCTTCTCCACCTCACAAGGTTGGGGAAGAGGATCCTACGCCTGTATATGATCCTTCACCTGATATACCTACACACTCTGGGTATGATCCTTCACATGATATACCTACTCACTCCAGGTATGATCCCTCATACACAGGTCGTCGGTATTGGATGTCGGGCGACGAGACTTGTCATGAACCTGCAAGCACTAGTTATGTTAGTTATGGCATGTCTGGTATCCCCGCACATGATCCGACATTTCATGCCGTTTTGGAGTTTGAGCCTAACACTATGCCTGGGGGAACTCCTATTCCTTACCATGTGGAGAGGTTTGGGAGCACGAGTCACATTGCAGCTTCCATCCTGGTGGTGGAAGCTACATCACATGTTCATCCTAGACCTGGTGTTAGTAGTCCTATTAGGATACCAGAACGAAGATGAGTGACTATAGGGAACACCACTTACATAGTTTCACATGTCCCTTCGTCCTCTATTCCTATTTCTTCAAATGCTATCCATCCCCCACATTCACGTGGTCCTTCGGGCAGGAATGTTGCTATGAGCCATGTGCGTACTGTTTCTACTCGAGTAGTTGTGTCTTAGAGTCAAGTACCTCCTATTGTTTCGGGAGGTCATATTCCTACTTCTGGAGGTCGTATTCCTACTTCTGAAACGTCTATTCCTACCTATGGAGTTTCTCATGGGACGTCTCATGGGATTTCTTGTGGACCATATTATGGACCGCAGTATGCATAGAGTTATTCATTGTATGGTGTTACGAAAAGAAATTCCTATGGCTTGGGGTACCACAACAGACAGTTTGACTCCAGAAATCAATCCTTTCCAATATGCAATAGAAATTAAATATCTAACACTAAAGGATCAGACCTCATACCTTATTCTGAACCGTTGAAGTAGATCCCTATTGAGCTATCCAACTTCAACTTGAATTGATGAATCACTTCCTCAACAGCAAGTAAACAAGACAAGCATACTATATATATTGGTGTTAGATCTATCCTAGCATATATAATCAACAATGTATAAGCATTTGAAATCATCAATGGATAAAATATTCATTCAAACATACATTATTGGACAGGAAAATATATTTCTATTAATATAAAATCAGAGATTACAATGCATACAACCTCTGTCGGCACGTCTGTGAATCGGAGAAACTGAATTCCCCACTTGGGCCTCCACAACCTCAATCCTTCATCTCTCGATAGCAAGCTCACAAGCACAAGGCAAGCTTGGGAAGAACACAAAAGTGCTCCAAGAGACAAAGGGATGCAGACTCAAGCACAAGTTCCGACAACAATGGACTATAGTTTCTTTGCTCTCAATTCTCTCATATGCCTTCAATGTATCAAAGAGTTCCTTATATAGCTTTTCAAAGGGGTAATGAAAGGTCGAATCCGAGCGATCTCAAGGCATATGGAAGGCCAGGAGTCAAGTGAGTCGGATCCATGTCAAGGAAAACTCAAAAAGGATTTGGATTTTGTACACATCCCGATGTACGTAGTTTTAGGGGTCAAACCCGTGTATATACGCAATAAGGGGTTTAAAAGTCACGTGTATTAATTTTCACATGTTTTTAGGGATGGTCAAGGAAACATCAAAGGACCAAAAATGGTCCAAGGGGTCTAAGGAGTCTACAGAGGGACATGGGAAGGCCATACAAGTGTGATTCACCTGGAGTGGTAAAATCAACTATAACAGATGCCCCCTAATGTGTGAGGTCAGAGGGGTCATACGATGGCTGAAATACATTATAAGTCCATCCCAGAAGTGGAGTGATGAAGGATCCCAAATGGAAGACTAGCCACCCAATCAGCATAGTACAATGATACAACTCTCCACATAACTGCAAATACATATAGCAGTCCCGGATACATAAGAGTACAATGTTCATGAATAGGCATGATACAAAATATCACATAAGTGGTCATCACCACGTACAATATACATAGATCAGAATCTCCATGATGAAGATATACAAATGATCATGATCTCCATAATGGTTAAAGATATACAATGGATCAAGATCTCCATAATAGCTGGAAATGTCTGACATATACTAGAATCAAGTCACGAGAGCTGAAATCTCATGAACACTAGCACGATCAAGGATGTAGCATATAAGAGATGCCACCAATCTGGAAGGTCTTCTACACAAACCGCTACGAGTACATGTCCTACTATGTGAATAGAGGTGTCGAGGTCAAACATAGTAGTCCATCATCTGATTACTGGTCATTGATGTATACCGTTAACAGACGCGAGATAACCCACTGATAATGATAATGGGAATCAAGGTACTAGAGTGCAAACTAACAAGTGTGAATAAATGTGTTGAGGTCGAACACTTGAGAGGATCCATCAATCAGGGGACATTGATGTATTCCAAAAGACTATTGATGGTGAGAGAACCTGCCACTGATGACTGCAAGTCTCAAGGCACTCAAAAATGACTTTAGATTCCAATCCCAGAATAAATGATCTGAAGTCGATGGGATGAAATCCGTTGGAAGGAGGGCATTAAGGCATCCCCCATCATCCAACGCGAGGTACTCAGCAAAGCTATATAATGTGGAAGGACTCGATCATAAGGTGCACGAACCAGTAACTGTACCGGGAATGGACGACATGCAAAGTCAAGGTAACTGAGGAATGGCCGACTCAGGTTTCAACTTCCTTCGAACAAGAGCATAACAGCAAATGGTGACTTAAACAAAGGCAGCATAGACTCGATATAAAAACTGGGACATCTCTACGACACAGGAGGCATTGACAGAGGCTCCATGGGGACTGGAAGCTTAACCAGTCGGTGGAGATAAATTCAGATAAACAAGTACAACTCCTAAAGTCAAACTATAAACCCAACCAATGGATGTGATATATAGTGCTCTGTTCGAAGGTGACATGACTCGACAGCTGCCAAAGATAACATCTTTCCTTGTCCGGCTTTTTGGTTTTTTGAATTTTTTGGACTTTTTCAAATATTTAAAAAGCTTGAAAAAGAATAAAATTGCTTTATAGTTACAGACTAGGAGGATATGAGTGTCATAGGGGCAAACAAACTAGTTCCAAGCAGTGGAACATACCTATGCTCAATGCAAGGATACATGTGTAGGATAGCGACACTTGGGGGAAAATCCCCTCCAGGTAAAAATAGGGAATAAAGCTACAAAGGATATACAAAATGGCTCTGCATGGCTAGACATGAGACAAGCTTAGGCTATATGGCTGAAACACAATGTCAGGGAAGCTGGCGTAAGTCTCAATAAGGTAGGCAAAGCTCATGATAATGCAATTGCAACTTGACATACGGGAGTCTTGAGGGACATAGGCCAGTAAAATATCAAGAGGAGTATGAGGCTCTTGTGAAATGTCATGGAAATACTATACAACGGACTCCTGGACCTAAGAGAGGACTCACAGCATGGGTACCAAATGCAAAAGGGAGCTAACTAGGACACCCATGTATAGGAAAGCTCTACCATTCACATAATATCACTTCTAACAGCAGCATGAAGGTTCCATGATACCATGGAATGGGTTCGTACCTAAGTTTAAAATGAAATAGTCATAAGGTCATGCAAAGTGAAAGCAGATGTGAAATCCTAACCTATATGCCAGTTCATACATAATACCTATGATAGGAACGAACGGGTTGAAACCTCGAAGAGAGTGTACAAAAACTGGTCCCTACATGACAACCATATTAGTCCAAAACAACCCAAAATAGTCAATAAAGAATCCAAACTATAGGGTATAGGGAGGAACGATCATGACAACTAAATTCAAAGGAAATAGTGCGGTGGACGATGGGCCATAAAAAGGAATGTAGAGTGTAGGCCCAACGTTCATGTATCCACTACCACCCCCATGAGGGTGACCACCGATGTAAAGACCGAGCAAAGGGAATAAAAATCCTTCACAAATGGAGTAGAGGATGGAATGTGACCACTCCCAAATCTATAAGCAAGGTAAGAGGCTGTGATGCCCCCAAGTCTGACACTAGGGTCCATACTAGGACCAAGGATGGGTGATAGGATACCAGGCATGCCGAAAAGAAAAGGACTCAAACTCAAGAGAGCATAAATATACTCAAGCAACCACGATCCCAAATGCCAACTAGCGAACAAAGAGCACACTCCTAATAAAATCTACAGCCAAAATACAAGCAAACCAAGGGGAGGATATGTGAGCTCCCGAATGCAGCAGGTATGTCTCGCCTAGGAGAGGCTCGAAACTCCCATACACTACAAGCAAAGGTACGTAACCAATTATAGTGGCCCTCAGCTTCAACGCATAAAACGACTGTGTTGTCCAACCTCTACCTACTTAGGACACCTACAGAATAACCTCTGCAAGTACCCCCTAGATAACCTAGGTAAGGCAACTAAGGTCACCTCAATATAATCAATGCTCAGGTGGACATTCGCAGGCAGGATTGACCGTATGGGCAGGGTAGCAAAGCTCAAAACTCTCAAAAGAGCCCCAAGATACGAATACAATCCTGGAAATATCTCCGGTGCTACTCAGTTATGACTAGGGGTCATCCCAATCAATAACCGCTCACACTGCCTCGTGCTTAACTCCCTTTTGAGAGGAGGATCCTCAGAAACACTGGTTATACCAAGGAATTTCACACACTCACCTGAATAGACACATACATGTTGTTGTTTAGTGGTCTTGGAGAATTTACTCACAATGAACTATTCCAAGACCCTAAAACCTAATCTTGTTGGTGAACCCTATCAAATAAAATAGTGTAGTTCATTTTAATTAAGCGTTTATTTTAATTGGTTGTAATTACTCAAAGGGAAATGGCCATGCAACTAATGACATTATGACTCAGCAGTGAAATAAATATTCACACCATAACAAACAATGCTAAGTGCAATCTTTGTCAAATAAAAAATAGGGTATGCCACTACATGAGATGCATAAATATATATTCCTTTCTGAATGCCAATGCAATCCTTCCTATATGAAACCCTAAATAAAACTCTCATCCAAGCAACCCAATGCAAGTACCTCCTCAAGTCCATATGAAAAAAATGCAACTACCTTGTATTTTTCAGTATAAAAGAATGAAAAATGCAATAAAAGTCATCTAAAACTATCAGTCTCTGCAGCAAGTATAAAACACAAGCCCAGCAAGACACCGAGACAAAAAAGAGTAATGCACTAATGGAAAAACAAAAAGGATAAATGACTAAAACTACTTTCAAAGAAAAATCAATGAAAAAATGGTCTCTGCTCACAAAAGAAGCATCCAACAAACAACATCAGACCCAAGGAAGACCCAACCACACTCACAACCCACCCAACAACTTCTCATTACATCAAACTCACCAAAAGAGAGGATGTACACGACTGTTTAAAGAACAACTGCGTATATATGCGACTTTTGGCCAAAAACCTGTGTATACGCGGATTTTGGCCAAAAACCTACGTGTATACGCGACTTTTGGCCAAAAATCCACGTATGTACATGACTTTTGGCCAAAAACCTGTGTATACAGAGAAGGCAGTGGTAAAAAGCAGTACAAGGGTCAAACCAATAAAGGGGAGTGTCAATGGATGAAAATCCTATAAAATGCAACACAGAAACAAGGAGAAACAAAGAGCAAGTCAAGAATATCAAGCCCATTGTGCCCACAAACCCCAAATAAAAACAAGGAACATCCCCAGCGGAGTCACCAATTCTGTTACAAAGAAAAATTCCTATGGCTTGGGGTACCACAACAGACAGCTTGATTCCAGAAATCAATCCTTTCCAATATGCAATAGAAATTAAATATCTAACACTAAAGGATCATACCTCATACCTTATTCCGGACGGTTGAAGTAGATCCCCGTTGAGCTATCCAACTTCATCTTGAATTGATGAATCACTTCCTCAACAACAAGTAAACAAGACAAGCATACTATATATATATATATTGGTGTTAGATCTATTCTAGCATATATAGTCAACAATGTATAAGCATTTGAAATCATCCATGGATAAAATATTCATTCAAACATACATTATTGGACAGGAAAAGATATTTCTATTAATATAAAATCAGAGATTACAATGGATACAACCTCTGTCGGCATGTCTGCAAATTAGAGAAACTGAATCCCCTAGTTGGGCCTCCACCACCTCAATCCTCCACCTCTCGATAGCAAGCTCACAAGAAAAAGGCAAGCTTGGGAAGAACAAAAAAGTGTTCCAACGGACAAAGGGATGCAGACTCAAGCACAAGTTCCGGCAACAATGGACTATAGTTTCTTTGCTCTCAATTCTCTCATATGCCTTCAATGTATCAAAGAGTTCCTTATATAGCTTTACAAAGGGGTAATGAAAGGTCGAATCCGAGCAATCTCAAGGCATATGGAAGGCCAGGAGTCAAGTGAGTCGGATCCATGTCAAGGAAAACTCCAAAAGGATTTGGATTTTGTACACATCTTGATGTACGCGGTTTTAGGGGTCAAACCCGCGTATATACACGATTAGGGGTTTAAAAGTCGCGTGTATTAATTTTCACATGTTTTTAGGGATGGTCAAGGAAACATCAAAGGACAAAAAATGGTCCAAGGGGTCTAAGGAGTCTGCAGAGGGACAGGGGAAGGCCATACAAGTGTGATCCACCTGGAGTGGTAAAATCAGCTATAACAAATGCCCCCTAATGTGTGAGGTCAGAGGGGTCATACGATGGCCAAAATACATTATAAGTCCATCCTAGAAGTGGAGTGATGAAGGATCCCAAATGGAATACCAGCCACCCAATTAGCATAGTACAATGATACAACTCTGCACATAACTGCAAATACATATCGCAGTCCCGGATACATAAGAGTACAATGGCCATGAATAGGCATGATACAAAATATCACATAAGTGGTCATCGCCATGTACAATATACATAGATCAGAATCTCCATGATGAAGATATACAAAGGATCATGATCTCCATAATGGTTGAATATTTACAATGGATCAAGATCTCCATAATAGCTGGAAATGTCTGACATATACTAGAATCAAGTCACGAGAGTTGAAATCTCATGAACACTCGCACGATCAAGAAGGTAGCATATAAGAGATGCCACCAATCTGGAAGGTCTTCTACACAAACCGCTACGAGTACATGTCCTACTATGTGAATAGAGGTGTTGAGGTCGAACATAGTAGTCCATCGTCTGATTACCAGTCATTGATGTATACCGTTAACAGACGCAAGATCACCCATCGATAATGATAATGGGAATCAAGGTACTAGAGTGCAAACTAACAAGTGTGAATAAATGTGTTGAGGTCGAACGCTTGAAAGGATCCATGGATTAGGGGACATTGATGTATTCCCAAAGACTGTCGATGGCGAGAGAACCTGCCACTAATGACTGCAAGTCTCAAGGCACTCAAAAATGACTCTAGATTCCAATCCCAGAATAAATGATCTGAAGTTGATGGGATGAAATCCGCTGGAAGGAGGGCATTAAGGCATCCCCCATCATCCAACGCGAGGTACTCAGCAAAGCTGTATAATGAAGAAGGACTCGATCATAAGGTGCATGAACTAGTAACTGTACCGGGAATGGCCGACATGCAAAGTCAAGGTAACTGAGGAATGGCCGACTTAGGTTTCAAATTCCTTCGAACAAGAGCATAACGGCAAAGAGGAGGGTTGAAGTGGTGGAGGCCCAAGTGGGGGACTCAGTTTCTCCTATTCGCAGACGTGCCGACAAAGGTTGTCTCTACTGTAATCTATGTTTTATATTAATAGAAATATATTTTCCTGTTCAATAATGTGTATTTGAATGAATATTTGATCCATGGATTATTTCAAATTCTTATATGTTATTGATTATATATGATAGAGTAGAGCTAACACAATTATATATAGTATGCTTGTCCTTTTTATTGAATGTTGAGGAAGCAATTTATCAATTCAAGCTGAAGTTGGAAAGCTCAATGGGGATCTACATCAACCGTCTAGAATAAGGTACGAATCGAGATCCTTTAGTGTTAGTTATTTGGTTTCTCTTGCATATAGGAAAGGATTGATTTCTGGAGTCAAGTTGTCTATTGTGGTACCACAATCCATAGGAATTTCTCTCTGTAACAAGGACACTCTGGGTTCCTCAAAACATATGAGCAGGCACGGCGTAAATTATTTTGGAAGGGAATGAAATGGACAATTAAACAGATGGTGGCCGAATGTGATACATGCCAGTACCACTATGGTGAAACGACACTCCTTCCCATATTTATTGAACTCTTTCCCATCCCTACAAGGATTTGGATAGTTATTTCGATGGATTTCATTGAAGGGATCCATAAATATGGAGGGAAGACAGTAATCTTGGTTGTGGTTGATAAGCTCTACAAATATAGTCATTTTTTCTCTCATCCATCCATATATCACATCCTCAGTCGCACACATTTTCATGGATAAGATCTTCTGCCTTCATGGAATCCCTTCTTCCATTGTCTTAGACCGCAACGCAACTTTCACAAGTCATTTTTGGACAGACCTATTTTTCCACACTAGCACCAAATTGAATATGAGTTCAGGATATCACCCACTAATAGATGTGCAAACTGAATTCATCAACAAATGTTTGGAAAATTATCTTTGTTGATTTACCTCTAAACAACAACATCAGTGAGAAAAGTGGCTCCCTCTCATTGAATGGTGGTACAATACTTCCTACCATACTGCATCTAAAATGACCCCATATGAAGCAATTTATGGTCAGGCACTGCCATTGCTCCTTCCATACACCCCCCACAGTTCACTAGTTTATGAAGATGACACTTTTCTCTGAAACTGAGATTAGATTCTTCACATTTTGCGGGACAATCTTCACATGGAAAGAAACCGAATGAAACAACAAGCCTATCAACACCATTCTAAGCAAACATTTCAAGTCGATGATATGCTTTTTCTTCGTCTACAGCCTTACAAGCAATCCTCCTTGAAACTCAAAGGGAATCAGAAGCTGGCTCCAAAGTTCTATGGGCCATATAAGGTTCTTTAGAATATTGGGTACGTTTCTTATAAATTGGAACTTCCTCCTTCTCGCATTCACCCAATATTTCATGTCTCATGTCTTAAGAAATTTATTGGCACCAACATCAGAGCACAAACTGTTTTACAATAATTGGATAATGAAGGATCCATCATTTTGAAGTCGAAGGCCATTCTGAATAAGTGCACTCGTCAGCTTCACTCTTAATCCATCACATAGGTATTAATTCAGTGGCACGACATGCAACCAAAGGATGCTACATGGGAACCACTCCTTCAGATTTAACAATAATTCCCACATCCAAATCTTTGAGGACAAAGTTTTTCTAAGAGGGAGGGGATGTTAGGAACCTATGTCAACCCTTCTCTTTACTTCATCAGTATATTTTTGTTGGATGCATATGATTTTTAAGTTGTCCCATGAGTATATTGTATTATCCCACATTCATTGGGAGTAATATTTGTTTAGATTAGACTTAGTATATAAGTACGTGTTGAGGCCAATGAAGGCATCCACAAGTTATTTGTATTGATCTTGCACAAAGGAGGTTTCCCCCTCAAAGTGGCTTGAGATCAATAAAATTCCTTTTGTGCTCTGCTATTTCTGTTATATTGTGCATTTTCATTATTTACCACAGGAAGTTTCTCACACACGCAACAACGTAGGTTATAAGAATCGTGGCATGCATTTATTTGTCGGAGTGATAACGAATTGGGAAAAGTGCATGTCAAACCCACCCTATATAGAAAAACGCCTAGGGCATAATTAATAAAATATTTGACCCAAGAAATAAAATTGTCATTAAATCCATATTGTTTAAGAACATCAAAGGCAGAGGAATACTTTACTTGATAAAAATTATTTGCATGTATATTTTGATTATCATCCATTTTTCTTTGTTTTCTTTGCTAGATTGTATGGCCTTCTAAACTAAAATTATGTCATAAATAATTTGTTGTTTTTGCATGAATTGGCCTTGATTGTCAAAGATTAACCTAGGAAGAAAAAAATTTCAACATGTGAGCAATCATTTTTTTTAGAATTTGAAACCTGAATGTTGAAAAAATGATTGCTCAACATGTTGAAAATTTTTAATAAGCAAAAAGTTTATATATAATTATTATTTTTTAAATAATAAAATGAAAAATAAAAATTTGTAAATTAAGTTTGATGAATAATTTTTTTTATTGATAAATGATTTAAACTCAATAATTTATCCATGATTTATATAGTTAAATAAATTTAAATATATCATTTATTGAACACATCACCTGGGGCTCTCGCAACGAAAACCCTAACTATTGATGAACTAGACATTAAAGCGGTGGACTACTCTAATAGCGTGACTTTCAGTATTCAGGGTATGATTATTTAAAGGGGTCTTTGGAACCTGAATACCCTCCACATCAATCGGATTCAAAGGGTTAGTGTCAATGGGATCTTTACCTCCTACATAAAAAAAGCTTAATGAGGTATTATGTGCATCAAAGGTACATTGTCAAAATAATCTCTGAGGTATTAAATATTATGCCAAGGTGGTAGAGGTACAATATCAAAATGACTTAGGGGAGGTAAATCTTCCACCAAGGTGGAAAAGGAGCGTTATCCTTAAGTTGATGTCAAAGTTAATGGTTTTGGTTATCGATCAATTTCCCCCATGGTCTCATAGAAATTATCCAATATTATGAATCCTTCTCGATGCACAAAGGGGTTCACATTTTAGAAGCTTGTAGATCATATGCAAGAAAAATGGTAACATTATGGTGGAGATAATAAACGATTGGGATTTTGGGATTGGGCTTGGTTGAGACTAGTCAAAGCAATGAATCTTGCAAGGCTTTCATTTCGATCTATGGATATGAGAAGGAGGGAAAAATAGGGTACAAAAATTTCCTTATGTATGGTAAGGATTTCCTGCTTGGGATTCCTTCTCTCAACCAGCTTCCAAATGAACCTATGACACAAGGTGTTAATGATCAATTGGAGGATAATGCTTCGCTTAGTGGTTTTGAGATTATGGTCCCTCCTTCAAAGGAAAATAAGTTTGAGACTAGAGATTTGAGGGTATCCCTAGTTATTGTAGTGTTATTAACCATTAAAATTAGAAAATAAATAGGACATGCATATATTTATGATGTAAGAAACCATAAATTATATTTCATAATAACTAAACAGAAGACAATAGAGAAGAGACGTGCAGTAGAATAAACCCTTGGATTATGATAATTAACCATAAAGAAGTGTTGACTTACCTATTTAGGTTGGGTGACCTTTCAAATGAGTTGAGATCCAAATACATTAATACTCGACAAAATAATCCATAACCTTCTAGCTCTTTAGATAGGATTCTTATAACCAAAATCCTAACACTTGTGGTCTCATAATTAATGGGTACCAATTACCTAGTGGGACTTAATTAACAAAGAGAACATGCATACATTAATTAATTATACAATGTTATCTAATTAGCTTTATTCAAGGGATATGATTGCATACATTAGTTGACTAACTCCAACATAGCCTAAAGTAGCAGCGTTAGGGTAGGACACTAACATACCCTCCCCTTTAAGAGGAATATTGTCCTCAAAGATTTTTTTCCAACATATTTGTTGGTTCGCATGTGGAATCTTTTAGTTGCATTTATTTCCACTGGATCATAACTTCTTTGAGTATGTTCCTACACAATTGGCGTTCTTGGGTATCCAACACTACTTTGGGATGGAGCCAAATGGACCCTTCCTCATGAATTTCTCGTAACTAGATATACACTTTACAATTTGATCCCAAAACCCTTTTTAGGAAAGACACGTGAAAGACCGGATGAATATTGGAATGATCTAGAACTTATAGGCCGCATATCCAATGCATTATAGGATCTTGTAGGGCCCATATAAATTTGGGGCTAGTTTTTGGTGGAGGTTGTTTTTTAGGGATGTTTGTTTATAGAATTGAAGTAGAAGAAACACATGGTACCCTATTGTAAAAAAAAATTCTCAAGTGACGTTGACCTACATGTTATGTAATTTTGTTTTGACTCATGACCAAATTATCCTTAAGTGTTTGCAGAATAGCTTATTTGGTGCAAAGTGCATTGTCCACTACATGAACCTTGGAAGTGCATGATAAGTAGGAAATAATTGACAAGGGATTTTGGTCATATACTGCTTAATATGGCGTCATTGTTGTAGATCAATTATAAGTGGACACAACCATTCAACAAGAGGAATATGTTATTCCCATTGGTGTGGCCTCTCTGACGCAAAGCATATCAAATAGGTTTACAAGAACTTATTAACTACTTTTGTTTGACCATATGTTTGGGAATGAGAGTTCATGTTAAGTTTCAACTAGGTACCTTGAAGTTTAAAAATATTTCCAAAAGTTTCTCATGAATGTAGGGTCCCAATCGAAGAAAATGGAAATCAACATGCCATGTAACTTAAAAATCCAATCCATGAAGACATGTTTGAGATATGGTGTAGAAGGGTGTGATAAGGCATAAAGTGAGAATATCTGGAAAGGAAATCGACTACCTCCATGATGACTTATTTATTTTTAGTTTTAATAAGTCCCACTATAAAATCCATATAGATATCAATCCATATATGGGTTGGAATTGGAGGTGATTGTGAGGCTCCTAGTCCCTTGACCATCTCTCCCTTATGTCGTTAACAAGTGTTGCAAGCTCTAACAAATTTTTGGATGTATGTTTTCATGCCTTCCCAAAAGAATGAGTGCTTAATTATTTCATAGGTTTTAGTAAACCTTGAGTGGCTTGTTGTGGGTGATGAATGTAATTCCTCCAAGGTTTAGTGTTTTATGGCCAAAATGGGAGGTAGAAAAATGTGCTCCTTACACCTCAATTTATCTTGGTTCCATTTATATTCAATCATAGGGTTTGGTTCATCCTGAATCCTTTTGATGAGTTTCCTTATGGTTTGATTTTTCATTCAACCTTGACATGCTTCCTCGAGACACCCTAGAACAAGTAAGGATCATGCAAAGAGGAATACATCCTCGTCAAATTTCCTAGACAATGCATCAACCACCACATTTTATCTACCCTTCTTATATATGATCTTATAATCATACCCCATCATAGCAACCCACTTATGTTTCTCTGATGACGACAATTGTTGTTCCAAGAAATATTTTAAACTATGGTCATTAGTCTTGATATGAAATTTCTTACCAATTAAACATGGGTGTCGTGTATCAAATAGGTGAAGGATGGCCATTATCTCTTTTTCATATGTGGATTTGCAAAAAATCTGATCACATAAATTCTTAGTGGTGAAGGCTAAATGGCATCCTTCTTTCATCAATACCACTCCAAGGCCTCTTCCTGTAGCATCACATTCTAAGATAAAAGTCCTAGTGAAATATGGAATTGTTAATAAATGGGTAGTGCGCATGGAATCCTTTAAGGTAGAGAAGGCCTACTTCGTTGCTTCAGTATAGACAAAGGCATTATTATTTAGCAAGGATGTTAGAGGAGCTATATTTTTTCCATAATGTTTCACAAACTTTTGATAGTAACTCATAAGTCCTAAGAACCCAGGCAAGCTCTTAAGGGTATTGGGGGCACGAACATTCTTGCATAGTTGCCAATATATTGGATCCATGTGTACTCCATCCTTATCCATGATATAAACCTAATATTCAACCTCGATAACCCCAAAATTACATTTGGAACATTTCACAAATCATTGGTGGTCCCTTAATAATTCTAAGGCATGATCAACATGCTCAAGGTGGCATTCCCATGTTGTATTGTATATCACTATATCATCAAAGAATACCAACACAAAGTGGAGGAAAGGTCAAAATATATTTTTCATGAGGCTCTAAAAAGTGGATGGGGCATTGCAAAGGCCAAAAGCCATGACCAAAAAATCATAATGGCCATCATGGGTGTGGAAAGTTGTCTTAGATATGTCTGCTTCTTTAATCTTGATTTTGTGGTATCTTGAGTGCGAATCCAATTTAGTGAGGAATTTGAATCCATGAAGCTCATCCAAAAGATTATCAATGTCGAGAATATGAAATTTTCCCTTGATAGTCAGTTTATTGAGAGCCCGAAGATATACACACATTCGCCAAGTGCCCTCTTTTTTCAATACCAGAACCATTGGTGAGGAATAAGGGTTGGTACTTGGATGGATGATTTCTACCTCCAATAGTTGTCGAATGATATTCTCTATTTCATTTTTTTTGCAAAAGGGTTCTTATAGGGGCATCCATTAGGGGGTTGACTACTTGGAATTAATGGAATTCCATGGTCATGCTCCCCAAGAGAAAGTGGTAAACCCTTGTTGATGTTTAGAGAGAACCAATTTCAAGTCGAGGTGAATGTCTTGTGGTGGTGTGTCCATGAATTACATGACATTAGATTGTGTAATAATACCTAAATGGTGTTTCTTCAATAACTTATCCTTTCTATGGAAGGTGATAACTTCTGGAGAACTTGAAGTGAAACCTTTGAGATGATGTATGTGTTATTCCTTACTAAAGCTTATATAGATTCCCTTGAAAACCATGGTGACCTATCCCAAATCCCTTATGCATTATGCCCCCAAAACTACATCACAACCACCCATTTCAATAATGAACATGTGGGTTTTGAGATGGTCCATTTGGAGTTCCAAATTTTCATAATGGCACTGAAATTTTATCATACCTCCATTGACTATCATAACTTGGAAATTTTGTATAGGTCGGACATAACAATGAGTTTCTTTTTCCACTCACTTATGAATAAAATTGTGGGTGTTACCACTATCAGTTAATAAAATACTTTGTGTTTCTTGATGTAGACTATGAGATTCAATGTTTGGGGTGTTAAGAAACCTATTGATCCATTAAGTGAAATTTAGGGTTCCTCCCCAACAACTTCCACTATGTTGTTATCTTCCTTGGGAGGAGTGGTATTCTCCACTTTTGGTTCTTAAGTCAGCTAAATTGTTATAGCTTTCAAGTGATCATATGGGGATCCATCTGTATGGAATAATTTATGTTCTTTTAATTTACTCCCTTTGAAATATTTTTCATCATGGTTATAAGAAATTTTAAGGCATTGAGTGCGAGATCCCTATTCTCAATTTACAAATGATTTGGTGGTTAGAACCTCTTTTTTGGGTGTGAGCCCCACATGTTGAGTGATGAAATCCCATAGGTGTTTCTAGTTATTGATATTGATGTTGATATGGTCCATATTGATCTTGATTTGGTCAAATTATCTATTCAATGTCATGATCATTTATTTAAGATACTTAATGTACTTGGGAAAATCCTTATTTAGGTCCCTTATGTTTGAGTGGTTTGAGGTGTTGACCATGGGAGAAATTCTGATATGGAAAGTATGAACACTAGCTTATCTAAATATGACCAATGGAAAAAGAGGGTTGTTTGAGATGTACCACCAAAGGTGGTATTATTGGGTCCACACAAAAAAGGGTTGTTAGAGTTGTGTACTAACACGATCAATGGCCATGGAGGTTTTCATGGCAAGAAGGTGCACGAAGGATAGGGAGATAAGATGATGCAAAATTGCATAGGGCCTCTCATATTATACGGTGGAGATTCAGCAAGGTAAAAGACCGACGGACTTAATCTGTCTCATGATAGGGACATGTGCGGAAGTTAACCAACGGGCAGATCGCGAAGTGGGGTAGAGGCCACCTTAGTTGAACGGACGAGATCTAGCATATAGGAAATCTACAGCCAAGATATGATTTGAGGCCCAAAGGTGCTAGGAGAGATAAGGAACAGAAAGGCTGTGAAACAAAGGATGAGACAGGTAGTTTCAACGGCACAAACCATATTCTGGGCCCTCGAGATTCACTGCCCGACATGCATAATAAGGACGAATGCCAAAATGTTTAGTGGACAGAGGGTGTGAGCGTCTGTGCACGCTGTATGAAGAGAAAGAAAGGCACTGAAAATTGGGGAAGATAGATGGATCGACGAAAGGACAAACGTCAATTCTACCCACAATGAGATCTCCTGAGGACGATTATGAGTGAGGCTAAAGGTCACTTCTGCAAATGATGACATTGGGTCACAATAGGAGAGGCGATGTAGTTGGCACCTCCACGCAATAAATCTAGTTGAAGGCCCACGTGATTGTTCGTGTTGTCATCATATCACTCAATGATTGCACGTGAGAGGGGTTGATGGACCCTTACCAAGCTCCTTCATCCAACTCGTTATAACGCCACCCTCTGGTCTTTACCAGAGAGACAAATTGAGAAAATATTGGTGAAGAACAAAGATGACAGGTTATTGCTCTGGTAGGAAGCCCGAGGGCCCTACTACGAGGCTCATAACGACCGGTTTGCCTGAGGTTCATGTTGTTCATTGCGTCCTGTCAGCTGTTCGGCATGGCGGGGGACTTCAATTGTTTCTAGACCATCACGTTGCGGTAGTTCCAGCCACCGAGGTAGAGATGTTCATTGCATTAGAAAGGTTCTCTGACACTCGTAAGTTCAATAGAAGGATGTTCATCACATTAGAATGACCTTTTGAGGCTGGTAAGGACAATGTTGTCCTAGTAAAATGAAACACCCCCGCGGAAGCAACGCCTAGGGTCTCCAACCAGATGGGTACCCTGCCAAGGCCTCTGAACATGGTTGTTATCTCCATAATCACAATGTGTAGTATCCATTGCTATAAGCGGTCACTCGGAGCAAATGCTCATATGGGAGAAGGGTGGACCTAAGGCCTTCATCACCACCTTTGTGAATTCCACTTGCCGAATTTATTTGGAAGGTGGTGAATCCATGGAGGCCTCGTGTCGTTAGGAGGGCCCTGCTCCTGAGAGGAGAGAAGTACAAGAATGACAAGCCATCGAGGGCTTGTTATGGCCAAAAATTGGGTGGCCTATCCTGACCTGCACAAGTAAAGGTGGTTCCAAGAGACAGAATGGTTGGACGGGGATCCAAATGCAGAAGGGACACAAAACTTCGTGCTAGCTATGAACATAAATTGAGCAATTCATCAACCACGAAGAAAACATGAAGTTCAGAAGCAAAGGAGGTTATGGAGCCAATTCAATTAGTACGGAAGGGTGGAACACGCAAATAGAATTAAAAACATTGGTGCCCAAATGTCACTATCAAAAGCAAGTGAGCCTATATTCAAATGCTGCAGTACCATTCTGGCTAGCGTGCACAGTATATCACATTGCTTATTTTGGAAATGAAATTATGGAGAATCTATCACCTTAGGTGGTTTGTTAGGATTTAGTATGACTGTTCTAGGTTAACCCCATATTTTGTAACTACTTTTTGATACCATGTTTCGGGACGTATCTAGGGGAGATAGTTTGCATTATAAATAGAGCCTCATTAGCAGAGGATAGGGGTTGGATTGACTTTCATTTTTGAGGCCTCAGTGTTAATATTGTAGCTCTGCAAACATTTTTGGGAGTATTAATGAAAATATTTCTTGACGGTTATGAGATTCATCACGGTGTATGTGTTTAGTCTGTGTTCTCTGTTATGCCATTTTCACATATGTTATTTCGACCATACATTTCTAGATTAGTATGCAGAAATTCGCTCTCGGTTAAGCGCTCCTGCATCATAAATCATATTTGTAATGCGACTGTAATAGCTACTATACAATTCATCCATTGATAGGTGATATGTTTCAGTTGTTTCCCTTTGTTATTTTCTACTAAAAGTGTTCTCATAGATTCATCCTTGATAGATGCTTATGTTTTTCACTGGGCTCTTTCCTTATTTCTGTTTGGCATTGCTTTAAATATATTTGACTAAATGTTGCACTTACCTTTCCTCATAATACATAAGAGAAACTCATTTTCATTATATGTTGTAATGTACTTAAACATTTTAGACTGTGAATCCATCGCCCAATGGTTTTATTATTTTTCTGTCTTTCAATCGTTTTATTTACAAATCACTCGATTACTAGCGGAAATCTAGTCTTCTGCATGCTTGTTTAAAGATAAATGTGTATGTGAATGTTATCGTGACAAGAGAGAGCCCTCTCTAACTACATTGGCTAGAATGAATTCTAAGGCTGGTTTGAAATGGTTACCCCTATGACTTCCTACCACAACCATAGGAAAATTACAGAGTGCTAACATCTGGTGCCGTTGTCGGGAAACGAAAGAACAAATCATCCCTGGGAAAAATGACAATTGCTTAGTTATATGGCCTCGTTGAGCAGCTAGTCCTAGACACATATTGGTTGTATATGCTCTGGTGACTCCACTCAAGACCTTTGAAGGTGAATCCACTGGGAAAAATGAACACCTAGAAGCTGCAAATATTTTCAAAGGTCCCATGGCGACTCCAGTGGGGAAAATGAGCCCAATATAGCAAATCATGGGAAGGCATGGTGAAAGATGAGGTACTATGCTACCTTTCTCCAAGAGATCTTGTCTTTCCTGGTACATCTCTTCTTGTCTTTCTCTGAGCTAGTCAAAACAGTCCTCCAATATTTTTCACGCTTAGGGAAAGATCCTAGACTCATCCATGTATATCCCTCTCTAAAGACCAAAAATTCCATGTCTCCCTGTACATATGACTCGAGACAAACCCCTTCATCCAATCCCCATGAGGATCGTGATGCTACTATTGATCCTATGCCCTTCTCTGAACCCCCAGACAGGGGTCTCCAACCCTCATCTGATCTAGAATACCCTTTGCCCTCCTCTAAATGGGCCTCATCGAACCTCTCGGTCAAAGGACCACCTGCCACTACTACCTTGCCTCCTCTCATTTCAGAGTTTAAAGATCCTTCATCATTCAGTGCTATATCGTAACCCCATCAAAGGCTAAACGTTTCACCCCCTCTTGAAGGCTATACCATAATCCCATCAAGGGCTAAACGTTTCACCCCCATACTTATCCCTAGAGTCCTTCATGATCTTCTCTAGGAGTATGTCCAAAGGCTTCATAAATTTTATGGGAAGAAGGGATATTCAGCTGAGGAGCATTCGGGATGGTTTGCATACTGGATTGGCCTAGAAGAAGTAGATCACGATGACATTGACGTCAGGTTGTTTTCTCAGAGCCTTGCTGGAAAAGAAATAAGATGGTTCACTAGCCTTCTAGATAGCTCCATCTTGGGCTATCGGGCTTTGGAGAACGCTTTTAAGGAAAAATGGGAACAGAAGAAAGACCCTAGATGATGTTTGTCTCAGTTCTATTCCATCAAAAGGGAAGAGAGTGAGCCTGTCGAGGAGTTCTTTGACAGGTTTATGAAATTGTATAGTGCTATCCCTTTTGGGTTCAAACCCCCTCCAGGTGCTTCCCAACTCCAGTATGCTGAAGCTTTTGATAGAGAATTCACCTTATGGCTTAGCGAAAGAAGTTTAGTTTCTATGGAAGACATGTTGAATGATTCCATAGAGGTGGAGATGAACCTGATCGCTATTAGAGAGAAAGGGAGAGAAGAGGAAGAAAGAAGAAAAAACAAATATCTCTCCCAACTTCTTCCCCTTGGCACACCAGAGGCCAGAATGAACAAGGAAATGGAGGACATGGAGAGATGGATGGGGAAATTCAATATGAACCACAGCCCCTGTTCCATAAGAAATCAAGAATTTAGAGGACCCCTATGTGTTGAACAAAACCAAACTGCACTTGAATATATGTAGGAAAATACAAGGCTTGCTCTACTAATGGAAGACGAGGAGGAAAAGTTGTTAGATCCTCCTTCGACCCCTAATCATGCTTCTCTTGAAGAATACAATCAGTGGGAGGAAGGTAATTTCCTTCCCTTGTGCTTTGCCTCATTTGATTTTCTGAAATAGAGGTTAAAAATTTCTAATCAAGCGCAGAAAATGGAGGTTAGGAACGAGGTCATGGCATTGTTTAAAAAGGATGATGGGGGGAGGGAACAAATGAAATATGTTGGGCATCCTAGTTTTTATTTTTATGAACACACAGATGAACAATTTGGGCCCATACAGGAAGGGTATTTCAATTTGTTTGCTGAAGAAAATAGCCTACCTATCGCAAGCCCTATCTGTGGGGATTTTGAGGAGGTTTTCAGGCCTCCACTATATGATGAATATGAGGATATATGCTCAAAAGAGGAGGGCCTTAAATGGTATGTACCTTCTTGTGTTTCCAATTCATAATCCTTATATCAAGAAGAGATTAGTTCACTGGGTTTCATCAAAGATATTCCCTGCAAAATGTAGGAGGGAAAGCAGGGTTTCGACCTTGGTATTCAGGATGAGGCAACTAAGACCTCAAGCACAGGTGGTCATGAGATTCCTTTGCAGGAGTATTTTGATGAACAACGTAATAGTATGCAGGGGAAGTTACAGTTGGAGCAACAATCAAGGATCCGACAAAGGCCGAGAGAAGTTTAGCACAGTCGTGAATTTTATGATCCGATGGCTGAATACATGGAGAAATTTTTCCATGATAGGTGTATAGCATAATTCTCAAAATGTTGTCATGGCCCATTGGCCACACCTATGGGGAAGCTATACGATAGGATGATCATGCATGGCAAAATCCATAGGTTCAAAAATAACCTCCTATCTTTTCACTTCACATTGTCGTCCTTGATCAAGAAGGATGGAAGATATCGCAAACACAATCATCTGCTTGATTGGCTCCACTAGAAGTCAACAATTACTTGAATGGGAAGTAATTATTGTGTAAAGTAGGATAGTTAGGAATGAATAAGCTCAGCATAGCGAGCATTTCATTTCATTTGAGCAATTATTTTGTTTTATTTTATCTATTTGGATTTTGTTTTCAGAACACGTTGGGAAGTTTTCAAAATATGGTCGCAAGCCGAAGAAATGGATCAGGCATGTGATCTATGCAGGTTCTTTGCTACCTCGCAAGGAGGATAGCATCCCCGATTTGGAGTCATTGTTAGCACTCGTTCTAAATTTTGAATAGGATCCTGCGATAATTGGATGGAGGGAAGGGGTATAGGCAGAAACTTTATGGGCTCGATGAATTACAGGTAGGTAAGGACTCCTATCCTAATCCCGAGCAAAGAATTGAATAATCCCTTGGTGCTTAAGCTGACATGACCGGAGGCAGTCACCACAAGGACAACTAGCGTACGGCAGTGGGTGTTAAAGATTTTGAAATGGAGGATGTGCGCAAAATATTGAGCTATGAGGGCGTTCGAAATCCATAACTCATTCTATTTCCCAACGATCATGATCATAGCGGTCCATATCTATGGTAGATACATGCCCTCATGGAAGGATATGCAGGGAACATAATGGTGCATCGAGGTCGCAATGTCTGGGAAGGACCACACATCTTAGACGGCCAGGATCTCCCAATCAGAAAGATCTACGACGGATAATCTTTTTTGTCATCCCAACTTGCACGGTAAATAAGGAAAAAGGTGGCTGCGAATTTGAGGGAGGCCCCGCTTTCTTGAACGGTGGTGATCTGACAAGGAGAAAATCAAAGGCCATGGAGGTTTTTGCGGCAAGAATGTGCGCGACGGATAGGTAGATAAGATGATATGAAACCGTGTAGGGCCGCTCACCTTCTACAATAAAGATTCAGCAAGGTAAGTGATCGACGGCCTTGATTTGTCTCACGATAGGGACATGCACGGAAGTTAACTAGCGGGCGGATCACGAAGTGAGGCAAAGACCACCTTAGTTGAATGGTCAGGATCTAATATAAAGGAAATCTATAGCCAAGGTTTGTTTTGAGGCCCAAAGGTGTTACGAGAGATAACGAAGAGAAAGGCAACAAAGGATAGGACAGGTAGTGCTGACAATGCAAACCATATTCTAGGCCCTCGAGATTCGCTGCCCAACATGCGTAATAAGGACGAGCTCCAAAATGTTTAGTCAACAGAGGGTGTGAGCATCTGTACATGCCGTATGAAGAGAAAGTAAGGCACTTAAAACTGGGACATACCGATGGATCAACGAAAGGACAAACGTTAATTCCATCCACAATGAGATCTCCTAAGGACGATTACGAGTGAGGTTGAAGGTCACTTCCCCAAATGATTCTGTTGGGTCACAATAGGAGAGGCGACGTAATTGGCACCTCCATGTAATAAATATGATCGAAGTCCCACGTGACCGTTCATGTCGTCATCATATCACTCGATGATAGCACATGAGAGGGTTTAATGGACCCTTACCAAGCTCCTTCCTCCATCTCGTTATAATGCCACCATCAGGTCTTTACAAGAGAGATGAATTGAGCAAATATTGGTGAAGAACAAAGATGACAGATTGTTGTTCTGATGGGAAGCCTTAGGTCCCTCCTACAAGGCTCACAATGACTAGTCAACCTGAGGTTCCTGTTGTTCGTTGCGTCCTGCAAGGCGATGGGCGTGGTGGGGTACTTCAATCATTTCTAGACCATCGTGTTGTGGTATCTCCAGCCATCAGGGTAGAGATGTTCATTGCATTAGAAGGGTTTTATGACACCAGTAAGGTCGATAGAAGGATGTTCATCACATTAGAACGACCTTCTGAGGCTGGTGAGGACAATGTTGTCCTAGAAAAACACAACACCCCCGCAGAAACAGCGCCTAGGGTCTCCAACCAGATGGGTACCACTCCAAGGCCTTCGAACATGATCAATGTCTCCATAATCACAATGTAGTATCCTTTTCTAGAAGCGGTCGGTCGGAGTGAATGCTCGTACAGGAGATGGGTGGACCTAAGGCCTTCATCACCACCTTTGTGAATTCCACTTGCCGACTTTATCTGGGAGGTGGCGAATCCATGGAGGCCTCATGTTGTTAGGAGGACCCTGCTCCTAAGAGGAGAGAAGCACAAGAATGACAAGCCATTGAGGGCTTTTTATGGCAAAAAATGGGGCATCTACCCTGACCTGCGCAACTAAAGGTAGTTCTAGGAGACAAAAAGGCTAGACGGGGATCCAAATGCAGAAGGGACACAAAATTTCTCGTCAACTTTGAACATAGATGGAGCAAGCCATCAACCACGAATCAAACATGAAGGTCAGAAGCAGAGGAGGTTATGGATCCAATTTAGCTGGTGCGACAGGGTGGCACGCGCAAATAGAATTAAAATCATTGGTGCCTAAACGTCACTATCAAAAGAAAGCGAGCATGTATTCAAATGCTGCAGTACCATTCTAGCCAGTGTGCGCAGTATATCACATTGCCTATTTTGGAAATGAAATTATGGTGAATTTGTCACCTTAGGTGGTTTGTTAGGATTCGATATCACTATTCTGGGTTAACCCCATATTTTGTAACCATTTTTTATACCCTGTTTCAGGACGTATCCTGGGGTGATAGTTTGCATTATAAATAGAGCCTCATTAGCGGAGGATAGGAGTTGGATTGAATTTCATTTTTAAGGCCTCAGCGCCGATATTGTAGCTCTGCAAACATTTTTGGGAGTATTAATGAAAATATTTCTTAGCGGTTATGAGATTCATCACGGTGTATGTGTTTAGTTTGTGTTCTTTGTTATGCCATTTTCACATATGTTATTTCTGCCAATACATTTCTAGATTAGTACGCAAGAATTCGCTCTCAGTTAAGCTCTCCTGCATCAGAAATCGTATTTGTAATGTGACTGTAATAGCTATTGTAGAATTCATCCATTGATAGGTGGTTTGTTTCAGTTGTTTCCCTTTGTTATTTTCTACTAAAAGTGTTCTCAAATATTCATCCTTGATAGATGCCTCTGTTTTTCACTGGGCTCTTTCCTTATTTCTATATGTCATCGCTTTAAATCTATTTGACTGAATGTTGCACTTACTTTGCTTCATAATACATAAGAGAAACTCATTTTCATTGTATGATGTAATGTCCTTAAACGTTTCAGACTGTGACTCCATCGCCCAATGGTTTTATTATTTATCTATCTTTCAATCGTTTTATTTACAAATCACTCAGTTACCAACAAAAATCTAGTCTTTTGCGTGCTTGTTTAAATATAAATATGTATGTGAATGTTACCATGACAAGAGAGATCCCTCTCTGATTGCATTGGTTAGAATGCAGTCTAAAGTTGGTTTGAAATGGTTACCCCTGTGACTTCCTGCCACAACCATAGGAAAATTACAGGGTGCTAACAAGTAGGATTAATCATTATTCATAGATTTCCAATCCTTATTTATTTGTTGGGGGTGATGATTTCATGCCAACTATAGCTGAGGGTCAAAATAACCTATTGCTTCCACTATAAAAAAAGGAATCATAGATATTTGGGTGATGGGTCGACTATGGGGTGTCTAAGGGGTTACATTCCACAGATAGTTATGTTAGTATGTACCCACTCTAAGAAATTTTTTTTGGGGTGTGGCTAGGGTTTAGGGTCAATCCAAATTAAAGAATATGGATCTACTCATACTGGTAAAAAACAATTCATCTTCCAAGCATAAACCAATGCTATATAGGAAACCAAAAAGGGCTTACAATGAACCATGACTAGGGTTATTATAACAAATCAACCCCTAAAAGGTGTTGCATCATTAAGATACCTTCTACAAACACAAGGGTTTTAGGTAGTAATCTTGAAAACTTGTGTTATCTAGATTAATGGAGACAAACTTGATATATTACTACTTCATGAAACTATGTATAGGAGTGAAACCATATTAAACTACCTAAATAAATCATATAAGTAATGGGATTTTACATTCATTTACTCATGTGGTCTTTTAGGTGGACTTGTTTTAGGATGGAACTCTGATTTAATTTTAATTAATTTTTTTTCTTTAATTTCAAGTCTATGCATGGAGCTCTATAGTAAAAGTACAGGTTGGACCTTTAATGTACTAAATGTGTACAATCCTTATGGTGATAAACAACTCTTTTGGGAGAAAAATTTTGATTCTAAGGTTATCATAGATGGGACATCCATTATTGGGGGGTAGTTGAACTTTACACTAAACAAATTTGAGGTTTGGGGTGAAATCGCTTGGGGGGACATCTTGATTGATTTTATCTCACATTTAATTGAATATATTGGTTTAGTGGGTGTGGATCCTATCTCTACTAAGCACACTTGGTGCAAATAGGGTTACGGGGGATGTAATCTCAAAGAGGTTGGATAGATTCTTAGTTTCTACTTCATTATTACAACTAGTGGATAGATATAGAACCTGGATTGAGGGGGGTAGATAATAGAAGCATTGCCTAATTATACTTCAATTTGATACAAACGATAATAGGTCTAGAAAATTGTTTAAATTCAATTCTAGATTGTTCCAAGAGGATTAATTTCAAGAGTTGGTTAAGGATACCTGGAGGAAGTATAACCCTGGATTAAGAGAATTAATATGTGAACCGTTTGCAAGTGTTGTGAAGGTTTTCAAAAGGAAAGTGGTCACATGAGATAGGGAGTGATTTAGAAATAGGGATAAGTATTTCAAGTAGATTGAAAATGAAATCAATGATATGATAAATAAGAATGACATAGGATTTTTTGAAGAAGCATAACTACTGAAACTCAAAATGTTGGAACAAAAGAAAATTAAGTTACTAAGAAATAGAGAAGCAAACTAGATATTGAAGAGTAGGACAACCTAGTTGGATCTTAGGGATGAGAATAACAAATTCTTCCATAATTTTTCTAATCACATGAAGAAAATCAGCATTATTTGAGGAATGCAGAAATAGGATGCTACCATGGAGACAAATTTCAGTGAATCCGTGAATCTTAGTGTGATAGATTTTAGGGCGATATATCAAGAGATAGTTAGTGCTAAAATTGCATAAATAATTAAGGTGGATTCCTTTTTTCTTGGTATGGTAATTGAAGATGACAATATGGATATGTTTGAGGATATTAGTTTTAATGAACTCTTAACTATACTCTCGTATTTTAAGAGGGATAAGGGTTTAGGCCCAAATGGGTGGACTATGGAATATTTCTCGAGTTTATATGATTTGTTGGGTGTTGATGTATTTGTAACTTCGGAATGTATTCACTTGTATATATTATGTATTGTACCCCGATGTTTATTCTAGGAAGTATCTATAATGTAATTGAGTCATGCCATGCCCCGATGTTTCGATCGGGAAATTCAATAATGTAAAAAAAGACATGTAAAGTCATTGAGGTTAACCCTCCATTGTAAGTCGGGGAAATATTCCCCACAATTGAGTTAAGTTTAACCCTCCTTGTTGATCGGAGAGCAAATTCCCCATAGTTGTGGGGAACTAGGGTTATTAGACTCTCCTATAAATGTCGGCCCTAGTAAGTAATTGTTAAGTGAGGCCGACTTGTTGGAATGGAAATTAAGTGAATGAAAGAATATAAATAGAGAGTGAGCCTCTCTATTTATCATACATACACTCACTCACTAGGGCGCATGAGTGAGAGAGGAGAAGCTCTCTCAAGTGAGAGAGAGAGAATAGCCATTGGAGATCATCTTTTCTATCTTTGGGTTTTACTGTTGCCATTGGTGCTCATTCTATCTCTGAGCAAGTTGTGGGGTTTTATCCTTTATGGTTTCCCTGAGAAAAATTATTTGTGTCTCTTGTCTTTTGTGATTATTGTTGTGCATGTTATTCTCTTAGATAAGATCCTAAGATCATATTGCTTAAATGATAAAAATCTAACATGGTATCAGAGCTAACTTGAGAAGAAGACAGTGTGCAGCTGCAGAAGCTAGGGCTTCTTACTTTTTGGGTCTCTCTCCATAATCCATCAACAAAATAAGGCTAGGATAACTCTCCATTGAAGGGAGCATTGTTGTAATCTCTAAGATCACATAAAGTTACCAATAATACATACTAAAATACAAAGAATATTCACAGATACAAGAGACAAGAACTGATAAGAAGAACAGAGTATATTATTCCCAATAGGTCATACAAAAACCAAGAACTGAACTGTGTTTTTGAGTGGCTCAACAGCCTAATATACAGGTTACAAACAGTTACAATCATAACTACCTGTCGGTTCACCGAACCGACACGACTATTAGTTAACAGACTAACTACTATGTTTACTCAGCCGACCGACGTAGTCGGTCTCTCGACTTAGTCGGCTGATCGACTAAGTCGGTCTTCGTTCAAGTCGACTTATGTCGACTTGCTCCTTCTACATCTCCCCCACAAACAAAACATTTCTTCGTCCCGAAGAAAAGGGGAGGTAAAAAAAATATGAGATTAGAAGTAGAAAAAATAGTCTTGTAACAGGAGACTGCTACTGAGGTGGGCTGTGCAGGCGAATAGTTGGTCTCTTCTGTACACAGACTTCGACGATTGCTGGTGCTGTGATGGCAAGCTGATGTTGAAAGTATGTCCAGGTTTGCAAGGCTTTCTGCATGTCGATAGTAAGAGTAGTAAGATTTGATAGTACCGACATTTTCTCTGCCATAGCCATCTCTGCAATATTTTCCATGTTGGGTCCCAGCAGCTGATTGTGTTCGTCCGCGGTATCAAGGAGTCTCTTCATCTGCGGACAGATGTTGTCGACTTTCTCCAAGTTGGGAAGTGCGTGCTGAACCCACTGGTGTGCCTCACGTTCCAACTGCTGCAGCTTAGTGTTTTCCATCACTATTTGATCCTCGATTGTCTGCCTCAGTTCTGCCTCAGTCGACTTCCTTCTTTCCAAGGCCTGAATGCCTTGTCTGGCCTGCCTCGTCTGACTATAGACCTGCCCATAATGAGTAGGCCATTCTCGGAGTACTTCCTCTGTTACAATGGATTCCTCCATATGGTCTTGTAGAAGTTTGTGAGCCTCCGAGAATGCGCTGTGTTGAGTCAGGAGTAGTCGGACAGTTTCTTCTTTTTGCCCGGCCTTAGTCTCGTGGAGGTGGGTCTGTATGGTCGACACCAAACCTTCAAACAGCTGATATGCTCTATCCAGCGGTTGGTCAGTAGCAGTGTCGATCGGTCCTGGAGCAACAGTCTATACAAGAGACCTGCATTTGTCGAGAAACTCGACTTCTTGAGTCTCCTTATCTGCTAGCTGTTTCCTTAGTCGGGTCGTCCTCCTCTTCGAATCTTTTGCTAGGGTGTTAAGTAGCTGGCCAAATTCTGAGTCA
>LPNX011223981.1:0-72581 GCA_001517045.1 Pseudotsuga menziesii | reverse complement strand
CCATAGTCACCCTGTAGAGGCCTTTCGATCTCAACAAGATCTCCATCTCTGCTTTCCATTCAAAAAAGTTGAAGGGAGTGAGGATAGTTTTCTGTGAATCCGTAACTTTAGAAAATCTGTCCCGGCTGTCAGTAGAAGGCTCCCAATCTTGATGTCGAACCTGAAAAACAATTTTTGAAGGAGAGTAACAACCTACAATGGCTCTGATACCATGTATAAATTCTTACCAGCAATAGATTAATTTCACTCACAACAAATTACAATTGATCATGCAAATTGTCAACAATGGAGACTGAAAATGGAGCTGTAACACAAAATTATATTAACTCAGTGTACAATAGACAACCCTGTAATAAAATAGGCTAATGAATAAATAGAATACATGAAGAAATTGAATTCATGAGGAAGCATCCAAATCTAGCATAAAGCAGGCTTACCTAAAATAGGCAAATCCCCCATAGGTGTAAAAAGCCGATCCCAAATTTGTCATGAGGCTCACGAATTGGCAAGGGCGCATGGGCAAGATAATGAGTGGTGGAATGGAAGCTCATACATGCTTTTGCATGGAGGAAAGAGTGGAGGAGGAAGAGGCAACAAAGCTGATTCACCTCACCTAGTCTTGCTTTCCTATGTGCCTTAAAACACTGAAAAAGAAGGGAATAAAGCATAAAAAGCAGATAGGTGCCTAGGAGGCTAGGAATAAAACAAATTTGATTCCTAAGGCTTTCCCAAGTGCTACATGAGTCAAATATGGCAAGTTTGACCTCTATGGATAGGCAATTAGCAACTTGCACATGGTGGGACTCATGGACTAGCAAAATAAGACAAAAATAAATGAATTAATGTCTAAGTGGGTAAATACTATGGGTTGATTATTATAACAAGACAAACACAACCATACAAAAGGAACACAAAGATTTATCCTGGGAAAACCCTAAAGGGAAAAACCCAGCAAAAGCTTCCTCAATATAGATGCCCCAAAAAGATAAAAGATAAAAGATAAAACCAGCAAGGAGATCAAAGCCTGATCTTCCTCCTTCTCTAGCTACTTCTTTTCTCCAATAATGTGATACACAAGTGAGAGTGTGTGTGTCTCAAATGAGGAGCACCACACCTCTATTTATATTCACCTGTTCACTTGAATTAACTCATTCGACATGTAGGCTCAAGTTAAATCATGTAGGCTCAAGTTACACATGTAGGCTCAAGTAACCACACTGGGGTGCTAGTGACCCACCTTTACAATTAGAGAGGACTACCTCATGACTCTTATTATTTATTCTGATTAGAAGCATCAGGATACAATGTAATACAAGTGGTTCTCCTGGTAGGACCATCGGGGACCACAAAATATACATACAGAATATTCTTCGAAGTTACAATATTTCGACACTCCCCCTTAACGAGAAGGGTATTCTACAACAACATCAACAACAACAATAGTAGGAGAGGGATAGAGGACATAATCAACATCATTAGGGTAACAAATATATAAATCATTGGAAGCTTTTCAACATCATGTAGTCTTCATCTTCAATCTTCAGTCTTTGGTAACAACAACACTTTGACTGTTTTGATCTGCAACTACTTCTTCAGCATCTTGATGTTTTTCGAACATCATCATCACCATATTTATATTATGATCTTATGATTAGCAACATTAGTAGTATCATCATCAGCATTTTGACCTTTCGATCATCAACATCTTCAATACTTTGTCCTTTCGATCAGCAACAACTTCAGCGACATCTTTAGTATTTTGACCTTTCCATTTGCAACATCTTCAGCACTTTGACCTTTCAATCAGCAACATCTTCAGCAACAACTTCAGTATATTGATCTTTTTATCAGCAACAAATTTAGCAACCTCTTTAGTACCTCGACCTTTCGATCAGTAACATCTTTAGCAACATCTTCAGCACTTCATTAGAGGAAATTTCAACTCAAAATGGGCCTTTCAACTTTTACTCATCATGTGTTAGCCAATGAAATTGCTTTAAATTTGAAATACCATATAGTTCTTAAACACTTTTTTAATATAAATATGGGGATAGGTATCATAAAAAAAAACTACTTTTTTTGTTTGTATTTTTGACATATCTCCCTATGTTTTTACTCAAATTTCGACCGAGAGAGCTCGTTGGATGCGGAATTAAATTTTTCATCCAACGAGTACCCACTCAACATACTTTTGATGGACCCCGCTACCCGAAAAACAAGAAATACCTAAAAAAATGAAATGATGATGTCATCATTCCATTTTTTCAGGTATTTCTTGCTTTTGGGGTAGCGGGGTCCATCAAAAGTATGCCGAGTGGGTACTTGTTGGATGCGAAATTTAATTCGGCATCCAACGAGCTCTCCCGATCGAAATTTGAGTAAAAGCACGGGGAGATATGTCAAAAATACAAACAAAAAAGTAGTTTTTTTCTTTTCTTCCTCCAAAATTAATAAATATCATTTTATTATTTTAACTATTATTTTATTAGTTCATTTTAGGAGGCCCATTTTTGAGTTGAAATTTCCTCTAATGTGACCTTTCGATTAGCAACATCTTTCGATCAGCAACATCTTTCGATCAGCAACATCTTCATTACTTTGACCTTTTGATTAGCAACATCTTTCGATCAGCAACATCTTCAGTATTTTGACCTTTTGATCAGCGCCATCATCATCATCATTATACTCTGATCTTTCGATCAGATATCATCATGAAAACAGCATCATCATCAAAACATCATTATGATCAAAACATCAACATCATCAAAACATCAATATATCATCATCATCACACTCTAATCTTTCGATCAGTACATCATCATCATCATAAAAACATCATCAAAACATCAACATGATCCTTCCTTTTGGAATTATGGGATTTAGGTCTTTACGGAGTTACCAATGATCCTTCCTTTCAGAATTACAGGATTTAGGTCTTTATGGAGTTACTAACGATCCTTCCTTTCAGAATTACGGGATTTAGGTCTTTACGGAGTTACTAACGATCCTTCCTTTCAGAATTACGGGATCAACACATTTGTGGAACTCAGAAAATCATTCCTATTGGAATTACAGGATCAACACATCTGTGGAAATCAGACAATCCTTCCTATTGGAATTACGGGATCAACTCAATGATCCTTCCTTTTGGAATTACGGGATTTAGGTCTTTACGGAGTTACTAACGATCCTTCCTTTTGGAATTACGGGATTTAGGTCTTTACGGAGTTACTAACGATCCTTCCTTTTGGAATTACGGGATCAACACAGATGTGGAACTCAGACAATCCTTCCTATTGGAATTACGGGATGAATTCAATGATCCTTCCTTTTGGAATTATGGGATTTATGTCTTTACGGAGTTACTAACGATCCTTCCTTTCGGAATTATGGGATCAACACAGATGTGGAACTTAGACAATCCTTCCTCTAGGAATTATGGGATCAACACACGTTCTCGAGTACCGAAGTCACCGGATCCGTTCTGAACCGAAGTTCAAGGATGATACAATCCTACCACATTCACGGGGACCGAGATCTCTGGATACATTTTGAACCGAGGTTCAGGGATGATGCAATGCACCACTTTCACGGGGGCCGAGACCTATGGATACATTTTGAACTGAGGTTTAGGGATGATGCAATCCATCACTTTCACGGGGGCTGAGACGTCCGGATACATTTTGAACCAAATTTCAGGGATGATGCAATCCTACCACTTTCACAGGGGCTGAGACCTCCGGATACATTTTGAACCGAGGTTTAGGGATGATGCAATCCACCACTTTCATGGGGGATGAGACCTGATACATTTTGAACCGAAGTTCAAGGATGATGCAATCCCACCACATTCACGGGGACCAAGGTCACTGGATCACTTTTGGACAGATGTCCCGTGATGATACAATCCCTCTTCATTCTCGAAGACCGAGGTCTCCGGGTCACTTTTGGGCAAGTTCCCAGGGATGATACAATCCCACCACATTCTCGATGACCGAAGTCACTGGATCACTTCTGGACATATGTCCTGGGATGATACAATCCCAATGCAACATCACTACTCCCCCTTTCGAGGAAGGTCTTTCTGAACCACACCAAGCTTGTGTTGAAAGTGTTCGAACTTTACCCGAGACAGAGGCTTTGTCAGCGCATCATCATCTAAACCATATTCATCTACATCTTCAGTATGTGAATACTGAACTATCACCATCTGTATCTCTAGTATGTGAGTACTAAAAGCATCATCAGGTCACCATCATCTGCATCTACAGTATGTAAATATTGAAACATCATCTATATCTTCAGTATGGGAATATTGAAATCATCATCATCTCTATATTCAGTATATAAATACTGAATCACCATCATCTTTATCTACAGTATGTAAATACTGAAACATCATCATCTGCATCTTTATCTTGAATGTAGAAATACCGGATTTCTCTGTGTTACGACGGAACACAGGGTTCTCTGTTATCACAACTCTCGTTATCACATAGAATCAATGTAGTATCCATCTTCAATTCAAAGAGACCTAATATCAGCTTCCGAAGCCATATGGCTTCACAAATTAGTACAACAATTTGCTATGTATTCTGCTTCAGCCATGCTACGAGAAACACTGGACTGTTTCCTGCTAAACCATGAACTCATAGCAGACCCCAAACAAAAGCATCAACCTAATGTGCTTTTCTTGTCTGAGATACTTCCGGCCCAATTTGCATCTGTATAGCCTTACAATCTATACTCATGGCTACCATCATAATATAAACCAAAGTCTATAGTCCCTTTCAGATATCTCATCACATGCTTTGCAGTTACTAGGTGAACCTGTCTTGGTTGAACAAGATATTGAATTAAGGTGTTCACTGCAAAACAAATGTCTGGTCTGGTATTTGTTAAGTACATCAATGACCCAATGATCTATCTGTAATGAGTCATATCCACTAACTCTGATGAGTCATCAGCTAACAGCTTCAGGTTGGAGTCCATGGGTGTGGCCATGACTTTGCATTCCAACATATTGAATCTCTTTGATATCTCTACCGCATACTTTCCCTGGTTGAGAAATATTTCTTCTGAACTTTTCCATACTTCCAGACCTAGGAAATAATGCATTAACCCAATGTCTTTGATCTCAAATTATTCTGCTAGTTTCTTCTTGCTTTCCATGATCTGTTTCTCATTTCCTGTCAAGGATAAGTCATCCACATATAATAATAGGATGACAAGTTCATATTCTACAACCTTGAAATAAAGGTTAGGATCAGCTTTATTCTTGGTAAATCCCATGCTCGACAAGAAACTATCTATTCTTCCATACCAAGCTCTGGGAGCTTGCTTCAGGCCATAGAGGGCCTTCTTCAACTTGCATACATGATTCCATCTGGCTTCAAATTCAAATCCTCGTGACTATTCGATGTAAAACTCTTTCTCAATCATACCATTAAGGAAGGCTTGTATTTACTTCACTATGGAAGAAACTACCATGATAGTTCTGAAGGAAGTGTACCTTACTTCCTGGAGTAAGTGTCTCTTCAGAATTAATTCCCTTTTTCTGAAAGAAACCTCTAGCCACAAATCTTGATTTATACTTCTTGATACTTTCGTCAACTACATGCTCTATTTTGTATATCCATTTGGAGGATACAATACTCTTTCCTTCTGGTTTGGGAACTATATCCCATACATCATTCTAGTATTCTTTCATCATAACATCTTCCATGAGTTCGTCTTGTTAGATCATCAACATATCCTAGTCTTCTGCATTCAACTTTGAAGGTTGGAACCCACTTTACTCTTGGTAAAGTCTCGATCCATCAAGAAGCTATCCATCATGTCATACCGTGTTGAACTTAGATATCTTCTGTAGTCACTCCCCCTGAAGTGGAGTATTATCTTCCTTATTCATTCTGTACAGGTGGTTCTATGCTTGATATATACTGGTCAATAGAGTATGTCATGTCATAGTCTATTCTTTCTGAGGCAAATCATGAACCTTTCTTTGTACACTTGTTCTTGTAGATCCAGATGGAGGATACTATGTACTTTCCTTTATGTCTCGAAATCATATCGTATACATCATTCCCCATGATCAATTGTTATTCTTTGATCATAGTTTCTTTTATAGCATTCTTTTCTTCATCTTGAGTTATCTCTCATACCCATGGTGGTCTTCATCCTTTAAGGTGGATCTACCGCTCTCTGAAGCTCTTTATTCCGTCATGGTGTCTCTGACCATGGGAGCTTCAGATTCATGTTTATTGAATTGTCATCACTTGTTCTTCGAAACAAGTCTCGTCCTTCTTTTCTTGTAGGAGGCTGTATAGGATCTTTCCTACAATTCAAATGCACTAGTTGCATGGTTAGAACTATTTCATAAAACATATGCACAATGACAAATTCTTATGCATCATGCAACTATTTAGCCAATACAACATTCATCCATATTTCACAGAAACTTTCTAGATGCCATCTATCTCTACCATGACATCATTGAGATTGTGCACTAATCCAATATGTCAGCAAAGAAGTTTGATAAGTAGCACTGGAGAGTTTTATAGTGCCATGAGCTACTTACCCATCACATGCATATTAGTAGTATTAATGTAAACAATCTATCATGCATAACACATCAATTGAATACAATCAAATGCATAACGAAACAATGTCATGAAATGGCAATTGAATACTTATCTTTTGTTTGTTTCGTGGGTAGACTCCATCTTGATCATTCTGCTTTATCATATTCTTCATTCATGAAATCATCCTTTCTTATCCAAATGATAAGATGAATAAGAGGTTCTTCAAGAATTGAGTTTTTCATATTCCTCATCTCTTGAGGGATCTTCTTTGAATTGTGAGAGCTTGATCTTCAATTGCTCCCATCTTCTTCTTCTCTTCTTATTAGTCGAGATGAAATTAATCACTTACTTCTGGCATACATTATTCACATGAATGAATCCCATGATCCTGGGAGGCCATTCAAGGTGGCTATCACCACTTCTGCATACTTCTTCTTCTACCGCTTCAAGTTGTTCTGCATTCTGGATCTTCACATTCTTCAACTATTTTCTCAAAGCCATCTTCTGATTTAAGTTCTTATCTTCAAATAGCTTGATCAAGGAATCAAACATCTTCGGTGTCTTTATGGAATACACTTGTGGTATAATTTGATCCGTGATTGGATCAACAATGATCTTCTTGTCCTTGATCAAGTTCTTCTTGTGTAAATCTTTGAGGCTCATCTCCCTCTAGCACTGGAACCTCTCTACTCATGTAGGTGTCCAATTCATTTTCTTCAAAGAGATCAAATACTTCCATGCTTGGAAGTTTTCAACTTCACCAAGATTATCATCAAGCTGATGTGATAGATCATTTTGAAATGAGAACCTCAAATGCAAATAGCAAAAGATTAGATCTTACCGATTTGAGGTGTCCATCCTGCTTCCGGAGCTGGCTGATCTAGGGTTTGTCAGAGAAACCCTAATTTTCAAAACTTGGAATATTTCAGATCTTATTGGATATAAATTTATATCTCTTCAAATGGAGCTGTCTAATCTACTCCTTTTCTGAAAACAGTGGAGGGAAGCTCCCGGAACAGGAAGCCCTAGTTTTCCAATTTCTTCTGCAGAAATGCCTGTTATTGTTTCTATGATATCTCCGATGTTACTGCTCCTCTATGTTTGAAATTTCTCACTGAGTTAACCTCACATGTCCCTGATCCAACAGCACACGTTTCATTATAATTTGTTTCACCAATTTGAATTTATGATCATTTTCTCAAGGTGACTTGTTACAGGACTGTTCAGAATAGTGCAGTTGTACGACATGCCACGTGTCACTGGTTCATCTTCAGGTTCTGAAATTTGGATCAACGAAATTAAAGGCCATGATATTTTTGTAACATCTTCAGGAATTCCATTTGGACCTCTGTATCCCATGCTACAGCAATTTTCCCCAGGTGTCCTGTTTAGGGATGAATTCTGGAAGAGGCTGGAATCCTAACTTGGAGGGATCATATCTCCCATAATACAGCGAATCGGAGGCTGAATTCCGGAAAAAGTGTAAATCCAGATTTTACCTTCATTCTCTACAATTTTAAACTCTTGATCCTTTGCAAATATCAGGATATAGTGAATGTACCAAAACTTAGCAGTTTTAGTATTTAGGGTTTTTCTAGATCGGGGTCAAACTAGGGTTTGACTTTCCCAGAGTTTCACCCAACCAAATTTCTTGATACAAGTCTCTAAAATTTGATTTTGATGAGGAGAACAATCCTATTTTGGGCTAACTCAAAATTTGTTCTTTTGTAGAAAGCCCTAATTTTCTGCACCAAAACTGAAAATGCTCATAATCGAATTCCACTTCGACAGAAAGATGCGCCCTTCAATGGAGAGTCAGTCTAGCCTTCTTTTGCTGATTGATCATGGATAGAGACCCAAAAAAAAATAAGAAGCCATATATTCTTTAGCTGCACAATGTCTTCTTTCAGGGTGGCTCTGATACCATGTTAAATTTTCATATGCTTAGCTAAGATATCAGTACTTCATTTCATTTTCATAACAAAAGCATATAAACAGGATCACTGAAAGATAGACAAGAACAACCATACAAAAGGAACACCAAGATTTATCCTGGGAAAACCTAGCAAAATCTTCCTCAATATAGATGCCCCAAAAAGATAAAATATAAAATATAAAACCAGCAAGGAGATCAAGGCCTGATCTTCCTCCTTCTCCAGCTACTTCTCTTCTCCACTAATGTGCTACACAAGTGAGAGTGTGTGTGTCTCAAATGAGGAGCACCACACCTCTATTTATATTCATCCGTTTACTTGAATTAACTCATTCGACATGTAGGCTCGAGTTAAATCATGTAGGCTCGAGTTACACATGTAGGCTCAAGTAACCACACTGGGGTGCTAATGACCCACCTTTACAATTAGAGTGGACTACCTCATGACTCTTATTAGTTCTTCCGATAAGAAGCATCGGGATACAAAGTAATACAAGTGGTTCTCTTGGTAGGACCATTGGGGACCACAAAAGATACATATAGAATATTCTTCAAAGTTACAATATTTCAACAATAAATGTTAGTGAGTAAATGCTCTAAATGTTAGATAGGGGCACACGCGTGTTTAATTTTGTGTGCACGTCAATGCATGCACGCGGTCTTATACATGTGTGTGCATGCACGCACCTATTAGTAGGTAAAAAAATAGATTTCTGAATTCCAGGGATTGCTACCTATTTTCACGAGTTTTCTTTTGTTGTTCACGTGTTTTGTGTCCCTCAACTATGCAATTTGGCTCACAATCCATCACCACTCTTTGATCTATTGGATGGAAGCTCACTCTTGGAATCTAACAAACATATTCAGTGGTCTTGGAAGTTAGTGGAAAGATTCACACTATAAGTTTTCATTGGAAGAAGAGATCATTTTGAATAGGTATGGTGAATTGTAAATAATTGTTTTAATTCACAAGTTTCCAGGTCATTTCATTGATTTATGTTTGATGATATGCCTACAACAATATCTCTCTCATAGACAACATTTAATTTCACAAGAATAAATCGCAACTTCACATCTAAACAAGTCTCATATTCTCCATACAAGATGAAGTATGCCATGTTAACTAATTTACATTTGCACATGAATATATTTTAATTTTACACAATGATGGCATAGATGAAGTTATATCTTGAGACTCTTCAATTTAAAAAAAACATTTGAAGTAATCATGGGAGAGGGTCCATATTGAATAGTTCACCAAGTTGTCCATATTCTCTATACAAGATGAAGTATGCAATGTAGACCAATAGCCATTTTCACATGAATATATTTCGATTTCCCACAAGAATGGCATAGATGAGGTTCTCTATTGAGAGTCTTCAATTTGTATAAAAACCTTGGAAGCAATCATGGGAGAGGGTCCATATTGAATAGTTCACCAACTTGTCCATGCTCTCCTCTTCATGCTAGATTTATCATAACATGCCTTTGAGATTGACAGGGATGCCTCTACCTCAGTGATTTCTCCTTTTTTTGAGGGATTTGCAACCTCCTCATTTCACTCATCTTCTTTTGACTTCCAATAATTTTTGAACACAAAGGAAGTCATAATCCTATAGCTGTAATACCTGCAAACTTGACAATCTTTACTTGACTCAAATAGAGTATAGAAATGAAAATTTGATCCAAACATAAAGAGAAACCTTTAATCAACGATTATGTATCAATGCCAATAATTAGCATACTAACAAATTTGTAATTTAGTTATTTATGTTGGAACGCATCATGTATCTTGTATAATGGAACTAATAATTTATTTGTTGCTTCTTATGCAGGGGTAGACCTCATAGTTTTGATAAAGAAACTTTTGGATATGGGAAAATCACGTAACAGAGCAAGAAAAACTAGAAGGAATATTCCCATTGAAAAGGAAAATGAGGTAAGAGAAAAGGACAGGTTGGAAATGGAGAGAGTGAGACATGGTCCAGACATTTCCACTGATACTGCGTTTGATCCTAATAGAGTTGATGACATAACAACCTCTACTTTAGAACCACGAGTGAAGAGGTTGCATCCAACAGACCCAACTCAAGTTCCAACATCAACACAGTCTCCAACCAACAATCCATCAACGATCCATGTTGAAGCTCTTGAAGACATAGGTGTATTGAGAGACACTGAGTATGAAGCGTTGGACCTAGGAGCAATGATTGATTTGCAATCTCTTCCAGAAGACCACAACCATGTCAAGCACACTCCCAATATGGACCGACATGTGAATCATTCACGACAATAAAGAAGCCCTGGGATTCGTAGCTCATGTCCACGTTCCCTACCTCAACTGTATACTGCAAGAAAAAGGACGCCTAGACGTATCCATGTGGATGAAAGTTGTCAGTTAGGCCTTGAAGGTAAGTTTCCCAAATGCACTATTTATTGGAAATGTAACAAATTAATGAAGGAATATTTTGAATCCAAAGGCAATGCAGGTAAATGTCAATTATTACTATGTTTGTTAAAGTCAAATTGTTTGGTTGTTGTTAGGAGAATTCTGGGCATAAAGATGGTTATAATTTCAACTGCTAACAATCATATTGTTAGAAATCTCTAATCTTCTTTTAATGCGATTGGGAAGACATCCCATACTAAAAATATTTGTGTGGCTCATCGTGTGTTATCATAATTAGTTGTAAGCAAGTCCACATGGAAACATCGCCTCTTTTCACACACTTCTCAGATACTTAAAGTAAAATGAAAAACTGTTCAGAAGTACTCTGTTATAAGAGAAAATTTGCAGACTCCAGGTAGAAAAGATTGTTGGGATTTTGTCGGCAGGTTGCCTCGTCAAGATATGAAGCTAATTGATGTTGTCAAGGAAATAGTACAAACATTTTGGCATGATCATACCAGACCTTGATCTAATCAAAGAGATGTGCTAAAGCTGAGAAAAGGTTCTACTGAATGTGAACCCCACATCAAACACTTCCTTGAGACAACATAGACTGAACTCTATGAGAGATTCAAGAATCAGCACACACAATTGAACTTGGGCCAAAGGTCATTTGTGAAATGTAAACCATGGTACGTTCGTATATGCATTGATCGAAACACATGCTATTTTAGATACCATGTAGAATATGAATATTTTTATGACACGTATAAACATATATTTTGTGATTTGCATACTAACCTTGAGTAGGGCTGCAATGAATTCGTAATACCACCGAATGCATCGAGATATTTTATCGTCAGCATCATGTGTCCAAGGCATGAAGGACAAAAATACTATGGAAAATCATGCCTATATGGGAATTGTTCCAGGTGCAGTGGGTTTTCTCTCTTGGACCGTTGCATTCATGGAAGTGATGAGCATCAATTTGGAAATATGAGCATGGAGATGCAAAGCTTCAAGTATGTAACCTATCAATCAGATAGTGCGAAGGAAAGTAAAAAGATTGCATTGGTGAAGTCATAGGTGAAAATGATTATTGCATGTTTTTCCTCTTACATGTTCAGTTTCTACATATACATTATTTAAGGTTCACATTCTAATACGACCCTGGTTTTCATGACAATAGGTACGGGTATGTGATTTTTTGATGGATTTATACAAGAAAACCAAGCAGTATGTTCAACATGTGCACGTAGCACGATGGCAAGATGACTAGTACCGAAAATGTAGGGACAACTTTCCCATTGAGACCATATTGTCAATTGTGGATTTTGCAGAAAACTACACCCTTCAGCCACAAAATGAAATTCATAGTCAATACTACCATTCTGACCAAGTCAACATCATGGTACATATTACGTATAGGCATGGCCTTGAGAGAAGCGTTAACAACAGGATAATATAGAAGGAGACAAACTTTTACATAAGTGATGGCAGATACCATGATCTGCATTATGTGCAGCACTGTTTCCAAATTTTCTATGATTAGCTAAAGGAGGGAGGTATACAGATGGATCAACATTGGATATGGTCAGATGGTTGTGCGGGCCATTTCAAAAATTCCTGAGTCTTCCAATGGATGAGTATGTTAGATAAGACTTATAATGTGCCGCATATATGGAACTTCTTTGAGGATGGGCATGGCAAAGGTGAGCATGATGGTGCTGGTGCATGCATCAAGATCACACTACGAAGGGAGGAGATGAGGTTTACTAGAAACCTCCATATCAAAGGTGCAGAATCCATAGTTCAATGGTGCTCAGCAACAATGTCAGACCGAACTTCAGTGGTAAGAAGTCCAGTCAGGAATTTTTGGCATGTGGTTGACATAGATTTTTCATCACATTCCTATAGTTGAGGCATAGTACAAGGAACACATGGATTTCATTCGGTTCGAAGCTCAAACAACCCCCTATTTGAAATATGGATGCAGAAACTTGCTTTCTTTTGCATCCCTTGTAGCAGTGGTGAATGGGATGAATGTGAATGCATGGATTGGGTTGATGATTAGGATCTTGTGTCACTTGCAGTAGACCCATGTGTATTCGGTGAAACAACCCTCTTAGAGGAGGGTCAGTCAACAATTTCGATATACTATGACCATATCTCAAATCTTGTACAACCAGGACACATATATGCAGTTGTTTCCCCGAAAGACAATGAATGGGGCACGGATTATTGGTTGGCATGATGCATTTGAGGTAATAAAATCCTGAACAGATCATTGATTGATGATGAAGGCAATGAATTTCCTATTGGCGCAATGGTGGTTGAGGGTGAATATCTTACACTAGATGGGAAATCAAGAAGAACTAGTGGGCATGTATTTGTGGATTACAGGCCATGTTCTGTGGTCTATCACTTCACAAACTTAATTGTTGGCATGAACATCCATCTACAGATAGTTTCAACAAAGAACTCAACCAAGGTACATTACTTCTTGCCTCATTCAGAGCACGAGAGATTGGTGGAGGAAATTAGCAACATAGAGGATCCAGGTGGCTATATTGAATGAGATTGGGTAATTGCGCTTACACTCCATTTGGATGCCAGTTCCATGAGTGATTGAAACTGAAAGCTACTATTAAAAGACAAGACAATCATGATAACTTACTTTGCTTTCTATGTGAACTCTGCAAAATCCTTTCCCTTTCCATCTATATCGATGTCATGTCTGAATATATAGCATGTATAATTACTTATTACCAAGTATGATATGTTTTATGCACCATCTTGGTAATAAGTATTTATACATGCTATATATTCAGACATAACATCGATATAGATGGAAAGGGAAAGGATTTTGCAGAGTTCACATAGAAAGTGGAGTAAGTTATCATGATCGTCTTGTCTTTTTAATAGTAGCTGTCAATTTCAACCACTCATGGTCATTTTTTCTTTTAATATATTTTGATGTGTTAGCTTGCACAAGCACATGATTCTCTACATTTGACTATGCAAGAATACAAAATCTATGCAAGAATACAAATAAGCCACTAAAGCTATGCAAGAATACACATTTTTGTCATTTGCATCCTCAATTCCTTCTATTCTTTTTAATTAGAGATTGAATTATTTGAATGTAGCTTTCAAGTGAAAATGTTTGATGCATGTATCTTCAATAGACACCCTTCACTGGTTTAATCTTTCACCCATGTTTCTCTTACCTTTGCTACAGGAGTTTAAACATCATGTCCTTCATAGGTTTGCTAACTCTGCACTTTATATTGTTCTCTACGTGTCCTGCCTGGTAAACCACTATCTTTGCAACTTTCTCTCCAATTTGTGTTGCATCAGGCTACTATTCAAAAAATAATTACTCTAATATTGTGAAATGGTGTTTGACTTGTGCATTATGCTTTCATCTCTAAATTTTAATTGCTATTCTAGTAAGTTTTTATCCTTATTCTATTTGAGTCAATAATTAGAATTTAATGAGAAAGCAAAAGGTATAACACAGAGCAAGGTCAAAGAGTTGTTAATGTTTAAGAGATACCGTTTCTACAACATTTCTTCAATCCTTTTTTGGAGAAATATAGTTCATGCCCAATATTTGTTGTGTTGGACCTAAAGTATTCATTGAAAATTGACTTCCCAAGCCCTTCTTAAACCTTTTAATAATGCTCTTACCATGCCCAACAATTATCGTGTCATCCCGGACTGAGAGTGACCAAGTGTCCCTGAACGACATTTTCATGTGACTTGCAGCTCAACATAACTCGGCAACCGGAGGTCGGATCGATGAGCCGTTGACTCTGTTGGTCTCTTGGCATACCATTACCTCTAGAGGGCCCTCCCCACCACATTTGCATGACCCAGTGACTCCACATTGCATCAGTTTCATGAACTAGGGTTTTACTGAGTTTCCTTCAATGCAACTCTCGCACTGGTGGGTCAACTTTAAAAAAACCTACTCCATCCTAGTCTTGGTGGTGTTCCCATGTCAACATTGGCCATACACACTTGTCAAATCCAATGACATGCAATCTTGTTGCTTCGTTTCGTTTTTTGCTCCCAGACCGAGAGTGACCAAGTGTCCCTAAATGGCATTTTCATGCGACTTGCAACTTGACATAACTTGGAAACCATAGGTCTAATCGACAAGCCATCAACTCCATTGGTCTCCTAGAATGCCATTACCTCTAGTGTGCCCTCTCCACCACATTTTCATGGGCCAGTGACTCCATGTTGCATCAGTTTCATAAACTAGGGTTTTGCCCAATTTCCTTCAATACAACTCTTGCACTCGTGGGTCAAATCTAAAAAACCCTCCTCCATGCCAGTATTGGCAGTGTTCCCATGTTAGCATTGGCCATACACACCTGTTAGAGCCAACGTCATGCAATCTTGCTGCTCCATTTCATTTTTTGCTCCCAGACCGAGAGTGACCAAGTGACCTTGAAGGACACTTTCATGTGACTTGCAACTCGACATAAATAAAAAACCATAGGTCAGATCGATGATTCGTTGACTTCATTAGTCTCCTAGCATTCCATTACCTCTAGTGGTCCCTCTCCACTGCGTTTTCATGGGCCAGTGACTCCACGTTGCATCGGTTTCATAAACAAGGTTTTTGCTCAGTTTCCTTCAATGCAACTCTCGCACTAGTGGGTCATATCTGAAAAACCATGCTCCATGCCAGTCTTGGTGGTGTTCCCATGTCGAAATTGGCCATACACACCTATTAGATCCAACGGCATGCAATATTGCTGCTCCGTTTGGTTTTTCGCTCCCGGATCGAGAGTGACCAAGTGTCCCTGAATGACATTTTCATGCGACTTCCAAATTGACATAACTCGGAAACCATAGTCATATCAATGAGTCATTGACTCCGTTAGTCTCCTGGCATGCCATTACCTCTAGTGGGAACTCTCCACCACATTTTCATGGGACAGTGACTCCACTATGCATCAGTTTTGTAAACTAGGGTTTTGCTCAATTTCCTTCAATGCAACTCTTGCACTGGTGGGTCAACTCTGAAAAAACCTCCTCTATGCCAGTCTTGGTGGTGTTCCCATGTCAGCATTGGCCATACACACCCATTGAATCCAATGACATGCAATCTTCCTGTTCCGTTTGGTTTTTCACTCCTGGACCGAGAGTGACCAAGTGTCCCTGAACGACATTTTCATGCGACTTGCAACTTGACATAACTTAGAAACCGTAGGTCGGATCGATGAGCCATCAACTTCATTGGTATCTTGGCATGCCATTACCTCTATTGGACCCTCTCCACCATGTTTTCATGGCCCAGTGACTCCACTATGCATCAGTTGCATAAACTAGGGTTTTGCTCAGTTTCCTTCAATGCAACTCTCGCACTGGTGGGTCAACTCTGAAAAACCCTCATCCATGCCATTCTTGGTGGTGTTCCCATGTTGACATTAGCCATACACACCTGTCAGAGCCAATGACATGCAATCTTGCTGCTCCGTTTGGTTTTTCGCTCCCGGACCGAGAGTGACCAAGTGTCCCTGAACGACATTTTCATGTGACTTGCAACTCGACATAACTCGTCAACCGGAGGTCGGATCAATGAGCCGTAAACTCTGTTGGTATCCTAGCATGCAATTACCTTTAGTAGGCCCTCTCCATCATGTTTACATGGCCTAGTGACACCACTGTGTATCGCTTTCGTAAACTAGGGTTTCGCTCAGTAGATTTATTGATGTTGTAATTTGTTGTAATAAGAGGTTCTAGATATGTTATATGGTTGGAAAGAGTGTCCTAAAGGGATCTATATTCATGGTGTTAACATACACTTGGACTAGGGTTTATTTTGTTGGGTTGCCTTGTGATATTAGGATGAAGATAAGTGAAATATTGGACCATAGTGACCACCTTCACACACATGTTGAGGATAACAAATGAGCATAGTAACCACCTTGGCACACATATTGAGGATAAGCATTGCAGCATTGTAACCACCTCTGACACATATGTCGAGGAGCATTGGGAACAAGAAGATGTGGTACACAACTACAGGAGGAATGCATTACATGATGGAAATTGGATATGCATAAGGACACTATGGTTTATATATGTAAGTAAAACTTGGAGAAGGAGATATAATACTAGAGGAATTGATGGTTGTCTTGCAGAATCTATAGCTCTTGTTGTCAAGGAAAAGGAGGTAGAATTAGGGTTCCAACCTTGTAGAAGATACAAAGAAAATAGCTAATGTCTTTGGTGATATTGTAGTCTTGTTCTTGTGTGATACATGGAGGTTAGAGAAAGACCATGGAAAACTTAACTTGATAAGTTTCGAGCTTCTTTTGATTCCTTCCTTAGAAGAAGATTTTTTTAAGTTTAGTTGATTTTCCATGGAGGTCTTGGTGCTTGTGTTGATGCAATAGACAAAGACCTAGGGTTTGAGGAATCGTCCTTGTGGAAATTGAACCCCGGTGTTAGAACAATTACACTCACAAAAAATTTCAATCACACATGCAAATTACACACAAAGGAGACTGAATATGGAGCATAACACTAATCTATATTGAATAAGTGTACAATAGCCAACCTTGTGAAGTCATAGGCTACCATAATAAATAATTACATGAGATATTTGAATGCATTGGGATGCCATTCGAATTAGTCAAAAGCAAGCTTACTAAAACTAGGAAAATCCCCCATAGGTGCATAAAGTAGCTTCCAAATATGTCTAGGAGCTCACGAATTGGAAAAATCAATTAGGGAGGATAATAGGTGATGGAAGGAAAAATCATACATGATTTTATTAGGAGAAAATATTGGAGGATGATGGGGACAAAAAACAAGTTAACTTCACCTAGTCAAACTTTCCCAATTGCCTTAAAACTCAGTAAAAGCAGAAATAAAGTAGAAAAAGCATATATGCGCTAGGAACGCCAGGAATAAAGCAGAAATGATTCCAAGAGGTTTCCCAAGTGCTCCATGACTCATTTTTATCAAGTTTGACCATCTAGGACATGTGGAGGACAACTTGCATAGAGTGGAATATGAAAACTAGGCAAATAAGACAAAAATGGAGATAATTAATGTCTAAGGTAGCTAACTATGGGTTGATTATTCTAACACCCACCCTTAAGCCTAACTTATGAGTAAAATATCAAAAAATAATAGGGCCTAGAAATAAGGCTTAGTCACCCTTTACATACTGCATGTCCATTTAACCAAGGAAAGAGGCAAAAACCCAGTGGAAAAAATCCTCCCTTAAACATGGACAGTGAAACAAAATTTGAAAATATTGTCATCAATCATGATTCAAAACATGATCAACAATCCCCAACAGTGATTTGAGATTGCTGAATGTATTCTCACAAAAAACTTTGGTGAAGATGTCTGCTACTTGTTCTGAAGATGAACAAAAGAGTAGGTGAATGGTGCCATCATGCACAAGCTGTCTGATGTAGTGCATATGGATCTCAATGTGTTTGGTTATCTATATCTGAACTAGATCATTGCAGATTTGAATGGTACTCTGATTATCACAATAGATAGTAGTTGAGTATTTTGATTCGAAGCCACACTCACCAAGTAACCCCTGCAACCATAAACATTGAGTTGCTGCATTTACAACTCCTCTGTACTCTGCTTCTGTAGATGAGAGTGCAATGGCACTCTGTTTCTTGCTTGACCAGCTGATTGGTCCTTCAGCAAGCATGAACACATATATTGATGTTGACTTTTGATCTGTGTTGTCACCTGCCCAATCACTGTCAGTAAACCCAATCAAATTAAGATCAGATTTAGCTTTGTAGAAGATCCCATGAGTTCTTGTTCCCTGAACAAAGTTAGGTATCCTTTTGGCTGCTCTCCAATGGATCTCATGAGGCTGATCCATGTATATTGAAGCCACACTTACTGCATAAGAAATATCAGGTCGAGTATGTGTAAGGTATAGCAAACACCCAATCAGTTGCCTATACAGTGTATTTTTTACTGTAGGTGAAGAATCTGCTTCTTCAAGATTAACTCCTGAAAGGAAGGGAGTCTTGCTTGGCTTGCAATATTTCATGTTGAACTTGTTCAGCAAATCCAAAGCATACTTGGACTGGTGTAATTTTAATCCATGTTTGGTTTGAGTAATCTCGATGTTAGTTTTTCAACATTAAGCTAGCATTATGTTAGGATCTTTACTGAGAGAACAACAAGTACATCAATCAAACACAAGAGACAATGAACACAATGTTTTTCATCAGGGAAACCATAAATGGAGAAAACCCCGCAACTTCCTCAAATATAGAATCATCATAAGATGTAAAACCCCAAAACAGTAAGATGCACTCCTAACAGCAGTAATCTTCTTCTTGTCTAGCCCCAGTGTCTTCTCCTTCCTCAACTATGCGCTACACTTGAGTGTGTGAGTGATGTATCCTAAATAGAGACCCCAGCTCTCTATTTATACTAATCCTAACATGACTAAAACCCTACTAGTGCTGACCTCTACTAGGAGAGTCTAATAGCCCTAGTGCCCCAGAATTGCGGGGACTTTAACCCTTAGACAATCGAAGGGTTACCCACTATGAATTGACATGACTTGTTTACATTATTGATTCTCCCAATCGAAACATTGAGGCATGACAACATGACTCAATTACAAAATAGATACATCCTGAAATAAACATCGGGTTACAATATATAAGATACATAGATGAATACATTCCGAAGTTACAAATACATCAACACTCCCTCTTAACTAGGAAGGTATTCTTTCGACACAATTTTTCAACACTGGTCTTCTTCTCTGTATCAACTGGATCATCTCGTCATATGCATATCAAGTCTTCTGACTCTTCTAGTCATCTTCATTCTTCGAATCTGGATCATCTCTCGATCTGGATCATCATCACTGGGTCTAGATCTTCTCTAGATCTAGATCATCATGGGACATCATCACTGGATCTAGATCATCTCTCGATATGGATCAACATCACTGGATCTGGGTCATCACTCAATATGGATCATCACTGTTGGATCTGGATCATCACTGGATCTGGATCATCACTGTTGGATCTAGATCATCACTTAATCTGGATCATCACTGCTAGATCTAGATCATCACTTGATCTGGATCTCTCAGAGTCATCATAACTGGATCTGGATCATAACTCAATCTGGATCTCATCTGGTCATCATCATGTGTGCTATCTCATCATAGGAAGTTCTATAAATCCAGCCTTATTTAATGCTAGTTGTAGGCCTAGCCATCAGGTAGGTCTTCGCACAACACTTACATCTGACCTACTCGTCAGAAAGGCATGCCCAACACTCACATCTAATCATGTGGGAACCTACAATCACATCAAAAAGGACTAGCACTCACATTCACCAGCATGATAGGACATCACATCACTAACATCTGTGAAAAGGATTCAACACTTATATCTGACCTGGAGGAACTGAATCCTCTCACCATTGCTAGAAAGGATTGCACTCACATCTGACATGGAAGGATCTGAATCCTCTCACCATGACAGAATGGCCCCTAGTCCTAGACTGAGCTACCTGGTAATGGACCAGATGCCTCCGTTCTCTCGAAGAATGGCAGTTGCCCTTATATCTGACCTGGTAGGAAACAAGTCCTACACCCTTGCCATAATGGCATGCACTCACATCTAACATGGAAGGAACTGAATCCTCTCACCATGATAGAATGGCCCCCAATCCCAAACTAAGCTACCTGGTAACGGACCAGGTTCCTCCACTCTCTCAAAGAGTGGTAGTTTCCCTTACATATGTCCTACTCGACAGAATGGCTAGCACTCATATCTGACATGGAAGGAACTTAATCCTCTCACCAGGATGGAATGGCTCAACCCTTACATTTGACCTTCTTGTTAGAATGGCTTTGGATCTTAGCACTCATATCTAACATGGAAGGAATTGAATCCTATCACCATGATAGAATGGCTCAACCCTTACATCTAACCTACTCATCAGAATGGATTTGGAACTCATCACTTTCCCTTGGAAGAAACCTCAATCTGGAGAACACCAAGCTTCTCCTTGAAGTACTCAAACTTCACTCTGGCTAATGGCTTCGTCAACATATCAGCTATATGTTCCTCCGTCACAACATACTGGAGCTTCACTGCTCCGCTCAGACACCATATCCCTGATATAACGATACTTGATCTCGATGTGCTTTGACTTGTCATGGAACACTGGATTCTATGACAACTTCACACAACTCTGGTTGTCACAATGTATACAAGTAGCATCCATCTGGAGATCAATTAAATCAGACAGTAGCTTCTGCAGCCATACTGCCTCACAACTAGCTGAACAAGCTACGACATACTCTGCTTCAGTTGTACTCAGTGCCACACAAGATTCCTTCCTGCTAAACCAAGAGATCACACCTGATCCCATACTGAAGCAACACCCTGAAGTGCTATTCCTATCGATGGCACTTCCTGCCCAATCTGAATCAACATAACCCTCCAGGTTAATATTTTAATTCACTTCGTACTTGAGCCCATAATCAATTGTACCTTTCAGGTACCTCAGAATATGTTTTGCAGAAATCAAGTGAAGATTTCTCGAATCTGTCAAGAACTGGCTCAAGGTGTTCATAGCAAAACAAATGTGTGGTCTCGTGCTCATCAGGTACATCAATGACCCAATCATCTGACGATACATTGTAGCATCAACCGACTCTGATGAAGCATCACTCAATAGCTTCAGGTTCGATGCCATATGTGTGGCCATAGTCTTGCGGTCCATCATCCCAAACCTCTTCAGGATCTCTACTGCATACTTCTCTTGTCCAAGGAATATTCTATCCATACTCGGCCACACCTCCATACCTATAAAATAATGCATCATACCCAAGTCCTTCATCTCGAACTCGGCAGCAATCTTTCTCTTCGTATCAGTAATAAACCCATCCATACCTGTCACAAATAGATCATCTACATATAGTAGAAGCATCACTGGGTTTCCATCTTCAACCTTGTAGTAAAGGTTGGAATCTACTTTACTCTTGGTAAAGCCCAAACTGGATAGAAAACTATCAATTCTGCCGTACCATGTCATGGGTACCTGTTTCAAACTGTATAGGGATTTCTTCAATCTGCATACATGAGACTCCCTGTCATGTGTCTCAAAACCGAGTGGTTGTTCTACATACACTTCCTCTTCCACTACACTATTCAAGAAAGAAGTCTTGACATCCATTTGGGGTATCTTCCATTTCATCACTGCAGCCAGAGCAAGTACCGATCTGATGGAAGTGTATCTGGCTATAGGTGCAAAGGTTTCTTCATAGTCTATTCCATATTTCTGAGAGAAACCCCGAGCTACAAATCTTGTCTTATATTTTTCAATGCTACCATTTGCAACATGTTTGATCTTGTAGATCCATTTGGAAGTTACAACTGACTTCCTGTCTGGTCTTGGGACAACATCCCAAACATCATTATTCATGATCCATTGGTACTCTTTGATCATAGAATCCTTCCATTCTTTCTGTTCTGCTGCTTCTTCATAACTGGAAGGTTCTTTATCAATGAAATCACATAGTAAAGCTACATACCCAGAACAGGATCTGGTCCTCTTTCTTTCTCTGTGATTCTCTTCTAGAGCCCCATATCTTTCTGCACCTTGGATAAGTTCTCGTACCCAAGCAGGTTTCCTCTTATGAGGATTCTTCTCCAGAGGTGGATCTACAGGTCTTTTTGGTTCTTTAAATTCTCCATCTTCTTCTCGAGTTTCTTCATTCATGGTTGTATCATGAATTATGGGTGCTTCTGCTTCTTCAGGTTCTTCAGCAGGTCTCTTTCTAGATTTGTTGTAAGCTATGTCTTCATCAAATGTCACATCCCTACTGATGTCAATCTTCTTGTACCCTGGGAAATATATTCTGTAAGCCTTCAAGCTTTTAGAGTATCCCACAAATATACCCTTCTTTCCTGAAGGATCTAATTTAATCCTCTTCTCTTTTGGAATGTGGATGTGCACAGGACAGCCGAATATTCTGAGATGGCTGACTTTGGGTTTCTTGCCAGAGAAGAATTCTTTAGGAGTCTTGTTCTCAAGTACTCTATGTGGAGTATGGTTCTGTACATACACCACTGTTCTGGAAGCTTCCGCCCAAAGATGCATAGGAAGGTCTTGATCATGAAGCATTGCTTTTGCAGCTTCCATGATAGTTCTGTTCTTCCATTTTGCAATCCCATTTTGCTGTGGATTATAAGGAGTGGACAACTCCCTCTTAATCCCTAGTTCTTTGCATAGCTCTTTGAATTCATTTGAAGTGAATTCTCTACCATTATTGATTGAATGGTCTTGATCTTCTTTTCAGTATGGTTCTCGATCAAGGCTTTGAATTCCTTGAACTTACTAAATACTTCGTCTTTGTTCTTCATGAAGTAAACCCATGTCTTCCTAGAAAAGTCATCAATAAAGGAAACATAATATGCATACCCACTTAGAGAGTTTGATGACATAGGACCGCATACATCGGAGTGGATGATTCCCAAGATTCTTTTTGCTTTTCTTTCACTACTTGGAAATATCTTCTTTGTATTCTTTCCTTTCACACATTCTTTGCAGACCCCATAATGTTTTGCTTGGATTTCTGGAAGACCTTCGACAGCTTTGCTTGCAATAGGTAGTGCTCTGTAATGCACATGTGCAAGCCTTCTATGCCAAAGTTCACTTGGCTCTATTGTGTCATGGACCAAGGCTTGTTCTGAATGGCCCTTCAATTTGTACAATCCTCCTTCTTGCTCTCCAATCACTACCACATCATCGATAGTCTTTCCTTTTGGCCACATGATGACTTGACCATCTATGAATGCAACCCGCATTCCTTTTGCATCTAGAATTGATATGGAGAGAAGGTTCTTATTGATTCCGGGCACAAACAATACTTCTTTCATTGTTAGATATTTTCCAGAGTCTAGTTTATAGGAAGATTCCCCACTACCTTTTATTGGATATTGGTAGTCATCTCCTAGATTTACCTTGTGAGGTGATTCATGTTCTGACAGTCTCACAAAAGATTCCTTGAATCCAGTCATATGTTTGGAAGCCCCACTGTCTATAATCCAATCATCACTTCCATGAGTAATGTTACCTGTGAGAGCGGATATCAGAACATATTCATCCTCGCTTGAAGAATCTTGACTTTTACATCTAGATCTCTTCCTGGATGGTTCATCATCCTCTGTAGCATGAGCATGATGTCTTCTTTTGTTGCTCTTCTTCATTATCTTCTGTTTGTTAGGACAATTCCTTGCATAGTGTCCTACTTCATCACATATATAGCATATGATCCTAGATACATCTTTTCTAGTGTTATGTTTGTGAGAGTGCTTACCTCTGGAGCTATGAGGTCTTCTTTTGTTTGACTTGGAGTGAGACTTGGAGTGTACCATGAGAGCTTGGTCTTCACTTCCCATCTTCTCTTCTCGAGCTTCTATCTGAGCTTCTTCTTGAGAGCACTCTTCCCATTGTTTGCTGAACTTGACTAACTTCTTTCTAGTACAGATTCCTTGGATGAAAGAATCCCATGACCTAGGAAGGCCATTCAAGGTAGTCATTACAATCTCTGCATTTTCCACTTCTTCATCAACTGCTTCTAGTTTCTCTTTGATCTAAGAAAATCTTGTGAAGTAAGACTGGATTGTTTTTGGATTCTGAATCTTTACATTCTTCAGTTGGTTTCTTAGGGTCATCTTCTGATTTATGTTCTTCCCTTCAAACAATTTGGTTAGGGCATCAAACATAGCTTTAGGTGTCTTGAGAGAGGACACCTGTGGGATAAGGTGATCCTTGATAGAATCAACAATGATCCTCTTTGCCATAACCATCTTCTTCTTATGTAAATCCTTAGCCTCATCTCCCTCTGGAACTGGAACCTCCTCATGGATATAGGAGTCTAACTCATTCTCTTCCACGACCAGGGAGATCCTATACTTCCAGGCTCGGAAGTTATCAGCTCCCTCAAGCTTTTCATCAAGCTTGGTATGATAAGACATCTTAACTAAGAACCTCAAATGGAAATACAAAATATTTTAGATCTTACCAGGTTCAAGATGTCAGATCTGAAACTTGAGCTGAAATCCTGCAGAGCTGGTTCAGGAGCAAATTAGGGTTTTGCTTTTCCAGAATTTTGTCCACCCAAATGCCTTAAAATTTATCCCTAACTTCAATTTTGGGGAGGAGATAAATCCAGACCTAGGCTCACTGAAAAATTCCTCTTCTGTAAAAATCCCTAATTTCCAGCAGCAGTGTCGGGTCCATAACTAAAAAACCTCAGAATTGGATTCTGCTTCAACAGAAAGATGTGACCTAAGGAGGAGAGTTATTCCACCTTACTTTTGCTGAAAATCTGTGGAGGAAGATCCATAAACTAGGAATCCCTAGTTTCCGCAGCTGCATGGTGTCTTCTTCTCAGGTTAGCTCTGATACCATGTTAGTTTTTCAACATTAAGCTAGCATTATGTTAGGATCTTTACTGAGAGAACAACAAGTACAACAATCAAACACAAGAGACAATGAACACAGTGTTTTTCATTGCGGAAACCATAAATGGAGAAAACCCCTCAACTTCCTCAGAGATAGAATCAGCACAAGATGTAAAACCCCAAAACAGTAAGATGCACTCCCGACAGTAGTAATATTCTTCTTGTCTAGCCCCAATGTCTTATCCTTCCTCAACTATGCGCTACACTTGAGTGTGTGAGTGATGTATCCTAAATAGAGACCCCAACTCTCTATTTATACTAATCCCAACATGACTAAAACCCTACTAGGGATGACCTCTACTAGGAGAGTCTAATAACCCTAGTGCCTGGAAACTGCGGGGACTTTAACCCTTAGACAATCGAAGGGTTACCCATTATGACTTGACATGACTTGTTTACATTATTGATTCTCCCGATCGGAACATCGGGACATGACAACATGACTCAATTACATAATAGATACATCCCAAAATAAACATTGGGTTACAATACATAAGATACATAGATGAATACATTCCGAAGTTACAAATACATCAACACTCGAGACCCAAGAATTGGCTCAATAAACCCAAATCAGTCATAGAAAATGCATGGTTCATTGCATCCTTCAAGGAGGCAATTTCATCCTTTGAGCTTCCTGTAATGAGAAGGTTATCTACATACAAGACAATAATCATCAAAGAACCATGAATCAGCTTCAAATAAACATTAGGATCAGACTTGCATCAAACAAAATTCAATGATAGTAGAAAGCCATCAATCTTGGCATACCAAGCCCTGGGGGCTTGCTTAAGCCCATACAATGATTTATTTAGCCTGCACACAAGAGATGGATTAGTAAGAAATCCTTGAGGCTACTGCATGTAAATATCTTCAGTAAGATCTCCATTTAGGAAAGCACACTTCACATCCATGTGATGTACCTCCCACTGCTTTGAAGCTGCAATGGCTAAGGCTAGCCTGATGGAGTCCATCTTTGCCACCGGTGCAAAGGTCTCATTGTAGTCTATGCCATGTACCTATGAGTAGCCCTTTGCTACCAATCTTTCCTTATATTTCAAATTTGAACCATCAGCAGAAAAATTAGTTTTGAAAACCCACTTACATTGAACTAGCTTCCTCCCTAGGGGAAGATCAACCAGCTCCCAAGTGTTGTTCTTCTGGAGTGAGATGAATTCTTCTTTCATGGCTGTTTTCCATATTGGATCATGTGCTACATCTTCATATGTCCATGGGTCTGAATCAACCATCAGATAGCATTTCTCTGAAAACAAGGGGTCTTTCATACATAGGGCACTCTCAAACTGAGATCTAGTCCTCCTAGAATCGCTAGGATTTCCAGCTAGTTCCCCAGCTGCATGAATGGTCTTTGCTGCCCATTTTGGTCTTGTAGGACTATTAGGATTTGAAATTAAATCATCAATATTAGAGATATCAGAATCAGCAAACTCATTTATCTCTTCACTTACATTCAGTGGTTCTGGTGGTGAAGAAGACTCCCCAACTTCAACTGTTGCTAAAGGCTTGTTGGAGTAGGGTCCCGCAGCTATAGAAGAAGCTGCCAATTTAGCGGATAGACAATTTTGGCGGAGAGAAGATAAGGTAGAGCTATGATTTCGTAGCATGTTTCCAGCTGCAGATCAAAGCCGGAAACCATGACTGTTGGGACAGAAAAGTCAAAGGAGACAATGGTACCTGAGCGGCTGAGAAGAAAGAGCTCACCCACTGCATTGAAGGCAGCGGTGGAAGACAGGAGGGCTCAGCTACCCTCATAAAGGAAAAGAAGCAATGAGGCTGAGGTATTGAAGATGAAGGACAGAAAAGGGAAGTGGTGCACAGTACCCATGATCAGTGCCGGGAAGCATGGAAGACCGCAAAGAGCTGTGGTGTGACGGAAAGTGGCTACCTCAAGTATAGATATGCCGACTATCACTAGTTAGGGTTTTGGGTTACTGTTGGGACAGGCCCACAATGTTGTAATGGCGAGACCTTTGGGCCGCCTATAAAGAGATGTATTTTTGTATTGTAAAGGGTTGGTTAGTTAGTTAGTTGGTTGGACAATTGTATAAGGTTGGACAATTGTTGGTCAGTTGTATAGGAGCCAAGATTTGGTTCTGTTATTAGCTGTAGTTATCTTACTGTAACCAGTAGCTAGCTCATTGAGCATGCATGTAACGATCTGCAAGGATCGACAGAGAGGGAAAAGTATATTGTGAGAGGTGCTATATAGAGAAGAAAAGAAATCTAAGAGAGAAGGGCTCCAGGCTGTGTGCGGAGTTACCCAGAAGATCTCGAGCTGCATATGCGGTGCAGCAGAACTGTGTTTACCTTCCCCTGAGCTATAATAGAAACACAGTTATGTGGACGTAACTTCCATCTTAGAGGTGAACCACGTTAAAATCGAGTGTTGTGCGATTGATTTATGTGTTGTGTTTAATAGTTGCATGTATCAGTTATTTCATGAACCTTGCTTACAGTTAATGTATGTATGCGTTATTCAGTTTACAGCACTATAGAAGTAATTGCAAGTTGAAATCCTTAAGAACTTGGTATAAAAGTCTACCTATGTTTCAATTCTTATAGTTAAGAATCGCAGAGGTAAGAAACCTTGTATGTTGAGCCCCGTAAGTCAGAGCAAGTAGCACTAAGTATGTAGAGCCGCAGTAATAGGATATCGTAGGGAGGCGATATCGCACCAGCAGAGAAGCTGCGGTGCGCTGCGGTTAAGGATATAGCATAGGAGGGAGTTACGTGTGGTCCGAGGCACGGCAATACGATAAGGGTTGGAGTCATCATGAGTAAGAGGAAGTGCGCATCGCGTAGATAGAAATCTCGCAGGCTAGAAGAGCTACGAGACCCCCGGGCTGCCACAGAACCTGGTCGAAGACACTTGAGTCTTTGGCCAACCCATTAGAATCACTTCGGGTGAGACTTCAGGCCACTCTATGGTCTGTCGCTGAAAGGGCCAGTGAGCTAGGGGTGTTGTTGGTTAAATACAGTAAACCCGGGTCTGCCCAGCGACCAACAAATGGTTCCGTTGCCGGTTTTGAACAAACTAAGCATTGATGTTCTAGTGGCGGCCTACTAGAGATGAAATCAATGAGTGGGTTTGGTCTAAGGAGAAAGAGTTTGCCGAACAAGAGAACAAGAGTCCTAGACTGAGTACAGAGGCCTGGTTACAGAAACATATTGTTACAGACCTGCATGCGATATTTTTTGCAACCTTTGGAAACAAGATTTACGACTGGTTATCAAAGTTGACTGATACAAGCATACTCAAGAAGAAAAGAAACATTATCTGGAAATCGGAGCTGATTCAGACAGTGAAGAACCTTGATAATCCCATTACGAGAGCAATAGACTTCTGGCTTGCGAGTGTGCTAGAAGGCTTCGTCACAGAGTTTGCAGTTGAACAAAGAAAAAGATTCAGCGAGGCTGAGCGCTACTTCTTCAAAGGATATTGCAGTAAGTACCTAAAATATTTAAACTTGTCCATTAAGATGTTATTACATGAAAAAGGAACAATGGATCTAGTTTCAGTTGAATAAGTAAATATAGTAATGTCACAAGAGTTTCAAAGTGATCTTGATGACATTGGACAAACACGTAGTGGAAAGAAATATAAAGTAGATTTCAGATCTCCCATATTTGAAGATAGTCCAGATAATACTAGACAACAGAGTCATAGTACCACAGAAGGAACAGAGGGGGGTATCCGTTACCACCCTTACACCCCACAGAAACAGACTGAGACTCAGAACAATCCCGTAGGAACTCCAGCCAGTAGCTCGTAGACAGTACCTACTACCGCTACATCACCTTCAGCTACACTATCGAGTGGTAGTAGCACAACAAATCAACATCCATCGCGTAGAAATAGAATGGGGGATGATATGAAGCTACCTATCTTTAAGGGTACAAGGGAAGAGGACCCAGAGCAGCATTGGTTTCTCTATGAAGCCATGTGGACCATTAAAACCATCAATGACGATAATATTAAACTTGTACAGTTGGTCACCACACTAAGAGATCGAGCCTTAACATGGTATATGAAGTATACCACAGTACCCAGAACACTTGTCCAGATCAAGACCACCATGATTGAAGAGTTTAAGAAACCTAAGTCTGAGTCACAGTGCATTACAGAGCTCAAGGACATCAAATAGTTACCTATAGAGTCGGTGTGGGACTTTGATCAGAAATTCAAAGCCTTTATAGACCAAGTCAGCTTTGAGTTTGCACCAGAGCAGCATAAGGAATGGTTTATTGCAGCGCTGCTCCCTCACATCAGACTACCGTTAATGCAGCAGAAAATCCAGATGCAGGATGATGCGTTGGAGATGGCAATGAAACTAGAGGCTTCACCTCTAGTGGAAACCAACACAAGCATGAAAAATCTACAAAACCAGTTGGCTAATCTCACGTTACAGTTGCATGAGCTTAAGAAAGGGAAAGAGGTTACGCAAGACATATGGTGCATAAGGTGTAAAGCACAAGGCCATACTAAAGACAACTGTCCAGTCTTTGTAGAATATACAGCAACAGGGGCTCCTAACCCCTTACCACAGACCCATGGGCCGTGGTGTGAAATATGCAAAACACGAGGACATCTACCTCAGCAGTGCCCTCTACTTCAGAAGTACGTGCAGACACCTAAGAACTTATACTGCGTCTTCTGCAAGTCTATAGGCCATGACGAACATGATTGTCGAGCCTATGATCTCATGGTCAGGAGCAAGCAAGACATGTACAGAGTCCAATCAGAAACACAGGGTCCAGTAGCAGGACCACAGCATGATCCGGCTTATGGTGGCCGTGGAGGAGGATTCAGAGGACGAGGACGTGGAGGAGGCTTTGGCCGTGGAGAAGGCTTTGGTCGTGGTCATGGACCAGTTACTTGCTACAACTGTGGAGTTGTAGGACATTACACTCGGGACTGTCAGAGTCCTACCACCACTTGTAACTATTGTAAATCTTATGATCATACTATAGAGGAATGTCCTACCTTGATAGCTAAGATCAGGGAACCTAAGCCAGCAGTATACCAGAACATCCAGCTTATTGCTGCTGAGCAGGAAGAGCCAGAACCAAGAGTCAACATTGTGACTCACAGCGGTGTTTCCACTAGTGGGACATCGCAGGATGCTGAAGAGAACGCAGGTTAGGAGTGGGTGCACAGAGCTCCTAACAAAGCAACACCAATTGACTTGCAGAAGAATAAATAGACATTTCAGGAAGCTAAGAATTTCTTTGATGACCCTATGCAATTAGGATCGTAGGTACCACCACCTAGGGGCATACCGCAGCAACCACCTTATGGAATTATCCCTGTACAGATACCACAGGCTACCACATCGGGCACATGTGATGAGGACAAGATGACAGGAAGTGTACAATCCTTCCTGCAGAGTTGTTTAAAACTCGTGAGAAATGAGCAAGCTATCGAAGAACTTCAGCGCATCATAGATCAGTGTCAATCATCTTCTTCCGTGAGCAGTACATAGTGTGTTGTTCATAATATTACGGGACATACAAGAACAGGAAGAGAGATGCGACTCACAGCACAGATTGGAGAATTCGAAATGGATGAGGTGATCCTAGATCTAGGATCATACGTAAATGTTCTGACTAAGCAGACATGGAAATAGATGGGTAGCCCTAAGTTAGTCAGATCACCTATCCATCTAAGATTAGCTAATCAGCAGCGGATATCACCCCTGGGTTGATTACCGCAGGTTCCCATTGACATTGACGGAGTTCACAACTTTGCGGACTTTGAAGTTATAGAAATCATTGGTGATAGTAGACCATATCCAGCACTACTAGGCATTGATTGGGTGATCGGTAACATGGCTGTTATCGACCTAAAGAGAATACAAATGACCTTTGAGGACACGCAGATCCGGGTCATCGTACCATTGGATCCTTTTCACGGTCCTAGATATATTGAACCTATCCGAGCAAAGGAAGAGGCACGTAACATAGAAAGTCTCTATCAGATGACTGCGAACCAGAGCGACTACATCAATCCGACCATAGAAGGGAACATTAGTTGGTGATGCGACAGCTCATGCGCATCAGATTCAGATGTTGGTCTAGAGAATTGGCAGAATAGACTTCACGAAGTCTCAGCGTGCAGATGCGCATACTTGACTAAGTCACTGTGATGGATTGGCACAGAGATCAATGAGATTCCATCATTTCATGGTCTAATGGATATCCAGGACTTCCTCAAGTAGTTTGAACAACAAATTCCTCACGAGCGGAGGATCGCAGCTATGGACCTTGCAGTATGAGCCACACCTGCAAGATGGTGGTATGCACATAAAGAGAATATCGCATCATGGGATGATATTAAGAGACTAATGGCGATCATATTTTCTATCGACAGAGAGTATGTCCAGTAGAAATATATAGGAGAAAGTGACCCCGGGTCACATATTCAGACATGTGAACAGAATTGGTCGGACATTCCCAAGGATGAATGGGTTCACCGATTCATTCACACTTTGGACACAATTCCAAGGAACTGGTACACAGAGACTGAACTGCACAAGGGAACAACTACATGGCCACTTATGATAGACAGCTTTCTACTCACCTTCGCTTTTGAATCTGAGTATCCAAGTGTTGAACAGGCCCTAGATATAATAAAGATAAAGATATTTAAGGATTGTAACTTATCAGTACAGACTCAGCCTGAGTGGGCCATCTAGTTAAAATATGCGCTTGAGTGCTAAAACTTTGAAGCAGAACCAGAGGAAGAGGATGAGGATCCTCGCAACACCAACATTCTGGAGTCAGAAGGGAGTTGCGATGTTGAGGGACCACAGTTAGAAATTCCAGCAATCACAGAGCCCATCAAGATTAAAAAGATCAATATCAGCACAGACACATAACCGAAGTTTGCCTCTATTGGAGACTATTGGAACGATGAAACAGTCAGACAGATTACAGACTTGCTACATGACTATTAGGACCTATTTCCCACCAAGTTCACAGAGATGAAGGGAATAGTCAAAGACCTGGGAGTAATGAGGATACCATTGAAGGAGGATGCTCGACCAGTCAAGCAGCATCCACATAGATTAAATCCATGCTACAAAGAAAAAATTAAGGATGAGATCGATAAGATGCTAGCAATAGGCATCATTGAGCCCGAAGAAGAGAGCGAATGGGTTATTCCAATGGTAGTACAAGAAAAGAAAACTAAAGGAGACATCAAGATCTGTGTCGATCTATGTAAACTCAATGATGCATCGCTTCATGATCCATTTCTGACACCGTTCACTGATGAAGTGTTAGACAACGTCGGAGGACAGGAGGCCTACTCCTTCACTGATGGCTTTTCAAGCTATCATCGGATTAGAATCCATCCAGAAGATCAATCCAAGACCACCTTTACAACAGAATGTGGCTCATTCCAGTATATGGTAATGCCCTTTGGTCTTAAGAATGCACCAGCTATCTTTTCTAGAGTAGTATTTGCTGTGTTTAAAGAATATATCCATAAATTCCTAGAAGTTTATTTTGATGATTGGACGGTATTTGAATTAATTGACAAGCACATAGGAGATTTAAGACTAATGTTAGAGAAATGTAGGCAGTACCAGATTTCTCTGAACTTGAAAAAATGTATATTATGTGCACCATTTGGTATTTTGTTGGGTCACATTGTTTGCAGACAAGGCTTGATGGTAGATCCCACAAAGATTGTCATCATCATAAATCTTCCAGTACCCAACTCAGTCAAACAATTGAGAACAGTACTTGGTCATACCGGGTACTACAATAAATTCATCAAGGGATACGCAAAGATCATAGCGTCGATGGAAAAAATACTAAAGAAAGATGTAAAATTCCTATGGAATGAGGAATGCCAGCAGAGTCTAGACACACTTAAAGAGAAAATGGTTACAGCACCCATCTTAGTATTTCCAAACTGGACTAAGCCCTTTCATGTACATGTGGATGCATTGGGCATCGCACTAGGGGTTGTTTTAACGCAACCATGAGAAGGGGATATTGATCATCCTATCGCATACTCCAGCAGAAAGCTATCGACAACAGAAAAGAACTACACCACGACAGAAAGAGAAGGCTTAGCTATGGTGTATGCACTGCAGAAGTTTAGGCACTACCTATTGGGTGCCTCGTTCAAGATGTTTACTGACCATTCCGCATTGAAGTATCTGGTCAATAAGCCAATGTTAGGGGGGATAATCTGCAGATGGTTACTCCTCTTTCAGGAGTATGATTTTGAAATCATTGTGAAACCAGGAAGATTGAACGCCGGACCTGATCATCTGTCGAGGATAGACTCAGGAGAAGAGCCGAGTAACCTAGAGGACAATTTGTCGGATGCGCAGTTGTTTTCTATCCAGATCACAGACGACTACTATGCTGATATCATTCACTTTCTCACTACAGGATTAGCACCTGATGAGTTTACTAATCATCAAAAGAAGCAGTTAGTTGTTAAAGCAGCAGAATTCACCCTGATCGCAGGACAATTATACAAGTTAGGTCCAGATGAAGTCCTGCGCAGATGTGTGATGCTGCATGAAAAAGAAGCTATCATCAGAGAGGCACACTCAGGAACCGCAAGAGGTCATTTCGCAGGAAAGCCAACTACGCAGAAAATCCTAGCTGCAGGACTATGGTGGCCTACGTTGCACAAGGACACTAAGGAATTTTGCAAATGTTGCGATATCTGCCAGAGGGTAGGAAAACCCTCACAACGAGATGAAATGCCACTGCGACCGCAGGTCACGCTATGCGCATTTGACAAGTGGGGCTATAGACTTTGTGGGTCCTATCAACCCACCAGGAAAACTCACTGGTGCGAGATATATCATCACTGGTATAGAGTAACTCACCAGGTGGGCAGAGGCCAAAGTAGTAAGAAATTGTGATGCTACTACAGCCACACAGTTTCTTTTTGAAAACATCATTAGCAGATTTGGATGCCCAGTATTTTTGATGAGAGATGAAGGTACACACTTCTTAAACCACACTATTGAGGCCTTGACGGAAGAATTTTAGATTCAGCACCATAACAGCACTCCCTACCACCCATAGGCTAATGGTATGGTGGAGGCCTTTAACAAGATTTTAGAAAATGCTCTTACAAAGATCTGCAACAGCCAAAGGAATGATTGGGACCTCAGAGTTAATGTTGTATTATGGGAGTATAGGACCACATGCAAGAAACTTACAGGACATACACCTTTCAGTTTGGTGTATGGACAGGAGGCTGTTATGCCCATGGAGTATATTCTTCCCAGTTTAAGAATCGCTCAGATCACCAGGATGGCTGATACAGACACAGTGGATGAAAGGCTAGCACAGCTGCTTGCCTTAGAGGAAGACAGATTCATCGCCGGCTTCCATCAGAAAGTGCAGAAGGCACAAGAAAAAGCTTGGCATGATAGACACATTAAGAGTAAGACCTTTCAGATCGGAGACCTAGTACTCCTCTACGACAGTAAGTTTATTAAGTTTCCAGGGAAGTTCAAGACGCATCGGCTGGGGCCATATCAGATATAGCAAGTTACAGAGGGAGGTTTCGTTCAGCTCAGCAAACTGGATGGGGAGCTTCTTCCCACATTGATCAATGGAAGTAGGCTCAAGCTTTATAGTGACAGCCACCCCACCTCTCAACCATAACTCAGAGTCGCAAGAGGTGCAGATGTCCAGTGTAGTTGAAAGGAGGCATCGCACTAGGAATTAGTCTACACCAGCAGGTATTCTAAGTACAAGGAATTGCATAAGGACGGTTCATTTTGCGCAAGTCATCAGTGGCTTGAAAAAAAAAAGAAAAAAAAAGGGCGGTTAAGTTTGTTTTGAGCAGAGGATACGGTGTTGCATTGCAGCAAGGCGATGCCTCTCTGTGCCACGTACCCACTTTCGCAAAGAAACAGAGGGCTAGTCAAGTCGCCTTCTGACAGGCAGTTAATGAAGAAATGACCGGCATATCTTACCATGGATTTGGCAGCAGTGTAATCAATTTTTCTAGATTTGGTAAATCTTCGACGAGACCGGCGCCTGTACACACACACTCCGAGGGAAATTTGATCGGATTTCAGCATTTATTGAGGATCGAATGACGGGAGTGGTCTCATCCAAGCAATTAATAAGACCGACGGGTTTAGTCTAGATGATCGTTGCGTCCGGGATTATAGTCTTCGCCATAAAAGTAGAAATTATTCATTCGGGAGGGTTACATTTGCAAGAATTCAAGAACCAAGAATTATAGAGTGCATCGATCAGTTTCCCTGTGTAGAACTAATTCCGTTACAGAGTGTTGTGATTTCCAGAAATTGCAGCCATTGCACATCCAGCGTTTTACACTGAGTGGGTTCTGTCCGAGGAGGAACCTTTAGAAGACATGCTGAGACGTTTCGACCCTGGTGGCCATATGTCTGCTATGACGACACCACCCAGGGTTGTGAAATTAGGAATATCACAGCTAAGACAATTTCCAAGGATGAGGAGTCAAGCGCAGGATGTAGAAGATGTCATCAAAATATCTGCTGAAGAGAAGAAGAAAGCCAAGCCAATCACTGAAGATAAGAAAGCAGAGCGACGGAATGATGAGAAGAAATCTCCCGCTAGGAAGAAAGTAAAAATGAGAAAAAGAAAGAAACGAGAAAAGGAAGATGACCTATATCATCAGATAAGAGAAGAACAAGAGGTTCCAAACGTCAGGAATGAAAATACGCAGAACCCAAGCAGCGTACATACCTGGAGTGAGTTGCTGAGAAGAAAGGTGAAAGGGAAAACAAACTGAACAAACAGAACTTCAAGATGCAGACAAAGGCTTGTTCTCGGAATGGAATTCCTGGTTTGTATACCTTTCGCATAAGTAGGCTCCAGACTGAATGAAATGTTTGAGAAGGTTGGAAGATACAGATTTTCCTTGTGATAAAAGTTCTAACCCAGATAAAAAGGAAAGGATATCTGTGGAAGACTTCTCAAGACCTGGAGATCTTTAAAAGGTCTCAGGAGCGACGAGAGCGAGAGCATAACTAAGGGAAGGAAAGATAAGAGAACCCATCGAACTAAGTTACAGAAACTAAAAAGAACGTGTTGAAGCTATGGAGAATGAAGTCGCAGGACTTTGGGATAAGTTTCAACGGACTTCACAGGAAGCCAAGGAGAAGCTACAGCAGGAGAAGCCCGCTGGTAGTGGCTTGGGGACGAGCCACAAGTACGCATTAGGGGACTGTTGGAGCAGGGTCCCGTAGCTATAGAAGAAGCTGCCAATTTAGCGGATAGACAGTTTTGGCAGAGAGAAGATAAGGTAGAGCTATGACGCAGTAGCATGTTTCCAGCTGCAGATCAGAGCCGAAAACCATGACTGTTGGGACATAAAAGTTAAAGGAGACGATGGTACCTAAGCGGCCGAGAAGAAAGATCTCACCCACTACATTGAAGGCAGAGGCGGAAGACAGGAGGGCTCAGCTACCCTCATAAAGGAAAAGAAGCAACGAGGCCGAGGTATTGAAGACTAAGGATAGAAAAGGGAAGTGGTGCACAGTACCAATGATCAGTGTCGGGAAGCATGGAAGACCACAGAGAGCTGTGGTGTGATGGAAAGCGGCTACCTCAAGTACAGATATGCCGATTGTCACTAGTTAGGGTTTTGGGTTACTGTTGGGACAAGTCCACAATGTTGTAATGGCGAGACCTTCGGGCCGCCTATAAAGAGATGTATTTTTGTATTGTAAAGGGTTGGTTAGTTAGTTAGTTGGTTGGACAATTGTATAAGGTTGGACAATTGTTGGTTAGTTGTATAGGAGCCAAGCTCTGGTTCTGTTATTAGCTGTAGTTATCTTACTGTAACCATTAGCTAGCTCATTGAGCATGCATGTAACGATCCACAGGGATCGACAGAGAGGGAAGAGTATATTGTAAGAGGTGCAATATAGAGAAGAAAAGAGATCTAAGAGAGAAGGGCTTCAGACTGTGTGCAGAGTTACCCAGAAGATATTGAGCTGCATATGCGGTGCAGCAGAACTGTGTTTACCTTCCCCTAAGCTATAATAGAAACACAGTTCTGTGGACGTAACTTCCATCCTGGAGGTGAACCACGTTAAAATCAAGTGTTGTGTGATTGATTTATGTGTTGTGTTTAATAGTTGCATGTATCATTTATTTCATGAACCTTGGTTACAGTTAATGTATGTATGCGTTATTTAGTTTACAACACTATAGAAGTAATTGCAAGTTGAAATCCTTAAGAACTTGGTATAAAAGTCTACCTATGTTTCAGTTCTTATATTTAAGAATCACAGAGGTAAGCAGTCTTGTATGTTGAGCCCCGTAAGTCAGAGCAAGTAGCACTAAGTACGCAGAGCCGCAGTAATAGGATATCATAGGGAGGCGATATCGTACCAGCAGAGAAGCTGCGGTGTGTTGTGGTTGAGGATATAGCGTAGGAGGGAGTTACATGTGGTCCAAGGTGTGGTGATGCGATAAGGTTTGGATTCATCACGAGTAAGAGGAAGTACGCATCACGCAGATAGAAATCTCATAGGCTAGAAAAGCTGCGAGACCCCCAGGCTGCCACAGAACCTAGTCGAAGACACTTGAGTCTTTGGCCAACCCATTAGAATCACTTTGGGTGAGAATTCAGGCCACTCTGCGGTCTGTCTCCGAAAGGGCCAGTGAGATAGGGGTGTTGTTGGTTAAATACAGTAAACCCGGGTTTGCCCAGCGACCAACAAGGCTCTTCTTGGAACTGAACATTCCTTTCAATGAAGGATTTGTTTGTGCTCAAATTGATCAGCTTATACCCTTTTGAATATTCAGAGTACCCAACAAATAGACACTCTTGGCTTTGGGGATGCAAATCCTTCCTCTTTTCTGTTGGAATTCTAGCCCAAGCCCTTGAGCCAAAAATCCTGAAATGGGTCACATCTGGCTTATGCCCACTCCATGCTTCGAAAGGAGTCATACCATCAAGTTGTTTATGAGGCACCCTATTCTGGATATAGGCTACATAGTTTATAGCTTTAGCCCAAAACTTTGGTGGCAAAGTCTTAGCCTCCATCATGCAGGTTGCCATCTCTTTCAGTGATCTGTTCTTCCTCTCAGCAACACCATTTTGCTGTGGTGTGTAAGGGATAGAATGCTGCATTTGAATAGCTGCATCTACAAAATATTGAATGAACTCAGATTTGACATACTCATTGCCAATGTCAGATTTGAGGACCTTGAGTTTCCTCCCATACTAGTTTTCAACCAAAGCCTTAAAGACTTTGAAGAGGCCAAAAACTTCAGACTTGTGTTTCAGGAAGTAAACCCATTAGTACCTGGAAAAGTCATCTATGAATGTCAATGCATATTTGGCTTGACTCATTGACATATGAGGAAATGAGCCAGCAACATCATTGTGGATCAACTCAAGAGGTGCAGAGGTTCTCTCATGACTAGCTTTCTCAAATTTATGCTTTGGGTGTTTTCCTAAGATGCAACCTTAACAGAATCCTTTGGAAAACTTAATCTTTGGTAACTCTATGACCATTTATTTTTCACTAAGATTAGAAAGATACTTATAGTTAATATGGCCAAATCTTTCATGCCAAAGCTTGCTTGCCTCATTAGCATGAATCAGAAGAGCAGAGGGGTTTGAGTAGGGTAGAAAATGAGGAAAAATGTATACCTTCGAAGTGTTATTTGCAACTCCTTTTGCAATGACTTTACCACTTGAGATCTCTGTGATATCAAATTCATCAGGGGAGAATATGACCTTCTTTGGATACCCTGTGTAGGTCATCTGATACACTGATAAGAGGTTAGAGGCAAGACCTGGAACATACAATACATTGCTGAACTTACCATGATCAAGATCAATCCTCCCTTTGCCCAAACTTTCAGTGAAAGAGTCATATCCCAGTACTATTGGTGGACCTTTCGACATGTCAAGAGAGGTGAATGCTTCCTTGGTTGAAACCATATGTCTTGAAGCTCTAGAATCAATGATGAAACTAGGTGAGCTTGATGTGCTAGCAACCAATGCATGAACTCTCTCTCTATCTTCTGAATTTGATCCTCCTTCCCTCTTCTTTGAGCTATCAGGAAGGGAGATGCCATTCTTCTCTAGGAGTTGGTTCAGCATATCAATTTGTTTCTTCATGCAAGAGCTTTCAATATGATTGCCCTTACTGCAGTATGTGCACTTGCTCATTTCTCCTTTGTTCTTCTTCTTCTGGGGGTTCTTCTTGGAACCTTGGGGCTCCTCTGGAGACTTGTTCTTGTCTCTATTTTGCTTAGGTGGCTTCTTAGCTTTCTTCTTGCCTTTTGAATCCACCCTTTAATCTCCAGTAACTAGAGCTTGGTCTTTGGAAGGTTTGATGGTGCCCATCATCACCAGTTTATCTTGTTCTTGTGTGAGAGATTCCATGAACTCTACAAGTTTAGGCATCTCCCAGGCTCAAGCTGTCAACTTGGTGGCATGGAAGGTCAAAAAAAACACTAAATAGTCAGGGCCAAGCTTTGAGAGTATGGCCAAAACCAGTTGCTCCTCCTTCTTTTCGATTCCACACTGTTTTAGCTACAAAACAAGGGCTTTAAACTTGGAAAAATAGAGTTGCAGGGATTCAAAGCTGCTGGGACTCAAGGAGATCAATTCATTCTCGATTTGATGTCCTCTCATCTCATCTGTTTTACCAAAAATCTCAACAAGCTTCTCCCATACTTCATTTGGTGATGTCAATCCATCAAGATGGAAAAGGAGGTCTCTGGATATGCTTAGACACATGAGACCATAGGTCTCATCCCTCCTGTTCTGCCATTTAATTTTCTCTGCAGCTGCATTGGGCTCTGCTTCTGTTGCCATAGTCACTCTGTAGAGGCCTTTCTCTCTCAACAGTATCTCCATCTTTGCTTTCCTGCATTCAAAGAAATTAAATGGAGTCAAGATGATCTTCTGAGATTGATCCATAGCTCAGAAATTGTCCCTTCAGTCAGCAGAATGCTCCCAGTCAATGATGTTGAACCTGCAATAACAATATGAAGGAGAAATCAATCTACAAAGGCTTTGATACCATGTGGAAATTGAACCCAGGTGTTAGAACAATTACACTCACAAAAATTGCCAATTACACATGCAAATTACACACAAAGGAGACTGAATATGGAGCAGAACACTAATCTGTATTGAATAAGTGTACAATAGCCAACCTTGTGAAGTAATAGCCATAGGGATGATTTTAAGGAACAATACTTATTTAAAAGTGTATAAATGTTGGCGAATATTACCAATTCTTAAAACGACAACTATAAAATGATTGGCGATATTTTTTAAAAAATATTTTAATTTCCAAGGATTTTATATCGTTTATATAATAATTTGGCAATTTTTAGGGTGAAAAAAATTTAGCCCATCAAAATTGGGCGAAATGGGGCTTCAAAAAATGCAAAATGACGAATCTTTTTTGGGAGAAAAACATGGAAAAATAGCCCACTAGGCTAAAATTAGCCCCTAAAATCATCCCTGACTCATAGGCTACCACCATAAATAATTACATGAGATATTTGAATGCATTGGGATGCCATTCGAATTAATCAAAAGCAGGCTTACTAAAACTAAGCAAATCCCCCATAGGTGCATAAAGTAGCTTCCAAATCTGTCTAGGAGCTCACGAATTGGAAAAATCAATTAGGGAGGCTAATAGGTGATGGAAGGACAACTCATACATGCTTTTATTAGGAGAAAATATTGGAGTATGATGGGGACAAAAAACAATTTAACTTCACCTAGTCAAACTTTCCCAATTGCCTTAAAACTCAGTAAAAGCAACAATAAAGCAGAAAAAGCAGATATGCTCTAGGAAGGCCAGGAATAAAGAAGAAATGATTCCAAGAGGTTTCCCAAGCGCTCCATGACTTAGTTTTAGCAAGTTTGACCATCTAGGACATGTGGAGGACAAGTTGCACAGAGTGGAATATGGAAACTAGGAAAATAAGACAAAAATGGAGATAATTAATGTCTAAGGTAGCTAACTATGGGTTGATTATTCTAACAATCCTAGGATAGAAATGTTGACGTCGAAACTGGTGCTAGACTTGTCTGAAATGCCATTTTCTTCTATGATGAAAGATGATTAGGGTTTATAAACCCTGACGAGTAAAACAATTATAGTGTGGATACCTTAATGCATGCTAGGGTTTCATGAACTACAATCTCGTTGAGACTTGCATACTAGGGTTTCATGAACTACAATTGCATGCTATAACTAGGGTTGAGAAGTTATGAGATGAAACACATGTACATGTACAAAGTGAAAACCAACTAGGGTTTTGTGAACTACAATTGCATGCTATAAATATTGTTGAGAAGTTATGATATGGAATTAGGGTTTTGTGACCTCTTTAAAAGCTATGAGATGGAAGTAGAAACACATGTACATGTACAAATCCAAAACCAACTAGACTTTGATGAACTACAAATTGCATGCTATAACTATGGTTGAGAAGTTATGAGATGGAAAAGAGAAACACACCTACGGTTTCATGAACTACCATTGCATGCTAGGGTTTCATGAACTACAATCTCATTGAGACTTTCATACTAGGGTTTCATGAACTACAATTGCATGCTATAATTTCATGAACTACAAATTGCATGCTATAACTAGGGTTGAAAAGTTATGTGATGGAAGTAGGGTCTTATGACCTCTTTACAAGTTATGAGATGGAAAAGAGAAACATGTGTACGGTTTCATGAACTACCATTGCATGCTAGGGTTTCATGAACTACAATCTCGTTGAGACTTTCATAATAGGGTTTCATGAACTACAATTGCATACTAGGGTTTCATGAACTACAATCTCGTTGAGACTTTCATACTAGGGTTTCATGAACACTAGTAGAAAATGAGAAATTAATGACTAAAAAAATGACTAAAATCAGGCTATAAACGACTACTTTTGAGTCGGTGACTAATAGTAGCAAATTTCCACTATCTTATAGCTAGTCGTATTTCACTAGTCATTAATAGCTTGACTTAGTAGTCATTGATTTATTCATTTATAGTTAATGATTTAGTCATCGATTTATTCATGGATTTAGTCATTGATTTAGTCACTGAGTTAGTCATTGATTTAGTCACTGATTTAGTCATTGATTTAGTCACTGATTGTAACCATTAATGACCAAATATACGACTAAATAATCTACTAGATGTTAACATATTAATGACTAAGCTAAATATGACTAAGATACAGGAAATTAGCTACTAATAGTCGTATATATGTGAATTTAGTCATTTTTGTAGTCACAAATTTATAATAGGGCATGGAGGAATCGAACCACCAACCTCCTGCCTATAATCAGGCAGGCGCTCTACCATTGAGCTAGCACCCTTTAAGAAGTTGTTATTGCTTGACAATGATGATATTCAAACATATTTATGATAGATATCAATCTACAAACTACATAATTATTACTATTACAACTTACCAGTAACTAGTATTTATGATAAACTAATCTTTGAGAGCTATGTACAATTTTCCTTGTAACTAAAGCTAATAAAAATTAAAGAGTCATGTTGCAAATATAAAGAGAAATACCCTGCACCTACAACATTGCATCTTTAGAGAAACCTTTAAAGGGTTGTATATTTGGATTCTAGGTGATGATACCAGTTATTTGAAAGGAAGGACAACTAGTTAAGAATGAATTAAACTTGAAAAACTTGCAATCTATTAGGTATAACAAAATATATATCAGCTCTGTGTTGAGATGTACAGGACCTAAAACAGCTTCCATGATGATTGGGCAATAGTTCACGGAGAGAAATAACCATTGATAAGAACTGAAATTTCCTTAGAATGTATGGTCACCTAAAATAAGACTACACTAAAATTTAGATTCTAGTAAGCTTTTGAGATTGACTAAACCTATCGAAAAGGTTGGAGAGACTGGTATTCTACAGTGTTCTTATAATGCACAGTTGCATAAAGGCATATTCTTATCAAGATTTATGACTTTCAAAATGAAGGAATTTACTTGACCATGAAATGCACAGTTAAGATGAAGCAAAGGATAGAAAAAATCATGATGAGGTTCATATTCCCCATTTGAACTACCTACAAGAAACTATTTCTTCGTAAGGGTAATAAAGCATGTCTCCATCCTACTTGAGAGGAATGTGAAAGTGCCTTGCCCTAATTATCTGATTATGAATTAGTTTTAAGTTCCAATTCCCTTCAGGTCCTATGGCATGTTTACGCTTTCCACTCTGACTCCCCACATGGGATGCGTTGGTTCTTCAATGGAATATAAGAACCTCACTAAGACCTGGGTCTCATATTTTGGTGTGGAGTTATATTTACAAGTACAAAGTTCAAGGTTCATGAAGAATTGTTCAGAACCTACCATTAGTACAACATTATAACATAGGGTATGTTTCTGCGGGAGGATAGAGGCAGGGCAGAGCAGACGGTAAGAGTAAGAGAGGGTCTGACCTAGATAATTTAAAGAAAAAAAATCTAAATCTTGGCTGAATTAGAGATTGCATAGTCTCTTAGTAAGGTGTAATGTGTTGGTGAGTGAGTGTAGCACTAAGGCCTTATATTTATTTTCTCTTAGGCACCGATTTTGGAAAGTGATGCTAAGAAGTATCCAAGATGGCCAAGGGATATCTAACAATCCCACACAACATTGGTAATGCCTCGGTGCAACTTAGGGACATCCCCTGTGCAGTGTTAGATCTTAAAAGATAGGCTCATTTGAAAATGGTTATCTCTTGTATTTAGATCCATAAAAATAAGTCTATATCCATAGATAACAAACTTGGAAAAATACAAAGGCTTAAAATGGCTGGATAAAAGGAAACAAAAGCTGTAAATGCCATATTAGCAAGAGGTAAAACACAATTTTTAAAAGAAAATTACTAATATCCAACAACAAAAGAAGACAAAAATCACCCTTGGCCTCTAGAGGAACCAAAAATTTGCTTCCCTCTGAAGTACTCTGAAATCCTTGCACCTTTGGGCCAAAAGAATTATTAGATAGTCCATTAATATTCAATAGTTCATGTCCATTTATGCTTTCCAAAACATCTTGTCCATTTTCCCACTCCCTCTGCAATTGCCTAGACGATGCCAAATTGGGAATGGAATAATGGCTTCATATTTCTATAGAACCTTCTGACCTTGCAAATAAAAATATTGACTGCTTGCTATTCTAAGACTTCCATGAACTTGATATTTCCTTTGACAGCCCATTGCATTTATTAGTCTCAACAAGGAGCAAATTTGCTAAATTGTGAGGACTATTTAATACACTATCATCTGAATCAAAATTCAAAGACAATATGTTTGAAATTATACTGATTTCTCCAACATCTTAGCCATTCATATAAAATTCTAGAAGGATATTACACACTAGATTCTCCAAGCATTCTAGCTTTCCAGAACTGGCATTAGAATCTCTAGCAATTTCTACTTTCTTGGGAATTTGAAAACCAGTACTTGTACTTCTATCGGTTGCATCTAACATAGACTCATTTTCAAAATTTTGGATAGAGCTTGTACTAGTATTTCCATCTTCTAAAATTGATCTTTCCTCTAACATAGGCTCATTTTCACAATTTTGGATAGAACCTACACTAGTCTTTTTAGCAGTTGAAACTAATCTTTCCTCTGCTTTATGATCAGTAACTCCAAAACTATCACCGTCACCATTAAGGGTGCAAGTATTTACATAATTTTGATGAAGAGAACAATCTTTAGAACTATAATCATCAACTGAAAATTGGACTTTTTCCATAAAGGGAGGCACTTCTGCTTCTGAAGAAATAACTTTAGAGCAACCTTCACCATATGGTTCTGCAAAGTGTTCTTCATAATTGTTTTGATACCTATCATCAAATGGAGACCTTTGTAAACAATTCTCAACATGGTTTCCTAAAAGCATTCTACTGCTTTTATTTAGAGCAACAACATTCACTTCAATGTTGCTTTGAACAACAGAGTTGCTTTGAGGGACAAAGATTGGAAAGCTATCTTTAGAAAGTCCAAATTGTGAGGACTATTTAATACACTATCATCTGAATCAATATTCAAAAAAATATGTTTGAAATTATACTGTTTTGTCCAACATCTAAGCCATTCATATAAACTTTTGGAAGGATATTACACACTAGATTCTCCAAGCATTCTAGCTTTCCAGAACTGGCATTAGAATCTCTAGAAATTTCTACTTTCTTGGGAATTTGAAAACCAGTACTTGTACTTCTATCGGTTGCATCTAACATAGACTCATTTTCAAAATTTTGGATAGAGCTTGTACTAGTATTTCCAGCTTCTAAAACTAATCTTTCCTCTAGCATAGGCCCATTTTCACAATTTTGGATAGAACCTATACTAGTCTTTTCAGCAGTTGAAACTAATCTTTCCTCTGCTTTATGATCAGTAACTCCAAAGCTGTCACCGTCACCATTAAGGGTGCAAGTATTTACATACTTTTGATGAAGAGAACAATATTTAGAACTATAATCATCAACTGAAAATTGGACTTTTTCCATAAAAGGAGGCACCTCTGCTTCTGAAGAAATAGCTTTAGAGCAACCTTCACCATATGGTTCTACAAAGTGTTCTTCATAATTGTTTTAATACCTATCCTCAAATGGAGACCTTTGTAGACAATTCTCAACATGGTTTCCTGAAAGCATTCTACTGCTTTTATTTAGAGCAACAACATTCACTTCACTATTGCTTTGAACAACAGAGTTGCTTTGAGGGACAGAGATTGGAAAGCTATCTTTAGAAAGTCCAACACAGACAATACCAGATGACACTGAAGTTGCATCTGTTCTTTCACTTCTTGTTGTTTCAATGTGCCCACTTCCCAGCTCAGATGAACCCTTGTGTGTCAGAGGACGAATTCTTCAATAGACTTTTAAAACCTTCATGACTCCTACATTTCATAGTAGGATCAACTAAACTGGCATTCTTTCCATGGAAAGCTTCCCCAGCGGTGTCTACATGTGAATTTAATTTTATATATGTTCCACACATTGCATTAGGTTTGGCATCAATATGTTTTTTAGATATAAACGTTGATGACTTCCCACACTTATTGACCAATAGTTTTCCATGATCAGAACTCAACCCTGATGCTGCAGCTTCCACCACCAAGGCAGGGAGATTTAATGTTGGAGACACTGAAAGTGAATGAGATGAACTTGTTTTAGGATTAGAGGAGCCTTGAACAACTGAGATCCTCATACTAAATGATTTTTCTTGTGCAGCATGGGAGCCCCTGCAACAACCATTAATGTCTCAATATTCAGTAAGATATGTAATATTCCACCACAAACTCCTAAATCATATGGAAGTTTATGTTCACTAAACTTAATGTGCAATGTTACTCTACACCAATCCATGGGGGTGCTAGAAAACTAAACAAATATTCCATGACAAGAAATAGATTTCATACGAAGATGCACTAGCTAGCAATACAACTGATCTTCCAGCAGCTCCATTAGCAAGGGAAGTCTCAGCATTACCTCATGTGTTCTAGTTTCACATGGAAATAGGAACAGGTATATATTATTAGGAAATGAAAATGAAGCCATGTATAAAGAATATAGAAGACAATCACTAAAGTAAAACATAAGCTATCTAAAGAAAATACACATTAGCTTCTATACTAATGATTATTTAGGACTGAATTAGAAGCTATTAAATAATCTAATATGGAAGCATAGAAAAAGCTGTCTACATAGATATCAATAACAAATGCTAAAGATAATTGGACGAAAGTACAATATACTAAAATCCTAAAGTCACTTACAGGAGCCAATGATTTGCTCAATTTACTTGAAGAAGCTGATCCAAGCAAGGAAACCTTTGCCACTGGTGGAGGTAAACAAAGTCCCCATTGTTGCTGTGAAGGATTTGTAACATCATAGAACTTCTGAGTTTTACTGCTAGAAAAATAGGACATAGAAAATAAAAAATCATAAAAGCTAAATGTGAAATATTTTTAAAAACAATTTAGCCCATTAAAGAAAACTTTCTAAATTAATTAATAAATGCTAGAAAAAAATTATAGGGGATTAAAGCAGCAAACTCGTTCATATCACCCATTTACTTTTGGTGGATGACACATTGATTTTCAGTCAATAGTTCTGTTAGGGAGATGGAAAAGATTAAGGGGCTTTTGGACCTCTATTGCAAGACTACAGGAATGGTAATAACTATGAATAAGTCTTCAAAAATGTAAAGTGGATTGGCAGAGTAATTTAAAGACCAGACCAAAATCATATTTCCCATTAATTATTTCAAGAAGTCAAATACCTGGGTTTCATCTTGAAACCATATGATTGACATTTAAATTTTGGTCGTAACTGTCCTATGGTTCGTATATTAACCTTCATTAATCTATTCTAGAGAGCATACAGGAGTATTGGATGTCTATAGCACAATGAACAAAAGGAATCTTAACCAAATCAAAAAGAAGTGTTTCAGCATCCTTCACGTAGGAGGGAGGGGCAAGAAATTCCACCAGTTATAAATGGAACAGGGTAGCCAATTCCAAGTGTTTTTGCCAGAAATTGTTTCCGGACTACAAAGAAACAAGCCAACACAATCTCAAATATTCAATCAAACAAAACTAGGTTTTTAGGGTTTTTGAAAGGTTTTTCTGGTTGTGAAGCTTGGTGACAAGAGGGAATACATTCATAAACCAAATAGGAACTAAATCACAAATAAAGAAGAACTGAGATGTATAATATAATAACCATGTATCCAACAGAACATAACATTGAAGTTCATCCACAACTGATAAGCACTACAAACATAAAAACTATAAACCAGCAATGAAATCATCAATTGTGTAGCTAAACAAGAAAGAAATGAAGCCAAAGAACAGATTGAAGGGTAAAATGGAGCATATATTTCATAATCAGTTCATCAAATACACATGAGAGTCAAGTACTTAGCTTATCAATAAGTCAAGAGACCTCCTCTAGCCATCCAAAACTCCAACCCCTCTTCTGTACCCTTCTCCCTTTTTTATATTTACAAAGAAGTAGATCTATATTCCCTTCATTAGGTCGAAATTGAAACTACCCAGCAGTTACATTAACTAACTTTCAACTAATTTACTAAAAATAGCAAAATCAGATTCCTGGTAAATATGGCGAATTTCTGAAAAATAGGTGTCAAAGAAGCTTCCATATCTCTCAATCCCTGACACCTGTGTAAAACCTGAGAGAGGTTTTTGTGAATGGTTCTATGATGGACAAATAAATCTCTTGGTTTTTAATCATCTCCAATAAATCAGAATATGCCCCGCAAGATGAACACTAAAACAGGAAAATATTAAATATTTCTAAGACCCTGAAAAATAGGTTGTAAATATTAAATTGAATCTTTCAAACCTTGATAGCTGTTGCAAAACTGAGAGAGGTTTTTGTGAATGGGTATCTTATGAACAAAAAACTCTTTTTTTTTTTCTAAAATTCATCTCCATCAGCTCATGGTCTGCATTCAATTTCAATAACCCAAAACAGGGAAAAACAGAGCAGAATTCTCAATAATCTTTGCATTTCAATATCCTCTTTTTCATCTGACATTTATTTTGCAGGTACAATATTTTCAAAAGCAAATGTCTCTACTGGTGCATCATCCTGAACAAGCTTGGTCTCCTTATCAATTCCTGCAGCATTTCCATCAAACTGGCTTGTTGTTGTTTGTATTATGATAACTGCCTTTGAATTACATGCCAGTAATCTTTATCATGTCTGTCTTGATCTGAAGCATTAGAAGTCTTCTGCAAAGCATGCAAGAAATCTCTTACCTTGAGTTCCTCATTAAGCTTATCCACACTAGCAAAATCAGGACCCAAATCATTCTCAAGAGCAGAACTGCCTGGAGAGGAAGACAAGTCTTCATCATCTACTTCATAACTACAAAGCTGCAATGTAGATGGAAGATGACACTCATTTTCTGTGAGATTCTCCTTGAACCTTGCAGTAGTCATTGAAGCAAACAATATTTCTATGTCTGTGTTCTCAAATGGAGATGTACATGAAACCATCGAGAATACTCTATCATTTCCTTCAGCAATATCTATTTGTTTTGGGGATTGGAGGCTGAAATATTTTTCACAGAGGTTGTCATTGCACCTGTCAATCTGACTTTTCACACTAATCTTGGGTATTACCTGCTTCTCTTCATATTTTAATTAAATAGAGAGAGAATCACGATCATCTTTTTGAATCCTACTCTCAGACTCTTGTACTTTGTTTTGTAATAGAGATGGTTTTACACATTGTTTTGTATCCCAAATGCCATTGACAGAAACCTTTTGGGAACATTGAAGGGATACTTTTACCTTGAGTCTCTGATTGAACTCATCTATACTAGCAAAATCTATCATGCTTTGGTTATTTTCCAAATGACTATAAAATGTAGGGTTGCCTAGGGAAGGGAAATGTGCAACATATCCTTCACTACTAGAAATTTTCTTCACATTTTGAAGGTAGCAATAATTTTCTCTGAGATTGTCATTTGAGCTTTCTGTGTTGATCAGATTAGGCAATATTTCTATGTCTTCATTCTGAAATGAAGGTTTACATGATGGCATAGACAAGATCAAATCATTTCCTTCACAAATAGGACTCTGTTGTGCAGATTGAAGATGGCAACCATTTTTCCTGAAGTTCTCATTGAACCCATCACTCTCACTTTTTAGGCCAACCACATCAGAGATATCATTCTCATAAGCAAGGCTAGATGACAGAGTGGACATCCTGTCCTCATTTTCTTCACTAATTGACTGTGCAGATAGGAGGAGGCTGTCCTTTTTCTTTGGTTTCTCATTGAGACTTTTCACTCGAATCATATCAGCCATGCCTTCCAGTTTTTTCCTCGAGTCAGATATAGGCAAAAGCATATCGTGGCAATGTTTTACTCTCAGATTCTCATTTGAACTTTCACAAGCTACTTTTCCTCAATTTTATGCAGTCTATTCTATCATCGGTTCATGAAATGCTTTATGCCCAATTTGAATAATTTAGGTCAACATAGCACCAAAAATATTTAACAGGTCTGTAGCTGAACTTTACCAACATCAATGCTACTTATTTAGACCTTTTTGGACTGATATCTCACCATTGAGAGTTTGTTGAATACATAAATTTACGTTTTCCTTTAACAATTTGATATTATATGGCTTAACAGAAAAATCCCCAATTTAACATTCCATGACCAAGGTCACGTGGGATACCTCACTCCCAGCTTGCTGCAGGTGTTAAAAATTGATTCTTGGACTAGCTGGATGTTGAATTGAAAGATCCAGGTGTGTTTGAGTCATCAACTCACCTCCAACCGTCACACTGCAAAGCCCTAATTTCCTTCTTCAACTGGCAATTCTGATTCTTTAGCAATGTGTCTTCATTCCAGCATCTCCACTAGCTTCGTAATGCTTAATCAAGAACTTCTTTCCTGTCAATCTCGCCTCAATCCATTGTCTGTCATGATTTGCCATGTCTTTACTTCTGACTGCCATGATCTCCCTCACGTCATAGCCAACACCTATTTACATGATTATCTTGATGAAACACATATCAAACTTGCCTACACATGTGATTAGTCGTCCCAGGAGCGAAATCATTGGAGAATTTGGCGTAAAAACTGACAAATTTTGCACCCGCGATTTTCTTGTAGCGTGCCAATGTAAAATTTTAACCATTGCGCTACAAGAAAGTTTAGTAATCAAATTTTGTGCTATTTGACCCCTATTTTAACTTTAAATTAGGTTTATATGATAAACCTTGATCTTAGCACTTATTCATGAAACTATTAATCAACATATACCCTATAGAACCCTTCAAGACATAAGAAAAACAAAAATAATGAAAAGCTAAAGGCAAAAAGTCAGAAGTTCACTCTAAATCAAAATTCCCTAGAAGTAAGCAAATGAGCAAGCTTCAAAACAAAAACAAAATATAAGACTAATGAAAACAAATTCATGACTTAATATCTGGCTCTAGCTGCGGGATGAAGTCCTCCCTGTGAGGCTTCAAAAACCTATAGACTAGTGCCTTCTCTTCTGCTACCTACTAGTCTGGAAAATTTCCAATGGTTTATGGAGTCCTTATTCAATCCTTCACACACTGATATATACAATGAAAATCAAATCTCTTTATTTGAGGAACCTTCCATTTACTTAATCAAATTGTAATCCTATTTCCAATGTAACCAGGAAAAAATTTCATCAACCCACCAAAACTTGTTTCCAACTCCGAATATATATATATAATCAGAAATATTGGAAAACATGAAGAGAAAAGATCTAACAACTTATACTCACTTTCATCAAATGGTGTCTCTAAAATAATAGATTTATAACTTAGTATCGACTCTAAATAATCTGCTACTTGATCATAAAAACTTCCAAAAGTTACCTCTTCCTGTTCTATGAAAAAGATAGGCTGCCCATAAGAATATTTTGTTCCATGAATATCAAGTAGGAATTGGCGAAAAAAGACATCAGGATCAGCCTGAATTTTCTCCATAATTTTTTGGATAGTATCATCAATAATGTCAACACTTTGAACCTCCTTTTCCACACTGTCTTCAAGTGAATGACTATCGTGCATTGGCTATGGCTGTTCAAGGTTAATAGACTAAATGTATTCCTGAATCTACTGATCAAATTGTGACATAACACACACCTCACACATTTATGGGTCTTTCTTTTCAATCTCATCATCATATTTATTAAAAATTAGAGCATCTTCATAAGGATTTTGAACAGCAGATTTATCATAACCATGAATATAAGCAACTTATGAAAAAATGCGAACAGCCTGGCCTTCATCGATTTTAGAATCAAAACAAAAAGGAATAGAATCTAATTCATCACAGAATTCTTGTCTTGGAACCCTAATCTCTTCATCATAACAAGGATCATTCTGAGAAATTTCGAATGATGCTGCTAAAGGTTCGTCTTTTCCTTCAATACAAAGTCGATCTTTAGCACAACAATGATTTCCAACAGTTTGTTAAACTAGAGATTGATCTTCAAAAGGATTAGCATTCAAATGGTTATTAAGGCCATTGAAATCATTACGAGAATATTCCAAACTATCTCTACTGATCTCATCACTTGAATAATCCTCAACCTGACCTAAAACAACAACTTGATTATTGTAATGATCATGGAATTCTTCCTTGACAGCAGTATTTGAAAATGTTACCTCTTCATCTTCAACAAATTCTGAAACTTCAACTTCTTCATGACATGTTTTGAACCCTTGATTGTACTTATCATCATGATTTTTTGAATCAAAAATTGTATTATAAAAATCAGCCTGCTCACAACAATCTTTAAAAAAAGAATTCAACTGAGAACACATACTTACAATGTTTTCGAAAACATGTGTGGAATTATTTCAGTGAGGAAATGCTAGCAGCGGGAAGAGAAAAATACCAATCTCGTGCATCTTGCTCGAGTGAATACATGAACATTTTCATGAGCACATCTTGATGCTTTATATTTAATTGGACCATACATTCATGAAATCTGATGAGGTGATCTGAAGGATTATCCTCTTTGCTTTCTCTAAACCATGGAAGACAATCTCCCCAAACATCCATAACAGGTACTGGATTTGGAAAACCTGGAATATCAAAAAAATTGAAAGGTGCAAACCTTCAAGCCAGAATAGCTTCCATGGACATCGGCCTCTGCATCTTGAAATAGTGGAGTTGCCAATCAATTTGTCAAGACAGATTTTCTTTTTTCTCCTCACAAAGAGGAAGGGGTGACAGTAGTTCATATTAATTAGGGTTGCATAAAGCTGGGGATGACTGAAACCTTCTAATTCTTATAGTTGTTTTCAATATATGTTATGGGTCTGAAACACCTAGCTGCAAAGGTGAAATAGGTCTGTTTCTAGTTCCAATTCCCCTATTAGCCACTGTGACAAACTGGTGAAAAGTAGTCTATAAGATATGCTGGTTTAAGTTCACCTGTTAAAACTAGTGAAAAGATAAGTATCCCAGGGAAAAATATGTTTTCAACTTCGTTCCCTAGCAATGGTGCCAAATATTTTTGTGCCAGAAATTGTTTCCAGACTACAAAGAAACAAGCCAACACAATCTCAAATACTCAATCAAACAAAACTAGGTTTTTAGGGTTTTTGAAAGGTTTTTCTGGTTGTGAAGCTTGGTGACAAGAGGGAATACATTCATAAGCCAAATAGGAACTAAATCACAAGTAAAGAAGAACTGATATGTATAATATAATAACCATGTATCCAACATAACATAACATTGAAGTTCATCCACAACTGATAAGCACTACAAGCATAAAAACTATAAACCAGCAATGAAATCATCAATTGTGTAGCTAAACAAGCAAGAAATGAAGCCAAAGAACAAATTGAAGGGTAAAATGGAGCATATATTTCATAATCAGTTCATCAAATACACATGAGAGTCAAGTACTTAGCTTATCAATAAGTCAAGAGACCTCCTCTGGCCATCCAAAAGTCCAACCCCTCTTCTGTACCCTTCTCCCTCTTTTATATTTACAAAGAAGTAGTTCTATCTTCCCTTCATTAGGTCGAAATTGAAACTACCCAGCAGTTACATTAACTAACTTTCAACCAATTTACTAAACATAGCAAAATTGGATTCCTGGTAAATATGGCGAATTTTTGAAAAATAGGGGCCAAAGAAGCTTCCATATCTCTTAATCCCTGACACCTGTCTAAAAACTGATATAGGTTTTTGTGAATGGGTCCGTGATGGAAAAAAACCTCTCTTGGTTTTTAAAAATTCATCTCCAATCAATCAAAATATGCCCCGCAAGATGAACACTAAAACAGGAAAATATTAAATATTTTTAAGACCCTGAAAAATAGGCTGTAAAGATTAAACTGAATCTTTCAAACCTTGATATTTGTTACAAAAATGAGAGAGGTTTTTGTGAATGGTTATCTTATGAACAAAAACCTCTTTTTTTTTCTAAAATTCATCTCCATAAGCTCATGGTCTGCATTCAATTTCAATAACCCAAAACAGGAAAAACAGAGAAGAATTCTCAACAATCTTTGCATTTCAATATCCTCTTTTTCATCTGACATTTCTTCTGCAGGTACAATATTTTTGGCAGAAAATGTCTCTGCTGGTGCATCATCCTGAACAAGCTTGGTCTCCTTATCAATTCATGCAGCATTTCCATCAAACTGGCTTGTTGTTGTTTGTATTATGATAACTACCTTTGAATTACATGCCAGTAATCTTTATCATGTCTGTCATGATCTGAAGCATTAGAAGTCTTTTGCAAAGCATGCAAGAAATCTCTTACCTTGAGTTCCTCATTGAGCTTATCCACACTATCAAAATTAGGATCCAAATCATTCTCAAGAGCAGAACTGCCTGGACAGGAAGACAAGTCTTCATCATCTACTTCATAACTACAAAGCTGCAATGTAGATGGAAGATGACACTCCTTTTCTGTGAGATTCTCCTTGAACCTTGCAGTATTCATTGAAGAAAACAATGTTTCGATGTCTGTGTTCTCAAATGGAGATGTACATGAAACCATGGAGAAGACTCTATCATTTCCTTCAGCAATATCTGTTTGTTTTGGGGATTGGAGGCTGAAATATTTTTCGCTGAGGTTGTCATTGCACCTGTCAATCTGAATTTTCACACTAATCTTGGGTATTACCTGCTTCTCTTTGTATTTTAATTAAATAGAGAGAGAATCACGATCATCTTTTTGAAGCGTACTCTTAGACTCTTGTACTTTGTTTTGCAATAGAGATGGTTTTACACATTGTTTTGTATCCCAAATGCCATTGCCAGAAACCTTTTGGGAACATTGAAGGGATACTTTTACCTTGAGTCTCTGATTGAACTCATCTATACTAGCAAAATATATCATGCTTTGGTTATTTTCCAAATGACTATCAAATGTAGGGTTGCCTAGGGAAGGTAAATGTGCAGCATCTCCTTCACTACTAGAAATTTTATTCACATTTTGAAGGTAGCAATAATTTTCTCTGAGATTGTCATTTGAGCTTTCTATGTTGATCAGATCAGGAAATATTTCTATGTATTCATTATGAAATGAAGGTTTACATGATGGCATAGACAAGATCAAATCATTTCCTTCACAAATAGGACTCTGTTGTGCAGATTGAAGATGGCAACCGTTTTTCTTGAAGTTCTCATTGAACCCATCACTCTCACTTCTTAGGCCAACCACATCAGAGATATCATTCTCATAAGAAAGGCTAGATGACAGAGTGGACATCCTGTCATCATTTGCTTTACTAATTGACTGTGCAGATAGGAGGAGGCCGTCCTTTTTCTTAGGTTTCTCATTGAGACTTTTCACTCGAATCATATCAGCCATGCCTTCCAGTTTTTTCCTCGAGTCAGATATAGGCAAAAGCATATCATGGAAATGTTTTACTCTCAGATTCTCGTTTGAACTTTCACAAGCTGCTTGTCCTCAATTTTATACAGTCTATTCTATCATCGGTTCATGAAATGATTTATGCCCAATTTGAATAATTTAGATCAACAGAGCACCAAAAATATTTAACAGGTCTGTAGCTGAACTTTACCAACATCAAATGCTACTTATGTAGACCATTTTGGACTAATATATCACCATTGAGAGTTTGTTGAATACATGAATTTACGTTTTCCTTTAACAATTTGGTATTATATGGCTTAACAGAAAAATCCCCAATTTAACATTCCATGACCAAGGTCACGTGGGATACCTCACTCCCAGCTTGTTGCAGATGTTAAAAATTGATTCTTGGACAAGCTGAATGTTGAATTGAAAGCTCCAGGTGTCTTTGAGTCATCAGCTCACCTCCAACCGTCATGCTGCAAAGCCCTAATTTCCTTCTTCAACTACCAATTCCTATTTTTTAGCAATGTGTGTTCATTCCAGCGTCTCCACTAGCTTTGTAATGCTTAATCAAGAACTTCTTTCCCATCAATCTTGCCTCAATCCATTGTCTGTCATGATTTGCCATGTCTTTACTTCTGACTGCCACGATCTCCCTCACGTCATAACCAACACTTGTTTACATGATGATATTAATGAAACACATATCAAACCTACCTACACATGTGATTAGTCATCCCAGGAGCGAAATCATTGGAGAATTTGGCGTAAAAACTGACAAATTTTGCACCCGCGATTTTCTTGTAGCACGCCAGTGTAAAATTTTAGCCATTGCGCTACAAGAAAGTTTAATAATCAAATTTTGTGCTATTTGACCCCTAATTTAACTTTAAATTAGTTTTATATGATAAACCTTGATCTTAGCACTTATTCATGAAACTGTTAATCAACATATACCCTATAGAACCCTTCAGGACATAAGAAAAACAAAAATAATGAAAAGCTAAAGGCAAAAAGTCAGAAGTTCACTCTAAATCAAAATTCCCTAGAAGTAAGCAAATGATCAAGATTCAAAACACAAACAAAATATAAGACTAATGAAAACAAATTCCTGACTTAACACCAAGTAAGCTAGGAATGGGGTTTAAAACACATAAAACACTTCAGCTCAAAATTTGCAACTAAAAGCCTTTAGAGATTGCTTTATAATGATGGACACTAAGGTCAAGTTATGAAATCCAAACACTTAAGAGATGCATCCATGGAATATTGGCTTAAAAAAAACACTCACAGGATGCTTCAATTACAAGGAAAGCCTTTGGTAAATTTTTCCCCTTGGTGGGTAAATAAATGAGGGAACTGAGGAAAAGTCAGAATTGGAAAGGACCTGTGGATCAAGATTGAAGGAAATTTCAAATTTCAGAGGCTCTACTAGATAGTTTACATGCTCAATGGTATATATTGTCATAGAGAGGCAGACTCGTAATTGGCAAGAAATGCCTAGTCTTGAGGATGGCTGACAGTAGAAAGTCTTGAGTTTACAAGGTGAGCCAGAGGAATGAGACGATTACATTAACTTGCCCAATCATCAAGGATCTGAGAATTTAAAGTGTTCAAGGATCAAGGAAACAAGGAAATGCACTCTGTGGGTCAAAATAGATTATGCTACCAAAGTGGAGGAACTCATGCAAGAGAGAGCATCCTGGAGGACAGTTGTTTGGAAGCTATTCAACCCTTTAGAAACAAAAACACTAACGTGGTTGGTACTGGCTAATAAAGTACTACCAGTGGGAAAATGAGAGATTGATGCAGACAAGGGTGATGTATCATATGCAAATGCAATTTTGAGTCCGTGGATCACTTGTTCATCTTATGCACCTTCTCCAGATCTGTATGACTTGACGTGTCATAGGTTACAGGGGACAGATCAAGATGATATATATAGGCATAGCTTGGTAGATTGTTTAAGATTGGATTGGTGACAAAACTGCAGCAACTTTTTAGGCTCCCATGTTTTGCTTATATATGATATATGGATGTCAATTAATTTGATGATCTTCCTGGAACAGGTCTTCACAGTTTCCCAAGTAGCTCACAGGATTAGAGAGGTAATGAACACCATGACACAACACCGCAAATCAATGGGTTCAACACTTATGAGAGTAGATAATTCTAGAAAGAAGGACATGTATCTTTTGTGTGTCCATCTACATGACACTGAGTGCACCATAAGTCATCATGTTCATCTTTCTCCTTCTTGATATATTGTAACTGAAGTGTCAGCTTTTCCAGCTGCGCCTAGATTTGGTTGATGCTAACAACAGTTTCTCCGATAGGTGAAGCCTCCAGCTTCATTACAATTTCCATAGCCTCACTCTGTGTCATGATCTTTTTCTGCATCAATGGATGTCAGATATGAGGTACCAGTTCCGCAATGAACCATTCCTTGTGTTGGATGTGACTCATATCAAAGCTAACCCGTGCCATCACTGTCTTAAACCTCTGATCAAAGTCCCAAACCGTCTCATTAGGGAATTGTTTTATTTCCTTAAGCTCCATAATGTACTGTACTTTAGATTTTGGTTTCTTGAATTCTTCAAGTAGTCCCTTTCAAATCTCATCCAAATTCTTCGCTGCGGTCCCCTGCAGGACCTGTATGACTCTCATGTACCAATAAAGCGCACGACCCCGAAGGGTGGTAGCCAACTGGCCTTTCTTTACATCTCTGTCGGTAGTATTTCTACAAGTCCAGAATGCCTCACATAAGAACCAATATAGTTCTAGGTCATCAGTGCCATTTCCATGGAACATAGGTAGCTTCATATCATCTCTCGCCATCCTAGACCTTCTTCCTGTAGACAATGCTTTACTACTGGATGTTGCTTGGCACGTCGAACATTTCGACATGAAATGCATATATTTTCCTGATGGTGGAGTAGTGCGCAGAGGTGTGGACACGTTACTACTGGGGTTTGACCTTGCTTCTACCCTAGGCATAGCCTGGATCTGCTTGTCCTCTTTGTCACTGTAGGGCCACTTCGTCATGTGTGGTTTTCCTTTGCAGTCTTGCATTCTGATCGTAGCAGGACATCCCTTTGTCCTCTACTTCTTTTCTACTCAGAATCTTTCTCCTCCCCTTGTACAACCACTCTCTTCCTTAGCTTCCCTTACAGTCTCATCGAAACTCACACCCATCTACCCCTTATTTTTCCATTCGTCGCCCCCCTTCTATTGCAGTGCTCACAGCCTCTGCACACCAAAGGTTTAATACTCAAGGTGCATGTTTAGTATTCCCTTTTCACAAACAAGAATATTGATTAATAGTTGCAGATACAGTAAGAACCTACCACGTGGTCCATTGAAGAACTCTTATTCTACTTCATTGTAGGACTTGTTGGTATCAACCGCAAACTTCGTGATGTATCCTCCCATAATACTATCCAACCAAACCTCGACAGCCCATGATGCCTTATTGTCAATTTGTTGGAGTTCCTGAATTAGCTCAGGGGTCCAGGATGTCGGATCTCCTCCCTGGAAGTTCTTCTTCTTGTAGGTGAATTGTGCCAGCCACTCATAGAGTATGACGAGAAACTCACAGAAAAACCATTCATGAGGATCATCGTGAATGTACCTTTCCAACCATGCATTTGTCGTCAACTTCGGGTTCTGGTTCTTGGCTTCAGAAAACTCCCGCAGTCTTTGTTTGAACCAATATTGGATCTCTGGTTTCGTTGGATGCCACAACATATCCTCCTCTTCAGTCGCAAATAGGTCCCAGAAATGGAACAAATTGTTGGCCAAAACCTACCAACAAAGCCTCATCTACAGGGGTCCCCATTCTATCGATGCCCAACCAGCGCGATCTCCTTGAGCACCAACCCATATAGGTTTTACCCTGCTCGACAACACCCGTAGAGTGAATGAAGTATCACTCAATATGTTTAAGGGAGAGCTGTCGGAACCAACTTTTTGGTAGTAAGGAGGAGGATCGGGCCATCAACAAATTATCAACAAAACTATTAGATCTAGTAGAGCCATTTATTAGATATCGTAGCATTCATCATAGATCTACCATTACAACGACAGATCTAACAGATTGCGTCATTTGTTCATTCATCACAGTAGTATTACATTCTCCATTCATAAATTAGAATCATCAAACATTTCCATCGCAGTACATAAAGATAGAAAAAGCTAAAAGAAAATAGTATTTTAGTTCAACATCCATCGTATCATATTACTTTCTATGGAATAGGTCCAAAAAAATGGTTGTCTTTCTCCATAGTGAGAGAAAGATCGACCCACAAGGTGGCATACAGATAACAAAAGATTCAATTTCTCAATTTCTCTCTACCATCACTTCTCACTTCAGTATATCAACTTATACAATTCTAATTCTATATATATGATTGCACCTTTACATTTAAGGTCCACTTCTAACTAACTCGTAACTGATTTAACCACTAATGACCTATATCCACAAAATGTGGTCAACCAATACAAAAGGACGCATAAAATATTCAAAATGGTTTGTTTTCTTCCCATCGCGCTGTCTTTGCCTTGTGCTGTGTCAGGTGAGCTTACGCAGCCTCAGCGGTGTCGCAAAACTCATTTACCCCAAAACCCCTACCAACAATTATTTAGAAGACATTGTTAAGTTTTTTAGTATCGGTATGGCTCATGCACATCACATTGTGGCACGTAAGAAGCATTTATTGTGAGAGCATTAAACTACCATCTTATAGCAGGACATTTGTATAAGATGGGCCTAAATTAAAACTTAAGAAGATATGTGGTAGAACATGAGAGGCCTGTGATATTAGCAAAGGATCATGATGATGTTACAAGAGGACACTATGCAAGTAAGGAGACATCACAAAAATTATTAAGGGCATGAATTTGGTGGTCTACTTTACACAAGGATGCAAAGGAATATTGTATATCTTGTGATGTATGCCAAAAATTTGGGAAAACATCAAGGAGGGATGCAATTCCATTGGTACATCAAGTAGCATTGCAAGCATTTAATAACTAGGATGTTGATTTTATTGGGACAATTAACCCGCCAACAAAGAGGACAAGAGATAAATACATTGTAACTACGATAGATTACTTGACTAGGTAGGATGAGGATAAATCAATGAAAGATTGTAGCTCTACAATTATTGCGAAGTTTTTATTTAAAAATGTTATGACTGGGTTTGGTTTCCCTTGAGTCTTAATGAGTGATAAAGGAATTCATTTTTAGAATAATACCATTGAAGCACTGATATATGAATTTACTATTAAATTTTTTATATGCTTAGCTAAAACATCATTATTTCATTTCATTTCCATAACAAAAGCATATAAAGAGGATCACTGAAAGAAACAGTATCACAAGAACAACACAGATTTATCCTGGGAAAAACCCAACAAAAGCTTCCTCAATATAGATGCCCCAAAAAGGTAAAAAGGTAAAACCAACAAGGAGATCAAAAACCTGATCCTCCTCCTTCTCCAGCTACTTCTCTCCTCCACAAGTGCACTACACAAGTGAGTGTGTGTGTGTCTCAAATGAGGAGCACCACACCTCTATTTATATTCATCCGTTCACTTGAATTAACTCATTCGACATGTAGGCTCAAGTTAAATCATGTAGGCTCGAGTTACACATGTAGGCTCAAGTAACCACACTGGGGTGCTAATGACCCACCTTTAAAATTAGAGGGGACTACCTCATGACTTTTATTAGTTCTTATGATTAGAAGCATTAGGGTACAAAGTAATACAAGGGGTTCTCCCGGTAGGACCATCAGGGAACACAAAAGATACATATAGAATATTCTTCGAAGTTACAATATTTCAACACTCCCCCTTAATGAGAAGGGTATTCTACAACAACATCAACATCAATAATAGTAGGAGAGAGATAGGGGACATCATCAACATCATCAGGGTAACACATCTATAAATCATTGGAAGCTTTTCAACATCAGGTAGTCTTCATCTTCAATCTTCAGTCTTTGGTAACAGCAACACTCTGACTGTTTTGATCTGTAACTACTTCTTTATTATTTTGATGTTTTTTCGAACAGCATCATCACCATCTTTATATTCTGATCTTACGATCATCAACATCAGCAATATCATCATCAGTACTTTGACCTTTCGATCATCAACATCTTCAATACTTTGTCCTTTCGATCAGCAACAACTTCAACAATATCTTTAGAAATTTGACCTTTTGATTTGCAACATCTTTAGTATATTGATCTTTCGATCAGCAACAACTTCAACAACCTCTTTAGTACTTTGACCTTTCGATCAGCAACATCTTCAGCACTTTGACCTTTCGATTAGCAACATCTTTCGATCAGCAACATCTTCAACACTTTGACCTTTTTTGATCAGCAACATCTTCAGCACTTTGACCTTTTTCGATCAGCAACATCTTCAGTATTTTGACCTTTTGATCAGCAACATCATCATCATCATAATACTTTGGTCTTTCGATCAGATACATCATCATGAAAACAGCATCATCATCAAAACATCATTATGATCAAAACATCAACATCATCAAAATATCATCATCATCACACTCTGATCTTTCGATCAGTACATCATCAACATCATCAAAACATCAACATGATCCTTCCTCTTGGAATTATGGGATTTTGGTCTTTACGGAGTTACCAATGATCCTTCCTTTCGGAATTACAGGATTTAGGTATTTACGGAGTTACTAACGATCCTTCCTTTTGGAATTACAGGATCAACACATTTGTGGAACTCAGACAATCCTTCCTATTGGAATTACGGGATCAACACATCTGTGGAACTTAGACAATCCTTCCTATTGGAATTACGGGATCAATTCAATGATCCTTCCTTTCGGAATTACGGGATTTAGGTCTTTACGGAGTTACTAACGATCCTTCCTTTCGGAATTACGGGATCAACACATATGTGGAACTCAGACAATCCTTCCTCTAGAAATTACGGGATCAACACATGTTCTCAAGTACTGAAGTCACTGGATCCGTTCTGAATCGAAGTTCAAGGATGATACAATCCTACCACCTTCTCAATGACCGAAGTTCACCGGATCCATTCTGAACCGAAGTCCAAGGATGATACAATCCTGCCACCTTCTCGATGACCAAAGTTCATTGGATCCATTCTGAATCGAATTCCAAGGATGATACAATCCTACCAACTTCTCGATGACCGAAGTTCATTGGATCCGTTATGAACCGAAGTTCAAGGATGATACAATCCTACCACATTCTCAATGACTGAAGTTACACCGGATCCGTTCTAAACCAAAGTTCAAGGATGATACAATCCTACCACATTCTTGATGACCGAAGTTCACCGGATCCGTTCTAAACCAAATTCCAAGGATGATACAATCCTGTCACCTTCTCGATGACCGAAGTTCACCGGATCTATTCTGAACTGAAGTCCAAGGATGATACAATCCTTCCACTTTCTCGATGACCGAAGTTCACCGGATCCATTCTGAACTGAAGTCCAAGGATGATACAATCCTACCACCTTCTCGATGACTGAAGTTCATCGGATCCATTCTGAACCAAATTCCAAGGATGATACAATCCTGCCACCTTCTCGATGACTGAAGTTCACCGAATCCATTCTGAATCGAGGTCCAAGGATGATACAATCCTGCCACTTTCTCGATGACTGAAGTTACACCAGATATTTTTTGAACCAAAGTTCAAGGATGATACAATCCCTCTTCATTCTCAAAGATTGAGGTCTCCAGATCACTTACGGGAAAGTGCCCAGGGATGATACAATCCCACTACAACATCACTACTCCCCCTTTCGGGGAAGTTCTTTCCGAGCCATACCAAGCTTGTATCGAAAGTGTTCAAACTTTACTTGGGATAGAGGCTTTGTTAGTACATCATCATCCAAACCATCTACATCTTCAGTATGTGAATACTGAACTATCACCATCTATATCTCTAGTATGTGAATACTGAAAGCATCATCATCTCTATATTCAGTATAGAAATATGGAATCACCATCATCTACATCTACAGTATGTAAATACTGAAACATCATCTATATCTTTAGTATGGGAACATTGAAATCATCATCGTCTATATCTTCAGTATGGGAACACTGAAATAATCATCATCTCTATATTCAGTATCGAAATACTGAATCACCATCATCTTCATCTACAGTATATAAATACTGAAACATCATCATCTGTATCTTCACTCGTTTGTAGAAATACCATATTTTTATGTTACAACGGAACACAAGGTTCTCTGTCATCACAAATATGGTTATCACATAGAATCATTGTAGTATCCATCTTCAGGTCAAAGAGAACTGATATCATCTTTTGAATCCATATGGCTTCACAACTTAGCAGAGCAATCTGCTATGTATTCTACTTCAGCCGAGCTAAGAGAAACACTAGACTGTTTCCTACTAAACCATGAACTCATAGCAGACCCCAAACAAAAGGATCTACTTGATGTGCTTTTCCTGTCTGAGATACTTCCAGCCCAGTCTGCATCTATGTATCCATACAATCTATACTCATGGCTACCATCATAGTATATACCAAAGTTTATAGTCCCTTTCAGATATCTCATCGCATGTTTTGCAGCTACTACATGAACCCGTCTTGGTTGAACAAGATATTGACTTACGGTGTTCACAGCAAAACAAATGTCTAGTCTGGTATTTTTTTTTTGAAGTACATCAATGACCCAATGATCTGTTGGTAGTGAGTCACATCCACTAACTCTGATGAGTCATCAACTAACAGCTTCAGGTTGGAGTCCATGGCTGTGGCCATGACTTTGTATTCCAACATATCAAATCTTTTCAAACTTTTCACTGCATACTTTCCCTGAATGAGAAATATTCCTTCATACTTCCAGACTTAGGAAATAAAGTATTAGACCAAGGTCTAAATTTTTCAGCGAACTTCTTCTTGCATTATACAATATGTTTCTTAGTCCATGTCAGAAATAGATCATCCACATATAGTATTAGTATGATAGGTTCATCTTCTACAACCTTGTAGTAAAGGTTAGGATCAGCTTTACTCTTGGTAAATCCCATGCTCGACAGGAAACTATCTATTCTTCCATACCAAGCTCTGGGAGCTTGCTTCAGGCCATAGAGGGCCTTCTTCAACTTGCATACGTGATTCCATCTGTCTTCAACTTCAAATCCTCATGACTATTCGATGTAAAACTCTTTCTCAATCATACCATTAAGGAAGGCTTGTCTTTACTTCATCATGGAAGAAACTACTATTATAGTTCTGAAGGAAGTATACCTTGCTTTCTAGAGTAAGTGTCTCTTCAGAATTAATTCACTCTTTCGAAGAGAAGCCACAAGACTTTCCTTACTTCTATCAGCGGCATATTTTATCTTACAAATCCATTTGGAATATACCACATTCTTGCTTTCTAGTTTGAGTATTATATCCCAAACATCATTCTAGTATTCTTTCATCATAACATCTTCCATGAGTTCATCTTGTCAAGTCATCAACATATTCTAGTCTTATGCATTCAACCTTCAAGGTTGGAACCCACTTTACTCTTGGTAAAGTCTCAATCCATCAAGAAGTTGTCCATCATGTCGTACCATGTCGAACTCAGATATCTTCTATAGTCACTCCCCCTGAAGTGGAGTATTATCTTCCCTCTTCATTCTATATAGGTGGTTCTATGCTTGATATATACTTGTCAATAGAGTATGTCATTTCATAGTCTATTCTTTCTGAGGAAAATCATGAACCTTGCTTTGTACACTTGTTCTTGTAGATCCATAGATACTATGTACTTCCGTTTATGTCTGGAAATCATATCGTATACATCATTCCCCATGATCAACTGTTATTCTTTGATCATAGCTTCTTTCATAGCATTATTTTCTTCATCTTGAGTTATCTCTCGTACCCATGGTGGTCTTCATCCTTCGAGTTGGATCTACCACTCTCTGAAGCTCTTTCTTTCATCATGGTGTCTCTGAACCTAGGAGCTTCAGATTCATGCTTATTGGAGTGAATCTTGAATTGTCATCACTTGTTCTTTGGAACAAGTCTCATCCTTCTTTTCTTGTAGGAGGTTATACAGGACCTTTCCTACAATTCAAATGCACCAGTTGCATGGTTAGAACTAATTCATAAAACATATGCATAACGACAAATTCTTATGCATCATGCAATTGTTTATCCAATACAACATTCATCCATATCTCATAGAAGCTTTCTAGATTCCTTCTGCCATGACATCATTGAGATTGTGCACTAATCCAATATGTCAGCAAAGAGGTTTCATTCTAGATAAGTAGCAATGGAGAGTTGTATAGCACCATGAGCTACTTACCCATCACATGCATATTAGTAGTATACAGTCATTAATGCAAACAATCTATCATGCATAACACATCAAATGAATATAATCAAATGTATAACAAAACAATATCATGAAATGACAATTGAATACTTATCTTTTATTCATTTCATGGGTAGACTCCTTCTTGATCCTTCTACTTCATCATCTTCTTCATTCATGACATCATCATTTCTTATCCAAATGCTAAGATGGATAAGAGGTTCTTCAAGAATTTAGTTCTTCACATTCCTCATCGCTTAAGGGATCTTCTTTGAATGGTGAGAGCTTGATCTCCAATTGCTCCCATATTATTCTTCTCAGAGTCAACCAAAAGTAATCACATTCTTCTGGCACACATTCCTCGCATGAATGAATCCCATGATCCTGGGAGGCTATTCAAGGTGGCTATCTTCACTTCTTTCTTTACCTGTTTTCTCAAAGCCATATTCTAATATAAGTTCTTATCTTCAAATAGATTGATCAAGGAAACAAACATCTTCGGTGTCTTTAGGGAATATACTTGTGGTACAAGTTGATCCGTGATTGAATCAACAATGATCTTCTTGCCCTTGATCAAGTTTTTCTTGTGTAAGGCTTTGAGCCTCATCTCTGTATGGAACTGGAACCTCTCTACTCATGTAGGTGTCCATTTCATTTTCTTCAGAGAGATCAAATACTTCCATGCTTGGAATTTGTCAACTTTACCAAGCTTATCATCAAGCTGATGTGATAGATCACTTTGAAATGAGAACCTCAAATGCAAATAGAAAAAGATTAGATCTTATGGATTTGAGGTGTCCGTCCTGCTTTCGGAGCTGGCTGATTTAGGGTTTGTCAGAGAAACCCTAATTTTCAAAACTTGGAATATTTAAGATTTGATTGGATATAAATATAGATCTATTCAAATTGGATCTGTCCAATGTACTCCTTTTCTGAAAACAGTGGAGGGAAGCTCCCAGAGCAGGAAGCCCTATTTTTCCAATTTCTTCTACAGAAATGCCTATCATTGTTTCTGTGATATCTCCAGCGTTACTGATCCTTGGTGTCTGAAATTTCTCACTGTGGTAACCTCACCTATCCCTGATCTAACACCATAGTTTCCATCAGTATTGATTTCACCAATTGGGATTTATGATCCTTTTCCCAAGGTGACCTGGTACAAGACTATTCAGAATAGTGAAGTTGTATAGACTTCCACGTGTCACTATTGCATCTTCTGGTTTTGAAATTTGGACCACAGAAAGTACAGTCTATGATATTTTTTGGAAAATCTTCAAGAATTCAATTTGGACCTCTGTATCCGAAGCTATAGAAATTTTTCCCAGGTATCCTATTTAGGGATGAATTCTGGAAGAGGCTGGAACCCTAACTTGGAGAGATCATATATCCCAGGATATAGCGAATATAAGGATGAATTGTGGACACACTCTACACCAGGATTTTATCTTTGGCCTCTGCAATTTTCAGCTCCTGAACCTTCACCAATATTTGGATATAGCGAATGTACCAAAACTTAGCATTTTTAGTATTTAGGGTTTTTCTAGCTCGGGGTCAAACTAGGGTTTGACTTTCCTGGAGTTTCACCCAACCAAAAATCTTGATTTAGGTCTCTAAACTTATATTTTGATGAGGATAGAAATCCTATGTCAGGCTCACTCAAAAAATTATTCTTCTGTAAGAATCCCTAATTTCTTCCGGGGAGAGAGAGAGGGTTATTTTTCCTTGTGAAGGCTGTCCTATTCAAGGTGGATCTGATACCATGTTAAATTTTTTATATGCTTAGCTAAAACATCAGTATTTCATTTCATTTACATAACAAAAGCATATAAACAGGATCACTGAAAGAAACATTATCACAAGAACAACACAGATTTATCCTAGGAAAACCCTAAAGGGAAAAACCCAGCAAAAGCTTCCTGAATATAGATGCCCCAAAAAAGTAAAAAGGTAAAACCAACAAGGAGATCAAAAACCTGATCCTCCTCCTTCTCTAGCTACTTCTCTCCTCCATAAGTGCACTACACAAGTGAGTGTGTGTGTGTCTCAAATGAGGAGCACCACACCTCTATTTGTATTCATCCATTCACTTGAATTAACTCATTCGACATGTAGGCTCGAGTTAAATCATGTAGGATCGAGTTACACATGTAGGCTCAAGTAACCACACTAGGGTGCTAATGACCCACCATTACAATTATAGGGGACTACCTCATTACTCTTATTAGTTCTTCTGATTAGAAGCATCGAGGTACAAAGTAATACAAGTGGTTCTCCCAGTAGGACCATCGAGGACCACAAAAGATACATATAGAATATTCTTCAAAGTTACAATATTTCAACATTTACGATCTATAACTAGTAGAGTACATTGTACCATCCTCAAGCCAATGGAGATGTTGAAGTTTTTAGTAATATTTTGGAGAATTCTTTAACAAAAATATTCAATGTGAAACGCGACGATTGGGATTTGAGGACATTGGAAGTATTATAGGATTATAGAAATACATGTAAGAATTTAACAGGTTAGACACCTTTTAGGATGGTATATGGTAGAATTTGTGATGCCAATGGAGTATATTGTTCTAAGTATAAGTATTTTTATATTCAAATGGATGATAGATACTAGAGCACTAGAGGAAAGGTTGTCACTATTTATAGAGGTAGAAGAACACGTGTTTATTACAGGATTTCATCAACAAGTGTAGAGAGAAAGGGAAAAGGCCTAACATGATCGACATATCAAGCAAAATAAGTTCCACATAGGTGAATTAGCTCTTCTCTATGACAATAATTTCTTCAAATATCATAGTAAACTTAGAATGCACTAGCTAGGACCATATGTGATTATGTACGTAACTGAAGGAGGTGTTGTCCAATTGCAAAAACTAAATGGTGAAGTTATGACAGGGTTAGTTAATGGGATTTGGTTGAATATGTACAGGGATAGATGCACTTTCCTTCGAACATGAGCAGGGACTATGATGTCTAGGTGCCAAGTGCAGTTGAAATATGCATTGGATGTTGAACTAAGTCTACATCTAGGATAGGAGTAGGAAAATGTCAAAGTTGGTTATGAATACATGTCGAAGTGATAGTATGTAAAAAAAATTGTCTATTTATAGAATAGAGGTAAGGAAATGGAAGAAGTCATGAGTAATTGTAGGACTATTGGAAATGGTCAGAAAAGTAATTAAGTGGTCAATTACTAATAAAAGAGACAGCTGAAAAATAAGTGTATTTAATGCAAGAAGAGATAGATTGATGTGAATGGTCCAATCACATTAAGGAAAATAAATGATGTATTGATCGAGTAAATTCTAAAGAATATACTTTCAGATACGTAAAATATGTGGATGGAGCAACGAGAAAAGAAAAGATTGTAGGACAATAAAAATATATCGGGAATGGGGATCAAAGCTCACTTTATGCTATGTGTTGTCAAGAAGTTATTCAAGAGAAGAGACAAAAACCAATGCACTATGAGAATTTATGGCTAAAAGGTCACTTAAAGACATTTTCCAATATTACATGGATTCAAGATTACCATGATCTCAAGGAGAACCAGAGGTAGTAGTAGAACAAATGTCATTAGCATGACTTGGTCCATTGAGATGAACACCAAGAAGGTATCCTTACTTAAGGAATTTTGAAACTCGGAGCAAAACAAGAAATCATGCAAAAGAACCAACATATTCCCTACCATCCAATTTTCCAGACTATATACTACCAAGGAAGCATAATGCTAAACTCATTTGGCTTACTAAAGATGCTAAGTACCCTTTGGATACACCATAGATTCTAGCAAGAGTTTGCAACAAGGAGATATGATGGGAAATGTATAGAACCTAAAGTATGCATACCATGACCTTCGCAAAAAGGATGAAATTTTTGGAATTTGCACCAAATAAGTACTTATAGATGGCATTGAATGAATAAGGGGGTGCTTTCACCCTTGAACCATTAGAGTGGTCTCAAGGATTGGAAAAATCAGGCATCCTAGTTCCATTGAAGATCTCGTATTTTGTAACATCGATAGTTGGATATTCTCAATTAAGTAATTTCTGAAATAACCCACATATCCGTAGATAATAAAATATGAATAAATTGATAGATAAAAAGATGATAGGATATTACAACATAGCTCGCCTTTAATATGGCTTGAGCGTTTCATAATGAAGAGTTATGTCCCTTCACATTAATAGCTACTACTATAATAATTAACAATTATTAATTTATTTAATTATTAACCTTATTTCATTATTATCCTATTTGTGTTCGTTACATTACCACTCCCAGCTTAGAAAGGCTTTGTCCTCAAAGCCTTATAATGTTTCTCCATCATTTTTTGTGTTGTTGCATGTTGATGTATATGTAACTTCGGAATGTATTCTTCTATGTATCTTATGTATTGTAACCCGATGTTTATTCCAGGATGTTTCTATTATGTATTTGATTCATGTGGTCATGCCCCGATGTTCCGATCGGGAGGATTAATAATGTAAACAAGTCATGTCAAGTCATTAGATAAGTCCCCACAGTTTCGGGGCACTTGAGTTATTATACACTAATTAAGGTGTAGGCTCGAGTAGCAATTATTAGGTTGAGCCTACGTGTGAAAAGGAAATTCAAGTGAACGGATGAATATAAATAGAGAGTGAGAGTCTCTCTATTTATCACTTGTGAAAATACATCACTTGCTCTCCCAAGTGTGGCGCACTACTGGAGAAGGAAATTTTGGGACTAGACAGAAGACAGAAGACTACTGCTGTTTTGGGAGATCTCTTACTGTTTTGTTATTGATTCTATCTTAGAGGAAGTTGCGGGGTTTTCTCCTTTATGGTTTCCCTGAGAAAAAATATTTGTGTCTCTTGTCTCTTGTGATGTGCTTGTATTTTATTGCTATGCTTGTTATTCTCTCAGTGAAAAGATCCTCAGATCATAATTCTAGCTTAAATGTGATGAAAAACTAACATGGTATCAGAGCTAACCTGAGAAGAAGACATTGTGCAGCTACAGGAACTAGGGATTCCTATTTTTTGGATCTTCCTCCACATATTTTTAGCAAAAGTATGCTAAGATGACTCCCCATTGAAGGGCGCATCTTTTTGTTGAAGCGGAATTTGATTCCGAGCATTTTCAGTCTTCGAAGCGGAAATTAGGGCTTTCTACAGAAGATGAATTTTTGAGTGATACTAGAATAGGGTTATTCTCCTCATCAAAACCGAAGTTTAGAGACCTGGATCAAGAAATTTGGTTGGGTAAAACTCCAGGAAATTCAAACCCTAGTTTGACCCTGAGCTAGGAGAAACCCTAAATACTAAAACTGCTAAGTTTTGGTACAGTCGCTATATTATGATATTGGAGAAGTATCAGAAGCTAAAAATTTCAGGGAATGAATATAAACTCCTGATGAAGCCTGTGTCCAAAAATCAGACTCATATTCGCTGTAATCCAGGAGATATGATCTCTCCATGTTAGGGTTCCAGCCTCTTCCAGAATTCATCCCTGAACAGGACATCTGGGGAGATCTGCAATATATTGAGCTACAGAGGTCCAAATGGAATTCCTGAAGATGTTTTGAAAGGGCACGGAATTTAATTTTGTTGGTATGAATATCAGACTCAGAAGATGAACCAGTGACACATGTCATGCCATACAACTTCGCTTTTCTGAACAATCCTGTAACAAGTCACCTTGGGAAAAGGATCATAAATCCCAAATGGTGAAACCAATTCTGATGAAACCTATGGTTTTGGATCAGGGACATGCGAGGTTACCTCAGTGCGAAATTTCAGACATAGAGGATTAGTAATTTCAGAGATATCACAGAAACAGTAACAGGAATTTCTACAGAAGAAATCAGTAATTTAGGGCTTCCTGTTTCGGGAGCTTCCCTCCACTATTTTCAGAAAAAGGAGTACATTGGAAAGCTCCATTGGAAGAGATATATCTGTTTGTCCAATCAGATCTAAAAGTTTCCAAGTTTTGAAAATTATGGTTTCTGCGACAAACCCTAGATCAGCGAACTCCGGGACAAGGACGGACACCTCAAATTGGTAAGATCTAATCTTTTGTATTTCCATTTGAGGTTCTCATTTCAATATGATCTATCACAATAGCTTGATTATAAGCTTGGTGAAGTTGACAACTTCCAAGCATAGAAGTATTTGATCTCTCTGAAGAAACTGGATTGGACACCTGTTGGAGACATCTACCATCATACACACTCTTTCAGTCAAATTGGCCTAGTTAAACCACTATCCTTAGTTTAATTGACATCAAGGAGCATTAATTACCATCATCCCAGTCACTCCCACGCCTACCTACAGTCAAGGAGGCTAACTTAGCCTTTCCTACAGTCAAG